>NW_020872178.1:190327-197827 GCF_003789085.1 Penaeus vannamei
AACATGCACACCACACTTTTCGACACGCACCAACATGACACGACATACATATCCCCACACCACTACACACGAGCGACCCCACCCAACACACCGCACATCCACCACACGCACATCACCATTACACACACAACACCACACAGCACCACTCTCCACACCACACCCACGCACACCGACACACACTCGACACCACCACATCACTGCCACTACCACACACACCGCACAACTCACACACCACCAACACGCACACCACACACGCGCCACACCACACCCACACAACCACATCTTATCTCTATATTTCTATCTTCTATTACCACACCACAACACACACACGACACACACCACACACACACAAAAAACACAACACACGACACACAAAAAACACACCATCCGCACACCACATATATCTATCTACTATCTCTATCTACA
The DNA here is from genome assembly GCF_003789085.1 of Penaeus vannamei. Classification (NCBI taxonomy): domain Eukaryota; kingdom Metazoa; phylum Arthropoda; class Malacostraca; order Decapoda; family Penaeidae; genus Penaeus; species Penaeus vannamei. The sequence goes on from NW_020872178.1 coordinate 190,754, forward strand.
TGACACACACCCACGCAACACCACATACACACACACACGCACACCACATACACACAACACCACGCAACACCACATACAACACACACACGCACACCCTTTTTCTTCACACACGCACACCACATACACGACACACACGACACCAACATTAACACACACACGCACACCAGATACACACACCACACGCACACCACCATACACCACACACACGCACACAGTATATATCACACACGCACACACCACAGTGCTTCATCACACACACTCACACTACCACACACACGCACACACCACACACACACGCACACACCACACCACACACACGCACACATGCCACCGACTACACCAGAGCGCACACACTCACACACAAACGCAACACCATTACACACATACGCACACCCAACCACACACACACGCACACACACATCTATTATCTATCTTACACATCTTATTCCACACCACACCACCCACACGACCGCAACTCACAGACCACACTACACACGCACACCTACACACACACTACACACACAACACCACACACACTACCACACAAAGGCCACACACACACAAACACACACATTACCCCAAACCACACACCTAACCCACCACACCACAAACCACACCACACCACTTTCACACACATCACCACACACACCACACACACACACACACACACACACACCACAGCACACACACACACACACACACACACAGCACTACACATACACACAAACACACACACTACACATGACACACACAACACCACACACACACACCACTTTACACATACCACACACTACACCGACACACATCACACACACTACACCACACACATCACACTTTTCTACATCAGTCGAATATCTACACACCACCACACAAATACAGCCACCACACCACCTCACACACACACATCACACACACACACACACACACACACACCACACACACACACACCACATTTCACACACACACACACCTTTATCTTATAAACTGCGCTCACACACACACACAAAACCACACCACACACACACCACACACACACACACACACACACACACACACACACACACACACACTGCAACCACCACAACACACACACTGCACACTATTATTTTCTATATTGCACGTATCACCACACCACACACCACACACACACACACACACCCACACAACACACGTACTACACACATCAATATATATACACACACACATATACAACCACTGCACACACCACCACACACTGTAACACACACACCTGTACTACACACACATCTGCCACATCACAACTGCACGACACAAACTTATTTATCTTTTTTACACTACACTCCCCCAACACTCCCACAACACTCCCACCACCACCCCACCTCCACACTGCCACCACTCCCACAGCCCACACCCCCACCTATTCACACACCCCATCACTTTACCCCAACCCACCACCACCCCCACACCACACCACATGCCCCACACACCACCACCACCACCCCACCCACCTGCCCACACCACCACAACACAACACCACACACATCTTATCTATTATATCTTATTTTACACATACACACACAATGCACAGCCACACACACACACAGCCAATGTTCTTTTTCTGTTTTACAACACAACACACACGAACACACACACAATGCACCCACACACACACACACACACACACACACACAATATGCTACAACACCACACACACACAACACACACACAGCACACACACACGACGACACCCCACAACACCCGGCTGCACAACACACCACACAGCCACCACACAACACACACACACACACACACACACACTCGTGCGCCAACACACACACACACCAACACACAACACCAGCACACACCACAGCACACGCTGCACTTCACTACACCACGCTGCACACCAACACACCGCTTGCGCACACACACACACGCACACACACACCACACACCAACACACACACAACACACACACACTACACACCACACACCTGCACACAACACCACGCTGCACACACACACCCCCCACCGCCTGCACCCACCACCCCCACACCCCACCGCCCTGCACCCACCCAGCACACAACACAAACACACACACACATACTACCACAGCACACACCACATCACACTGCACCACACAACACATACACTCACACACACACACACACACACACACACACACACAACACATACGACTCACACACACACACACACACAGGGCGGATCACAACACACTGCTTCATCACACACACACACTGCATCCACACAGCCCACTGTGCGAGGCGAGGCACACCACAATCTGCACACACCACCACTGCATACACACACCCCACCACACACACACACCACACCCACACACAACACACACACACTGCACACACACCACACACACACACACACATTCAACACCACACTACACACACGCACCACACCACACACAACACACACCCACACACACCACACACTGCAAACACACACAAACACACTGCACCAACCCAGCACAACGCACAACACACACACTGCACACAACACACACACACACATGCACACACACACAACACACACACACACATCCCACACACCACACACACACACAGCACACATCACTGCACACCAACACACTGCACACCACCACACTGCACACACGCACAGCGACCGACTGGCAGCGACACACACAGCACATCGCACACACACCGGACCACACACGTACACACACAGCACTGACACACACACACACACACACACACTGCCACACATACACACACACTACACAAGTCGACGCGACACACACGCACACACACCACGCAACACACACACTCCACACACACACTCACACACATGCCAACACACACTGACACACCACACACACCCACACACACACACCACACACACCCAACCCCACATTACAACACACGCAACACACACATACACACACACATCACAACACATCACGACACACAACACAACTGCGACACACCACACACACTCACCACACACACACACAACACACCCACACACACACACACACCCCACACCACACACCACCGCACACACTGCACACGCACACACTGCACCACACACACACTGCCACACGGCCACCACACTTGCACACTACACACGCGCACACATTGCCACACACCACACCCACACACACCACACACACACACACACACACACACACACACACACACCACACACCACACCACACACACCACACAACACACACCACCACACACACACACACCCACAACCACACACACACACACCACAAACCACACACACCACACACACACACACACCACACACACCACACACACCACACACACACCACAGCACCACACACACACACACCACACCCACAGCACACACACCACACACACACACACCACACCACACACACACACCACACAGCGACACACACACACCACCATAAACCACACACACACATACACACACCACACACACACACACCACACACACACACACACGACATCACACCACAACACACAACACATCACACACACACACCACACACACACCACACACACACACACACACCACACACCACCACACACCCAACACACACACCACACACACACAACACCGACACCACACACACACCACCACACACCACACCACACACACCCCACCACAACACGCACACACACACACACACACACAACACCACACACAACCACACACCACACACACCACACACACACACACCACACACACCACATCACCACCACACCCACACACACAACCACCACACACCACCTACACACACCACACACCACACACATCTCTACCACACACACACACCACACACCAGCACACTCCACACACACACACACTCACACAACCACACACCACACACACACCACACACACACACCAACAACACACCACAGCACACACACACCACACACACCAACACACACACACACACACACACAGTATAAACATACACAGACAAAACACTACACATACACACTATACACACCAGACAAACACTACCACTCACACAAACAAAACAACTACACTGCACACAAAACGACTAACTGCACACAAACAAACACTGCACTCACATAAACAACTACACAACATCTTATTCATAATACATATACAGACACATCCCACACCTATACACACCACACACACACACATATTTATTATTTATATAATATATATATATTTACCACACACTCATACACACACACACACACACACACACACAACACCCACACACACACCACACCACAAATCTGCACATTTTGCCAATGGAGATATTCCAATATGAAATGTGCTGTTTTGGGTGTGAATTATTATGTTATTTTTTGTGATTATATATTCTACGTTTATCATTATATTATATTGATATATCTGCATATATTGTATACATGTATTATTTATATTATTTATTATAAATGTATTTTATATATATATGTATATTATATGTTTGTATATTTATATGTATATTTGCATATAGGTATATATAAAAAAAAACATATTACATATATACAATGTGTGGTGTGTGGATGTGTAGATACATGATAAGATACACACCACTTTTATTACATACACAACGTATNAAATATATATTAAATATAATATATAATATAATATCTATATATATTAACATTAATAATAATTACGGTATATAATATATATATATATATTAGCGTTGTGTGTATGTCTATATGTAGTATTGTGTGTGTGCGTGTATTATGTAAATATATATATATGTATCAAATATATATATATTATTAATTAATACTATATATATTATTATTATATTATATATATTAATATAATATATACTATGGAGTATGTATTTATATATTATTAATTATTATAATTATATTATATATGTGGTGTTGATTGTGTGTGTTGAGTGTGTGTGTATGTGTAAGTAGTTGATGTATAATTATAGGTATATATATATATAGGTATATTTATATATATATATATATAATATAAGTAGTGTATGTGTGTGTATGTGTGTGAGTGTGGTGTGTTGATTGAGTTAGTAGTGATGTATACTCTATACATGTGTCAACAACACACACAACACACACCACACATCACTAACACACAACACACGAACAACACACACACACACACACACACACACACACACATACACTACACACACACATACATATATATTATATAATATATATATATATATATATATATATATATATATATATATATATATATAATATATATATAGGTATATATATATATATGCTAAGAATGTGCAAACGCATCGCAATTTCATCATCAAATTCTACTTGAAGACGAAGCCGGTGAATACAGATATAATGATCAGAATAGCAAGCCATATAGTGAACTTGGAGAGCTGATTGAATAGAAGAGGTACAGACGAGATGTTTCTGGTGAATGGGTATCTATTAAGGCCTTTCAGAAAAAAAAAAAAAAAAGGAAAAAAAATAAGCCGGTGAAAATATAAAATCAAAATATAAGATTGTGTTTGATTAAAAGGGAGAGAGCTGCATTATGTTTGGAAAAAAATGCAAGCGTGGGAAGTTACACGTTTGATTAGAGCCATGGAGGTTAAAGGGCAATATAGAACAGAAAAAAATGTCAATTTCAGTGAAAGAGCAGGTGAAAAAAAAAGTAATCTAATGGTAAATAGTCTGATAACGTTTTATAAGAGGTGAAGACTAGGTCATCCATAGTGTACATTCTGGCTGCGTTTAAGACATTAACTGTAACTGAATATCTCATGAAACACAGCAATGCTCTTTGCGTTTAGTTCGCGCCATGAACAAAACAAGAGGGACTAGATAATGGGGCACAATGTGGTACCATGAGAAGTAGTTTAGAAGAAAATTGCTCGAAAATTATGAAAGAAATACAATAATAACAGTTCAGGCGCAGTAATCGGAATGAAAAACAGATGAATTAAGTCAACAGATATTATCCGTCCAAATGAGAATAGCATGAAAGCAAAGAGAAAAAGAATATTCCTTTCGAAGTACGAGAGATATGATCTATATACGAAAGCAAGATCATATGTATAGTTTTCAAAGCATGATCATATGAAGATTCATATTATTGTATAGTGATCTGCTTTGGTAGTGGAAGCATGAAAACAAGTGAGCTAAACTATATCTGAAGATTCATAAAACAAGCGAACGAAAGGGCTATTTGAAAGAGAGGATAAAGTCATTTCAATTCGAGAGTGAAAATATGATAAAGAAGACATCATTTGAAGATAATAACTACAATATCATAATAGTTTCCTTTGTAAATGATCTACCAAAAATAGTTAATACAGATATTTTAGCCTCACACAGCCATATAGCCGTAGCAGCAGATGACAAAGAGAGAAAGGTTAGAGAAGAAATAACAAAATTATCTATACTGTGCTACTGAGTTATACGCCCTTGATGTCTAGCACATTTATTTGATTTAACCATTAACCATTATTAACCATTAATGTAGTATTGATATTGATTAAAATGAGGTAATAACAATAGTAGTGGTAGTAGAAAAGTAGATATATACTTAGCATGACTATATTGATTATATGATATCAATTTAAATGAATATATTGATGATTTTATAGTTAACACAACAAAGGAATAGGTAAATCGACTTCTAAATATGTCAACCATTCAACCAATATTCCGTAATTAACCATACGCAAAAAAAAGTCCATCCTTTCCCTCCCTTTCTTTTCTCCTTTCTTCACCCCCTCCCTCCCTTTCTCTCCTTCCTTCACCTCTCTTCCTCTCTCCTATCATCCCCCTCTCTCGTATCTTCACCCCCCCCTCCCTTTCTCTCTCCTTCCTCCACCTCTCCCTCTTCTCTCTCCTTCCTTCACCCCCTCCCTCCTCTCTCTCTTTCTTTCTCTCCTCCCCTCCCTTTCTCTCTCCTTCCTTCACCACCCCTCTCTCTTTCTCTTTCCTTACCCCTTTCTTTCACTCACCCCAGCACTCCCTCTCTTCCTCTCCCCCTTCCTTCCGTTTCTTCTGCGCACAATTGGTAAGGGATCTTCGCGCTTACGATTCGCGGCGGCTAATACACGCTCGGGTAATGCCTGACCATCTCGGGCGCCCGCGGA
>NW_020872178.1:202827-205327 GCF_003789085.1 Penaeus vannamei
AAAATCTTAACAAGAAAACTTCCCTTGTCATTACATATTGAAACAGAGAAAGAAAATCGCGTACAGAAGTTGATCGCCTCGACGAAACTAGATTAAATAAACTGGTATTTGACAATAATGTTCTTTAGTGCCGGTGATTGGTTTTGGGGATGTAATTATGCAACTAAGACTTCGCACAGGAGATATAATGGATTAATTACGCTTCGTTTTCTTCGAGATTAAGGCGTTAACGTGGGGTTTCTCTGTACAATACGCGCGGTGTGTGGTGAGAGGCAGAGAGAAAAAGACCCGAAGAGAGGAAGAGAAGAGGAGAGAGAGAGAGAGAGAGAGAGAGAGAGAGAGAGAGAGAGAAGAGAGAGAGAGAGAGAGAGAGAGAGAGAGAGAGAGAGAGAGAGAGAGAGAGAGAGAGAGAGAGGAGTGAGGGGGGGGGGGGGAGAGGGAAGATTGAGGGAGTAGGAGAACAATAAAAGGGAGAAGGAGACAGAAAGAGAAGGACACAGAGAGGGAAGGGAGAGAAAAAATGAGGAAGAGTGGGAGCTTCAAGAGAGAGAGAGAGAGAGAGAGAGAAAAATGACGGAAAGGGAGAGAGAGGGATTGAGAAAGGAGTGGGAAAGTGATAAAAAGGGAGATTGAGAGAAAACGAGGGAGAAAGAGGAAGAGAGAGAGAGAAAGAGAAAGATTGAGGAAGAGGTGGGAGCTCAAGAGAGAGAGAGAGAGAGAGAGGGAAAAAACTGGAACGGAGGGAGAGAGGATTGAGAAGGAAGTGGGAAAGCGATAAAAAAAGGGGAGCCTGAGAGAAAACGAGGGGAGAAAGAGGAAGAGGAGGAAATGGAGAGAAAGAAAGATTGAGGAAGAAGTGGGAGCTCATGAGAGAGAGTGAGAGAAAGAGAGGGGTGGTAGAGAGAAAGGAAAGGGATGAGGGTGTATAAAGGATGTTTATGTGTTGTGTATTATGTTGTGTCTGTGTGTGTGTTCAGAAATTTGTCTGTATCTTGTGCTTTATCCGTATGCATGATGCTTTTTATGTTTGTACATAGAGCTTTTTTTTCCGTCAATTATGCTTTCCTTTTTTTGCTGATTTTGTTTGTTTTTTTATCTTTTTGTTGCATTTGTTTTATTTAGTTTTCATTATTACATTTATTAATGTTTTATTATGTTTTTTACTTTATTATTATATTATCTATATATTAATTTTAACTTATATATATAACATATATATACTGTTCATAATATATATATATTATATTACTATTTAACACCTAGTATATTTACCCCTATATCTAATAATATATTATCATATAATATATAATATATACCTATTATATTTTATATATATATATATATATATATATTACTATATAATATTATACTATAATATATATAATTATATATTATATATTATAATATATACATACCTATATATTATATATATATATAATATATAATAATATAATATATATATTATATATTAATATTTATAATATGGTTATAATAAATATCTTTACCTATTATATATATATATATATACTTATACAATAACAGGTAAAATAAGTGGATTAGATTAATTAGTAAAAGGGGGCTTAATTCCCCACTGTAAACTACCTGTAACGAGGGCAGTAATCTAGCCGTAGCGTCTCGTACCCCCCCGGCTAAATAACCTGGACTTTCTCTTTCTCTCTCTCTCTTCATTCTATTTCTCTTTTTCTTGTTTTTTTCCACAGGATTTTATTTCGTTTTATCATTTATTTCTCTATATGTCGCTACAAAAGGTGCTTCTACTTTCATTCCTATTATTTCCTTATTTCAATCAACACTTCGATGTTTCTTTACATATTTACATTTTTTCTTATTTTTTTTAATTGTTATTTTTATTATATATTTATATATATAAGTTATATATATATAGGTTATATATAATATTATTAATATATATATATATAAGGTATACACCTTATAAATTTTAGTACCATATAATTTCTATTTTTTACTCTTCCTATTTCTTCTTTTTTTTTATTTTCTTTCCCAAATATGTTGTCTTATACATTTACATTTCATGTATTTACCAAATTCATCATCTCAGTTTTTTTTTTCTTTACCCATTTCTATATGCTTTATTATTTATATTATTTATTTTTCAAATTCGCAATGATTATTTATTATAGGCTATGAATAATTTATATTATATATAGTTATCATCATATCTATCTTATATAGATACTATATTATAATATCACTATATTTTTATTATATTTATATATGTTATAATATAGACTTATGTATTATATATTTATTATTATATAAGTTAGTGTATAATTTAATGTACTAATACATATAATTATATATTATTTATTATATATATATATAAATATATGATATATTAATATATTATAATATATATATAAAGGATATATATAATTATATATGATATGAATTATAATATATATATATTTAATACATATATTATTTACTATATAATGTATAATTGTGTATGTATGTAGTA
>NW_020872178.1:240327-250327 GCF_003789085.1 Penaeus vannamei
TGATGAAAGCGGGAAAGACGGTGGTAAGTGGTGAACGTGTTAGAGAAAGAGGATTTAACATTTATATGCGTTGTACAATCAGAGTTTAAGCGGTCTTACGGATTGCCAGCTGCAGTTTGTATGTATGAGAGAGATAAAGAGAAACAGACTGACAGATAGAGAGACAGACAGCCAAGACAGAAAAGGAAGGTGGAGAGGGGTAGAGTGTGGAAAAAATGGGGGGGGGAGAATGAAAATGTGTGGTCGACTGTGTATCTGTGCTTAAATAATCATATGTGTATTTTCATCTTTCTGTGTGAGTGTAATGGCATGTCCAAGGTGTATGTCTACGTGTGTGTTGTCTTTGTGTCTGTTTTCTATCTTTCTGTTTCCCAAATTCCTCCAAGCAGTTTATGAAGCAAGACCCAATCCATTTTCGTCTCCGTAAACGGTTTGATAAAGCACTTCGTCTTTAAATGAGAGGAAGAAAATCTAAGGATGATATGAATTACAAAAAAAAAAAAAAAAAAAAAAAAAAAGTGCTTCTATTTAAAAAAAAAATGTAATGTGGCATAATATATCATGACATTATTATAGCAAAGGAGAAGGAACATTACATATTCTCTACGGATTACTGTAATGCTATTACTATTACTGATACTACTTTGATGTTACCATAATGACAATGACAATAATATGACTGCATGGATATAATAGTAAAATTGATGATAATAACGATAATAGTAATAATAGTTATCCTAATAAAAAATACTAATACTAATCCTACAAATATTACTACTGCTATAATTAATAAAGATAATGATGATGATGATGATGAAAAGAAGAAGAGCAACAACCACAACAATAATTATAATAACGATACTAATAATAATAACAAAATAATGGTAATGATAATAAAAGTAATAATAACAACAATGATAATAATAATAATAATAATAACTACAATGATAATAATGATCATTGCAATAGAAATAATAATAAAGAGGATGATAATAATACAAATGATATTATACTATCATCTTCCTTATCACTCCTATTATTATGGTTATCATTATTGTAGTAGTAGTATTACTATTATTATTATTAGCAATATCATGTCATCACTATTATTAATTTTGTTATCATAATCATCAATTTATCATCCTTATCATGATTATTATTATCTTCCTCACCATCATCATCATCATCACTGTTATATCATTATCATTATTATTAGAATCTTTATCAATTTTGTTTTTATAGTTATCAATACTATTATTACTATCATTATTGTTGTTATTATTATCATTATTGTTATAATCATTATTATTATTATTATTATTATTATTATTATTATTATTATTATCATTATCATTATTATTATTATTATTATTATTATTATTATTATTATTATTATTATTATTATTATTATTATTATTATTATTATTATTATTATCATTTATTATCATTATTATCATTATTATTATTTTATCATTATTATCATTGTTATCATTATTATTATTATTATTATTATATTATTATTATTATTATTATTATTATTATTATTATTTATTATCATTATCATTACTATTATTATTATTATTATTAATATTATTATTATTATTATATTATTATCATTATTATTATTATTATATTATTATTATTATTATTATTATTATTATTACTATCATTTATCATATTATTTTCATTATTCTCATTAATATCATGATAATCATTACAATCACTATTATTAAGACTACTATTTTTACTACTATTTTTTATTAATATTATGATCATTATTATCATTATCATTGTTATCATCATTTCTATTATCATCATTACTATCTTTTCTATTGATATCTTTATCATTATTATTGATATCATTATTATTTTCTCAATTATTATTATTATTGTTGTTATTAGGAATATTGTCATTATCTCTATTCTTATAGTAATCATTACTATAATTATGATTATTGCCGCTATCACTGATTCTTATTGATGATGATAGTTATTAATGATAATTGCTATATCAAGAATGAATATAAGAGTTATGATCATAATAATCATCAAATATAACATTCCTGATATATATAACATCAACAAAGATGTTTAAAGCTATTTCATGACAGGCATTACTAGTAATGTTATATAAGATGTACTGGTAATGATCATAATCAGCATAATATAAATGATGGTTAAATATGATAATCATAATCTGCATAATAATGATAATGATGTTCATTTCTCAAACTATTCATCCATGTTACATATGGCTATTTTCTTCGATCTGCCTTTTCTATTGAAATCTCTAACAGTCTTAGCGTATAGATGTTCTTATAATAAGCATTTTGATGTGCCCATGGTAACAGGATCTTGCAGTAAACATAATGTGCGTCTTGTAAAAGATAACATAAGAAAACATTTTATTGCTCAGAATATACGAAGTGGCTACCGCCTTAGTGATGTTGCCTTTCCTGCTATCAGTTGTCGGCGTTCATTTTTTATTCGTTTATTTGCATGGTTGTTAACTTTATTGTTGTTGGTGTTATTTCTCTTTTGTTTTGCTTATGCTATGCTGCATCAGTGTCAATATATTTTAGTTATGATGATTGGGCGCAGCACCCGAGATTTTCCTCACAATGTCTCTCTCTCTCTCTCCTCTCTTTTTTCGGGGTTGGCGTTTGTGGTTTTTTCCCGTTTTTTGTTTTTGTTTGATACTAATATATTGTTTACTAAGGATATTGCCGCTCTCTAAAATTAAAAAAAAAATTAATCGAAGAATATAATTATACAAAGTGAACCATATTAATTATACGTTATTGAGTACTTTATACTCTGTTATATACGTTCTTAGCTATCTGCTCTTCTTAGTTCTCTAATCTTGCTTCGTCATCGTTACTCTACTCCATGGAGTGCGTGCGTGGTTGCGTCCGCGCTGCTCTCTTCATTCTGTCTGCTCTCTATACATCTCTCTCTTTCTTCTCTGTACTCTCTCTACTCTTCATCAACAAAATATCATTGTCTAGTTTATTGAGTACTTGATACTCCATCCTTATCAATTTTTGTTGAATTATAAATTGTATGTATTATTTCATATAGTGTCAATTTCTTATATTATTTGATGATATTAATTAAGTAACTAAACCCAAAAAGAAGAATACTACAAATAAATATAACTCAAAATACCTATACCGTACATCGACAACTATACATAACCTACGTATATTAGTATAGTAGGTATGTTGTTTATATATTAAGAATTAAATAATATATTAATCTTAATATATATTATTATTAATAACAGTATCGGTTATATAACGATTTATCATTGTTGAAGTAATCGTTAAACTACTAGCGTCACTTTTAACTATGTAAGCGTATATACTTTCCTTAATAAATTAATCCTGCAAACTCTAAGTCATCAGATCCTCGTAACCTTATATCTTAATCATTATTTTTCTATTCAATCATGAATCATCCTAGTCTATTCTATCCTGTATATTGAGTTAAAATATATTGATTATCATCAGTCTATCACTAACACCAATCATCTTATCATTTTATTTAAGATCTATTATGTATCAGTCAAGTTATTCTTTAATAACATCAACGTCATTTTAATTATCTAAGTACATCATATATCCAATCAATCATTTCTAATCCTATCGCTACTGTAGTATTCTTTAAGTTCACATCATAAATAAAGTATTACCATTGCCAGACGAGGATAGGAAAAATAAAATATATAGATAGATACAGAATCAGTTAAAAAATATAAACAAACGAAAAAAAAACAACAGCTGATAGACTGAAAATATTAAAAAATATTGACAGACTTGAGATTGTAAAATATAATATAATAAATATAAATTACAGAGAAGACATAATATTTACCGCAATTTAATTAAATGTACATAATGTGTTACATAATAATTCTTCTCATTGGGATGTGTAATGAAAATGGACACATGATCAAATATATAAAATTAAAGTTAACATTATAAAACAGAACCTAAAAAAGCGTAATATTATGATAATAGTAGATGATGAGTGATAAAGCAAACAGTAAGACGACGTATGTTATGTTAGGAGGACGGTGTCAAGAGTTAAAGCAAGGGTTATAAGCTCGTTAGATAGTACATTTAATGTTATATATCGGTTGCGTAGTGTTGGTAGAGTGTAAGTTAAGTAATACAAAGGTGGAAAACGGAATAGTGTTGTTGAGAAAGGTGTAGTGTAGAATGCGAGTGTTGTGATTGTATAAGGTAGGACTTAAGGAAAATGAAATAGGCTGAAGACGGGGTTAATATGTAACGGTTTATTTTTAAGCTGAATGTTAAACTGATAAGTAAGGGAATGAGAACAAGAACGGTAGGAGAAAGCGAGAAAGAAGCTTGAGAGACACCATTATGCATAATAACTACTATTAAGAGAAATATATTAAATGTTTTATATGCGATTAACTCTGTGAGATATAAAAATATTGTAAATGTTATAATAAAATTTATAAGAAATACAAAGAGCATGTATTATAGACTTGAGCCTAGAGGAAAAACATAGAGGATGATTGTAGTAGTGGGAGGGACGCAATTAAGAGGGATGAAAGAGGTAAAGTAAGTGAGGTAGATTGTGGAGGCACATTTTAGCGCTTAATAAGTCTCAAGATCAATATAGAGGCGCGCTGAACGTTAGAGGAGTATCTAGGTTAAGGTGGGTGAAGTTTATTCAAGGGTGCGCAAGTCAAGTACCCATCTACCCCTAACTGCTTAGTTATATGAAACTTGCTCGTCCGAAATCCCAACACCTCGCTGTCTCTTAACTCTCGGAAACTGTATACCTAGCACTCTCTTTCTGACTCTCCAGTACTCCTGTTGCTGGTCTCAAGCTCTACGCTCATCACTCTCTCCTTCAGAACCAAGAGCTCGCTCTCCTCTCACAAGCTGTAAGGTCCCCAACGACCCTGTGTAATTGTAAGCTGTTGACAAGGAATGACGACCATTCTTATTAGACTGTGTCGTTTGGAGTAGCGGAAATAAAAAGGTGAAAGCAAATTTTTTTTTCATTAAACTACTGCCTTCGGTGAGTTGTGAGGAGGGTTAGTTGGTACTGTTGGTGTTGTGTTGTGTTTTGCGTTGTGTTTCCAGTGTGTTTAGTAATAGGCCCCGCCTTTGTGCCTTCTTACCCAGTCGCTCTCAGGACTGCAGACGAGTTGCGTAGGTAGTTGTTGTTGAGGGGGCTGTAGCATGTAGTAGTGACTGAACTTCACATCGTTTTATTATGATAAGTTTTGTTGCCCTTCCAGATGTGATGATGGTGCCAAACCCCTGAGAGGACCGCCAAAATAAATATAGCCAACATCGTGTGCTCCTAACAAACTCAGGATATCATATATCCCTTTGACATGATGACCCCTCAAAAGTGCTTACAACACAGCCGAACAATAAAGAAACAAACATCCCCTGCAACGCCCCCAAAACAAACAGTGCCATTACCACACGCGTACAACGTCACAACCGGCGCCTTCTGTGACGCTCTGTGTGTCCTCTGGGGGTCGTTGGCGGAGAAAGGACTTAAATGGAGTTATTTTTTGGATTTCTTTTATATAACATGTAAAGCTTTTTGTGTTCATGTGTGTATATATATTTTTAAAAGTAGATTTACTCCATTGTGATACATTTTTTCCGTTTTCGTGGTAGTCTTTCAAAAATTTATTACATTTTATGATATGTTTACAAACGTTGAAAGTAAAATGCGTCCCATTTTGTGCGATATCCAGTCAAACACGCTTGATCCATTTTCCCAAAAAGAAGAAAAGAAGTACAACTCTACCGCAAATACTTAAGGAGAACCCCCGTGTCATCCGAGCAACTTCTGCGTCGTTTGCCTCAACTTTACATTATTGAGAGTCGATCATCGTAACCGAAGTAGCCATTTGTCACGGCGTTTGTATTCCTCGCCGCCAGCGCTCCGAAGGCCTCGGGAAGGAGCGCTGTTCCACGGTACAAACTGTTCCTTGTTATGTTTGATGTTGCTGTCTTTCGTTTTTCTTCTTTTCTTTTTTCTTTTTTGTGTCTGCGTACATGTCGCGCTGCGGTGTCTTGGTGTGTGCGTTTATTGATGGTTCGGTGTGAGTGCAGATGAGTGAATTTGATGTGCGCCTTTTCTTGACATAAGCGCTGGGTACACGTATGCGGATCTACATGTGTGTACGCATTTGTATGTGTGTATGTGAGAGTTAAGATGGGAGGAGCTGGTGTGCTCTTCCTCCTGAGGGCCAATTTAACCCTACTGCAGCGTGTGTTGGGCGCAATCAACATACTTTACACAGTTTAGGACTTTTCCGTTCTGGTTTGTGGCGCAACGGAGCGGAGTCTCGGACAGCGTTTTAAAGAGGTACTCACTCCCTCCTCTCGCTAAGCCTCACTCAGGGGAAACTCAGAGAAAATAGAAGATCGAAAATAAAGAAATCGAAAGAAACGAAAAGAAAGAATTGAAAAAAGGAAAGGAGGAAGATATCAAGAGAAGCGGAAAACCAATAGAACGCTGGTGCTATTATGATCTGAGATTTCGGTGGCTGCCACCACTTTAGAGTTTAAAGGTAAGAGAAAAAAGAGGAAGAAAAAAACAAGAAAGAGGAAGAAGACTCGACATAATGACCAGTTTTACAAAAGCCGTCTAGGATGCTCTTGAAGATTTTCTGTGGCAACTTAATTAACATTCAAACAAGAGCCCGAGAAGATGAATTTAATGTCCTTACAAAGCTTTACAGCGACAACTCAGCTCATTAGGCAAGTTTTCCCTGAACGAACTTGGGCGATCGCCTTGCAAGCTTTATTGCCAGCTATTCAACATGCAATTAGAACCTTTA
This sequence comes from Penaeus vannamei, assembly GCF_003789085.1. NCBI lineage: Eukaryota > Metazoa > Arthropoda > Malacostraca > Decapoda > Penaeidae > Penaeus > Penaeus vannamei. The sequence goes on from NW_020872178.1 coordinate 247,178, forward strand.
TATTGAGATTCTAGGCAAGATTGACGACGACGATGATGATAATGATGGTGGTGATGATGATGATGATGACGATGATGATTACGTTGGCAATACTACTGTTACTACTACTGCTATTATCACCACCCTTACTAAAAATATGAAAATAATAGTTATAACAATTACAACACCAACAATAACAAAGATAAAGAACGCCACATCACAACCAGCTAACCCCCCCCCCCCTCATCCAGCAAAGTAACAAGCAATGACAGTTTGTTGGCATGTTCCCAAGACTAGTGTACTGAAGCTTGCCGAGCGTATGAGCATCACACACACACACGCACACACACACACACACACGCCCTCGGTGTAACAAGCTCGATGCATATTATTTTCTATGTGTGAAAAAACAAATCNCTCTCTCTCCTTTTCTCTCTCTCTTCTCCCTCTCTCCTCCTCTCTCTCTGTCTCCCTTCCCTTCTCCTCATCTCCCTCTATCTCTCTCTCTCTCTCTTCTCTCTCTCTCTCTCTCTCCTCTTCTCTTCTCATCTCTTCTCTCTCTCTCTCTTCTCTCTCTCTCTCTCTCTCTCTCTTCTGCTCTTTCTCTCTCTCTCTCTCTCTCTCATCTGCCTCTTCTCTCTCTTCTCTTCTTTCTCTCTCTCTCCTCTTCTCCTTTTATTATCTTTGATCTGTTTATTACATTCGTCTTTCTTCTTGATTTCATTTCCCTTGTCATCTTCTTTATCCTGGTAAATAATAGTTCCTGATTCTCTCCTACTTCGTTATTCCTCCTTTTTATTATTAGAATCACATTGTTGATCATTTTGCTAGTTATTCTATCATATCTCGTTATACTTTTTTGTTTTTTTGATTCCTTTTATTTGCATTTACATTTTTATTTCAGATTTTATCATTGTTATGTATGTCGTCTAATCATTGTTTTGGTTTCAATCATTATCATTATTACTCTCATGTTATCATCCCATTACCTTATCTTTATATTTGATTGTTGTATCTTCATTATCTTGGTTGTTGTTTATTACCATTTAGCATTACTATTGTCATTTTCATTGTTATTATTATCCTTATCATTATTGCTATTTTTTTAATCATTATTCATTTCAATGATTATCATATCATCATATCAATCCATTTTATTTTCATTTATTCATTCTATTCATTATTATTGTATATTATCTCTATTACTGATTTCTTATCCGTTATTTTTATTTTATTTCATTACTGTTTGTGTATTACTATCACTATGAATATATCACTATCATCATTATCATAATTTTTATCTTATACTTTGCAATATTCATTCATTGTCATCATCATCTTCATTATCATCTTTGACTATCAATACTATCATTCCTGTCTTGATTATCAGTATCACCATTATCATCATTACTATTACTATCGTTATCATCATCATCTTTACTTCCCTAAGTACCCATTCTCCTCACGCACAAGCTTGTAACTGAAAGAACTTCACAGGAAGAACAAAAACAACAGAATAAAAATGAAACCAGAACAAAGGCAACATTTCATAGAAGGATGAGTTGCCATATAGTAAATAGAAAATAAATAGCGATTGCACACGCAACGTAAACGATGCGTCTTTCTTTCTTTTCTTTTTTTTACTTTTTTTTTATTTTATTTTTCTTTAGTCCCCCTCGTCGGTCGACAGCTAGAACACTGCAATCACATCTTTAACAAAGAGAGTCTCTTGACATACTGGCATATGTTCTCTATGTTATTACTTAAGCGAGAGGGAAGGCGAGAGGTTGACATAAGCGCCGCGTAGTGTTGGAAGTTCGGATGTTTATGATGCGATTCAATCCTCTATGTAAAGCGATTCGATTCGTTATGAAAGGGTTCGAGTGTCTATGAAGCGTTCATAATCTTTTAGGGAGGATGGAATTTATTCCATGTTTTATTCTGCTTCAATTCTCTACCCATAAAATGCTTTAAAAGGGACTTTATATTCATACATACATACATACATATATGTGTGTGTGTGCGGTGTGTGTGTGTGTGATTTATTATTGTATATTTTATATATTATATATAATATATATATATATTTATATATATATATAATGTTATGTATGTATATATGTATGTATATATATTAATGTATATAATAGTATATTATATTATATTAATATATATATATATATATATATATATATATGTATATATATTATATATATATATATATATATTATATTGTATATATATATCATGTTGTGTTGTATCGTATGTATTTGTAATGTTATATATATAAACTGATGCATATATAATATATATGATATAATACATATGGATATATTTATTATGTATGTTAATCAACTGTGTATATATCAACATACATATATATATATATATATATTTAATAATATATATATATATATATATATATATATATATATATAATACACGCATACATATCCTGAGCGTGCACATGCGCGGTGGCCTCGGCCCCTCCTTCCCGGGCGATTCAAATCGGCGCTTCCTTTCCGGTCCGTTCGGCGCGGAGTCGAAGCCCCGCCCCCGCAAGGAAAGGCGCGGGCTCGTAATCTGCTTACCGGGCGATCGGAGAATCTTTTATTGATTAGTCCACGCAGGAGGCCGTTTAAGCTCTTCGTTAATAGTTTATCTTGTTGCGATATTCTCTCTCTCTATCTCTCTCCTCTCTCTCTCGTCTCTCTTCTCTCTCTCTCTTCTCTCTCTCTCTCTCTCTCTCGTCTCTCTCTCTCTCTCTCTTATCTCTCTCTCTCTCTCTCTCTCTCTCTCTCTCTCTCTCGTCTTCTCTCCTCTCGTCTCTCTCTCTCTCTCTCTCTCTCTGCTCTCTTCTCTCTCTTCTCTCTCCTCTCTCTACCTCTCTCTATTCTCTCTCTCTTCTCTCTCTCTCTTCTCTCTCTCTCTCTCTCTCTCTCTCTCTCTCTCTCATCTCTCTACTCTCGTCTCTCTTCTCTCTCGTCTCTCTCTACTCTCTCTCTCTGCTCTCTCTCTCTCTCCACACACACACACACACAGCACACACACACACAACACACACACACACACACGACACACCACCACACACCAACACACCACACATTATATCTATATATATTATATATATTATATATTATATATATATAGTGTAGTATATATATACATATA
>NW_020872178.1:255327-257827 GCF_003789085.1 Penaeus vannamei
CTCTCTCTCTCTCTCTCTCTCTCTCTCTCTCTCTCTCTCTCTCTCTCTCTCTCTATTCTCTGTCTGTCTCTCTCTTTATCCATCTACCTATCTGTCTATCCATCTATCTATCATCTATCTATCTATTTATCTATATTTTTTCTGTCTGTTTTAGTCTCTCTCTTGCCCTCAGTTACTGTCTTCTCTCTCTGTTTCTCTGTCTCTTCTTCTGTCTCTCTCTCTCTCTCTCTCTCTCTCTCTCTCTCTCTCTCTCTCTCTCTCTCTCTCTCTCTCTCTCTCTCTCTCTCTCTCTCTCTCTCTCTCTCTCTCTCCTCTCTCTCCTCTCTCTCTCTCTCTCTCTCTCTCTCTTCTTCTCTCTCTCTCTCTCTCTCTCTCTTCTCTCTCTCTCTCTCTCTCTCTCTCTCTCTCTCTCTCTCCTCTCTCTCTCTCTCTCTCTCTCTCTCTCTTCTCTCTCTCTCTCGCTCTCTCTCTCTCTCTCTCTCTCTCTCTCTCTCTCTCTCTGTCTCTCTCTCTCTCTCTCTCTCTCTCTCTCTCTCTCTCTCTCTCTCTCTCTCTCTCTCTCTCTTCTCTCTCCTCCATCTCTCTCTTCTCTCTCTCTCTCTCTCTCTAATATACATCCTTTAACCTCATCAAATGCAACACGTCACGATCTATAAATACTAAAACAACTCATGAAAATAAATTGATCCCAAATAAATACTTTCTCCACCCCACCCCCTCCCCTTCACCCCTACCCCTTCACCCCCCCCCCAAAAAAAAAAAGAAAAAAAAGCATAAACACCACAAGCAGTATTGAATCCTTCTTCCCAGACACGAACCACACTTAAAGCATCTGTTTACATGACCAGCTTTGACTCCCGATCTTCTGTCATGCGTTGGATTTCTTTGGCGTGACGCACAAATCATCGCATTTCGTGGGAGGGGATCGGTGGTGGAAGGGGGGGGGGTCTTTGCAGGAGTGTGGAGACCCCGGATATGGTTGTTGGTTCGTTGTATGTTGTTGTGGTGGAGTATGGTGGTGGTGGGTGTAGATCCTATAGGGCGGTTGGTCTGGTGTGGTGGTGGTACGGAGGTTTAGTAAAGGTTAGGGGTGGTGCGTGCGGGATGGTAATGGCGCGTGGTCGGTGTGGATAGTGGTACGGGTGTGGTGTTGGTGGTAGATGTGGTAGGGGTTGGTGTAAATGTGTGGCTAAGGAAGGTGGTGGTGGGGTGGTAGGGGGTGGTGGCTAGATGTAGGTAGGGGTGGTGGTTGGTTGGAGGGGTGAGTGGTTTATAGATGGTGTAGGGGTGGTGATGGTAAGTTTGGGTGGTGGTAGAGGGGTAGGTGGTGGTAAAGGTGGTAGGGTGGTGGTAGATTAGTAGGGGCTGGTTGGTCGGTGGTAGGTGGTGTAGGGGTGGGGTACGATATGTGTGGTTAGAGTGATGGGTGGTGTGGTGGGTAGTGTGGTGGTGGTAGTGGTGCTGGTGGTGGTAAGTTGTGTGGTCGGTGGGGTGACGATGGGTTAGTCGGACAGTGAGTGGTGATGTTTAGTGGTAATGAGCGGTAGCAGAGGCTGGTGGCTGATGGTGCATGGTAGTGATAAGAGATAGTGGCGTGATGTAAGAAGACGATGGTGGGGATGTGTGAAAGTTGTTGTTGTTAAATGTTGTTGTTGACATTTTGTTGCTGTTGTACCTAGATCTGGGTATGTAAGGGACTGTGAATGTGAGTTTTTAAAATGTCTTTGGTGAATACAGACATGAGGACAGCCGTAATCTGACATGAAGATCTTAACATTACAAAGACCTTGCGAGCTATATTTTCATTATTGGTAACAGTACATTAGGAAAATAATGATGATAAAGATAAAGATGATGATGCTAATGGTGATAGGAATGATAATGATGATGATGATGATAAGAGTAATAATGATGATAATAATAATGATGATGATGATGATGGTGATGATGTTGACGATGATGATGATGATGAATGAATAATAATAATAATTATAATAGATGAATAACAATAATTATATTAATGACAATAACAACAACAATGATAAAAATAATAATGATAATAATATCAATAGTGATCATAATAACAATGATGATGGTCATGATACTAATAGTAATGGCAATAATAATGACAAAAATTATAATAAAAATATAATAATAATACCAATGATAATGATAAAAAATAACAACAAAATGATAATCAATGATCATGATAATTAATAATAAGAGAATAGAAATAATAATAAAAATGGCAATAATGATAATGATGATACTAACAACAAGTGCAACGACAACAACAACAATAATAATAATGATAATATAAATAATAATGATGATAATCATAACAAAAATGGAATGTCAACAACAAAATACCTTTTCCTAGTAAACCCTAAAACTTTTTAGCATCGTTACCCCCTGTAGTTTTATGGTTACCCCCCCCCCCCATTGCTCTTCATTTAAGTGCAATTAAAGGGAAGAATATGATATTGGATCTTTTTCTTTT
>NW_020872178.1:265327-273686 GCF_003789085.1 Penaeus vannamei
TCCTTTTCCTTTTCTTTTTTTTTGGGGGGGGGAGGGGGGGAGGGGGGAATTCGGATTTCGTTAATTGGACGGAAATCCTCGTTTCGAAATAAAATTTCCTGTTTACTCGGTTTTAATAATAGCGAAGTATTTCCTTATTTGGGTTTGGTCCTATGGACAATTTTTCCCCTTTTTTTTCTAATCATCATTATCATCATTATCATCATTCTCTTCTTCTTCCTCCTTCTCCGGATTCTTCTTCTTTAGTATCTTATTTTCTTTTCTCCTTTTCCCCTTTTTTTGTCTTTTTTTACTATATATATTTTTTTTGAAAAGCCGAAATTCTAGATTTTTAAAATGTCGTTACCCTCTCCTTCGTGATGGATTTTTCTTTCAATATTTTTTTTAATCCCATTCTATGAAATGAACATGAAAGTTAAAAAAAAGAAGAAAAAAAAAGACTTGAATAAGGGTTAAAAGTTTTCAATTTTTCTTTTCTTTTTTCAGGTCCTGCACGATCACTGCCAACAACACTTGGACGGACTCAACCACATGAAACAACTGCTGTCTGACTAGTAGCTGATATATGGTTAACAGCTGCTGTTTTTGGCTAACAGCTGCTGCCCGTCGAACTTCAGCTGTTGTCTGACCATCTCGCAGCTGTTAACTATTGCTGTCTGTCTAACAATTGCTGTCTAATAACTGTTTTCTGATTAACAGTTCTTACCTACCTAACAGCTACTGTCCAACACACAGCTGTTATCTAAGAACTATCTATCTAACAGCTGTTATCTGCGGAACAGCTGATATAAAACAATCAGCTGTTGCATAGTAGAGTAATAACTCATGGGAGTGATGGATAAGAAGAGACAATAAGATTTATGCATTTTCCCGCCACCATTGTCACCTAGAAAACAGCAAAAGAGAGAGAAAAGACGGACAAAAAAGCGTACACAGCAATATCGTTAATGGATTTAGTGTAGTAATAGTGATAATAGCTATCAATTTGATTAAATGAGCTGAGGGAATACAGAATCAGCTGATGAAAAAACCCGTGTTCGTGATAGCGTTGAGAAGAGCAAGCAATCCGGCGCTTATTATCCTTCGTGTGTCGTGTCTCAGTTTCCGCTGAGGATGATTATCTCTTGTGATTGGAGTTCTATTTAAGAGAGACGAGACGCGACGATATTAAGAGGCGAAGAGGGGGAGAAAAAGAACATTTGGCGTCGGAGCCACTTGTGTCTTTCTACGGTTTTCATTTTTGAACAAGAGAGTTTTTTTTTCATTTCTCGTTTATCTATTTTTCACTTGCTTGTGAGTGTTTTCTCTCCCTCTATTCTTTCTCTCTGTCTTTATCTTTCTTTCCCCCTCCCCCGCTCTCTCTCTCTCTCTCTCTCTCTCTCTCTCTCTCTCTCTCTCTCTCTCTCTCTCTCTCTCTCTCTCTCTCTCTCTCTTCTCTCTCTCTCCTTTTCTTTCTTTTTCCTCTTTGAAACATGAATGACAATTCGGACAACTGAGTTCGAATCCGTTGCGAAATGACTAGCGAATCCCTCTCCTCGGTCATGGCGATCCTCGGACACGCGGCCACGACTTCGGACACGGCGATGGAGAAGGACCCTTACGCCTCGTCGCTCCTGGACAACCTGACCCTCAGTTCGGCCCCGGCAGCGTCGGAGGAGGAGGGGGAGGGGGCGCCGTCGGCCACGCTTCCCCTCTCTCTCCTCCGCGCCCCCTCCCCTCCCCGCCCTGACCCAGGGATGCTCGAGGACCCCTCCTACCGCTCGCTCCTCGACAACCTCACCGTCTTCTACCCGGACCTCCTCAGCTACATCAACCTCACCAACTGGACCGACCTCCCGTTCCTCCTCGAAGGCTCCGAAGCGGGTCTCGCCGGCGGCTCCGAACTCCCTCCCCCCGGCAACGCCACGGCGCCCTCGGGAGCGGTCGCGGCGGACGAGACGGCCCTCTACGACGTGCCGACGGGGATCGTGGTCCTCCTGAGCATCTTCTACGGCAGCATCTCCCTCGTCGCCGTCGTCGGGAACGCGCTCGTCATGTGGATCGTCGCCACGTCCAGGAAGATGCACTCCGTCACCAACTACTTCATCGCGAACCTGGCGCTGGCGGACATCATCATCGGCCTCTTCGCCATCCCGTTCCAGGTGGGCCGCTGTCTGTCTGTCTGTCTCTATTTTTACCTGTCTGTCTGTCTCTCTGTCTCTATTTTTACTTGTTTGTCTGTCTCTATTTTTATCTGTTTGTCTGTCTGTCTGTCTCTATTTTTACATGGTTATCTATCTATCTATTTCTATGTTTATCTGTCTGTCTCCATTTTTACCTGTCTGTCCGTCTATCTGTCTCTATTTTCATCTGTCTGTCTGTCTGTCTGTCTCTATTTTTACCTGTCTATCTATCTATCTATTTCTATGTTTATCTGTCTGTCTGTCTGTCTCCATTTTACCTGTCTGTCCGTCTATCTGTCTCTATTTTCATCTGTCTGTCTGATTGTCTCTATTTTTTCCTGTTTATCTATCTATCTATTTCTATATTTATCTGTCTGTCTATCTGTCTGTCTGTCTGTCTCCATTTTCATATGTTTATCTATCTATCTATTTCTATATTTATCTGTCTGTCTGTCTCTATTTTTATCTGTTTATCTATCTATCTATTTCTATATTTATCTGTCTGTCTGTCTGTCTGTCTCTATTTTTATCTGTTTATCTATCTTATCTATTTCTATGTTTATCTGTCTGTCTGTCTGTTCTCTATTTTTAACCTGTCTGGCCGTCTATCTGTCCTCTATTTTTTATCTTCTCTGTTCTGTCTCTATTTTACTTGTTTATCTATCTATTTCTATGTTTATCTGTCTGAAAATCTGTCTATCTCTGTCTATCTGTCTGAAAATCTGTCTATCTCTGTCTATCTGTCTATCTCTATGTCTACCTGTTAATCTATCTATCTATTTGTATATCTCCTTTTCTGAAAATCTGTCTGTCTCTCTGTCTATCTGCCTATCTCTATGTCTCCAGTGTACTTTTTTTTATCTATTTCTACCTGTCTATCTGTCTGCCTCTATTTGACTGTCTATCTGTTTATTTCTACCTATCTGCCTGTCTGTTTATCTACCTATTTTTATATCTATCTCTGTGTCTACCTGTTTATCTATCTATCTATCTATCTATTTCTATGCTTATGCTGAACTAAAACTGGTCATCTATCTCCATTTCTACCTGTTTATCTGTCTATTTCTATGTCTATCTGTCTGAAAATCTGTCTGTCTCTCTGTTTGTCTATCTATCAGTCTATCTATACATCTATTGGGCTTTTGCCACCCCGTTCCAGGTGGGCTTCCGAATCTACCTATCTGTCTATGTGTCTGTCTGTATGTCTTTCTATTTACATCCCTATATATCGATCTATCAATCTGTCTATTTATCAGTCTATGTATCTGTGAATCTATCATATTGTATCTATATTCATATATATATTATATATATATATATATATATATATATATATATATTATGTATATATATATATATATATATTATAATATATAGTATATATATATATAATATTATTATATATATATATATATATAATATATATATATATATATATTATGTACGTGGCTATCTTATTTGTCTATTTATCAGTCTATCCATGTAGCTGTCTATCTGTCTATCTTTCTATATTTATATCTATCGATTATGCCTATCTATCTACTTATATCTATCTATTTCGTTCTGTCTGTCTGCATGTATCTAATCTATCAGTCTATCAAACGATCCAACGATCTATCTTAGCTTTCTATCTGTCTACCTACTTACCTATCTATCGGACTCATTTTTCTCTCTCTTTCTTTCGGTTCTTTAACTACCTATCCAATCTTTCTCTTTACGTAGGGAGAGAGAGAGAGAGAGAGAGAGAGAGAGAGAGAGTAGAGAGAGGACGAGAGAGAGAGAGAGAGAGAGAGAGAGAGAGAAAGAAAAGGCAGAGAAAGAGAAAGAGAGAAAATATCAGATTTTATATTTCTCGGAGAGAGAGAGAGAAAAAAAAATAATATCTGAGAGAAAAAGGCTGTGTGTGTGTGGAGGGAAGGGAAGGGAAGAGGGGGGGGGGAGCGGTCGGGGCATTATTCATTTCTCCCCTCCCCCCTTCCCCCCCCCCCCTCCCCCCCTACCTTCAACTTCCCTCTCATACGAACTTCCGCCTTCGGATAAGTTCAATATCTGGTCCTGACCACCTCACTCCCGGATTCCCTTTTTCTTATTTGGGATTTTTTTTTTTCCCCACTCTACGTTTTTCATCTCCATTCGCCCCTTTTTTCTCCCCTCCCCTCCTCCCTCCGCTCCTCCTCCTCCTCCTCCCCTATCCCCCATTCCTCCTCCTCCTCTTCCTCCCCTTTCCCCCGTTCCTCCCCCTCTCCCTCCCCGCTCTCCCCGTTTCCCCCTCCCCCCCCTCCCCCTCCCCTCCTCCGCTCCTCGTTCCCACTTCTCTATCTATATTTCTAATGGTCTGTTTGGTTATTTTTATTTTGCTCTCTCGCTCTCATTGTGTGTTTTCTCTCTCTGTCTATTTAGTTTTTTATCTAATTTCATATCTATTTATTCGTGGTCTTATCAGTCTTCCTATCTTCTGGTGGAAGGTTTTTTTTATTGCTCCTCTCGCTTCTTACTGTGTGTTTTTTCTCTCTCTTTGTTCTCTCTGTTATTTATAGTTTTTTTATGGATCTAATTTCATATCTATTTATTTCGTACTGTCTATCAGTCTTCCTATCTCTCTCTTCTATCTATCTTATATTTATCTAGGTTCACTCCTCTCTCTCTATCTATCTATCTCTATTTCTGGTGTGTTTTCTGTGTGGTTTTCTGTGTGTGTGTGTGTGTGTGTGTTGTGTGTGTGTGTGTATTTCTCTCTCTCTCTCTTCAGGTCTCTCTCTCTCTCTCTCCGTCTCTCCTCTCTCTCTCTCTCTCTCTCTCTCTCTCCTCTCTTCTCTTCTCTCTCTCTCTCTCTTTTTCTCTTGTTTTTTCGTCATTCTTTTATATCACGGATTTTCAAAAGCTTATTCTGTCTCTTTCGCTTTTTATTCATTTCATCCTATTCCCTTTTATAGGATTCGTTTTTTTCGATTCTTTTCTCTTCTGTAATCTTTTTTTTATTCTTATTAATCCATTTTCCGTGTCTGGTTTTTCTATTTTTTTCCTGTTTTTTTCTGTTTTCCTTTTTTCGTGTATTGTTTTGTTTAATGTTTGTCCATTTATGTTTTTTTTTTTTTTGTCCTCTCTCTGGCTCCTTATTTATTTGTATCTTTATCTCTGTATTTATGTACACTTTTTTATTTGTTTGTCTGTATTGTCCATTTATTCTTGCCTGCTTGTTTGTCTTAACTTTGATTTTTCTCTCCTTTTTTTCTAAAATATTCTCACTCTCACTCTTTCTTTCTTTCCTTCTTTTCTTTCTTTCTTTCTTTCTTTCTTTCTTCTTTCTTTCTTTTCTTTCTTCTTTCTTTCTTTCTTTCTCTCTCTCTCTCTCTCTCTCTCTCTCTCTCTCTTTCTTTATTCAACGAGAGAAAAGATTTGCTACGCTTTATAATGCTTCAAATATAACTGCATTCTTTCCAAATCTGCTCTGCTCGATGTTGCAAAAGGAATCTCTCCTTAATTAAAACATATTGCAGGTAAAATAACGAAGCCTCTATTCTTTTAATATAAGCCCGTTGGGTGTATGTAAACCAGCTTAATTCTCTATTAATTTTCATGGGATTAAGAAATCTGATTAATTTCTATCTTCCTCTCCCCCCACCCCCTCTCCCCCACTCTCTCTCTCCCCCACCCCCTTCTCTCCCCACCCCCCTCTCTCCCCCACAGTTCCAAGCGGCGTTGCTCCAGCGGTGGAATCTGCCCCACTTCATGTGCCGCCTTCTCCTTTCTTCCAAAACTTGTTCAGCGTAAAACGTGTCGATTTTCACCCTTTACAGGCCATCGCGCGTCGGACCGGTTACCAGGGCCCATCGTCCCACCCGCTCAGCGCCCGGCAGTCCAAGTTTCAGGAGCCAAGGTAAGGGGTTGGGCGGGAGGGAGCCAACGGTAAGGTTGGGGGAGGGAGGAGCAAGTAAGGGTGGGGGGGAGCAAGGTAAGCGGGTTGGGGAGGGTTTGGGGAGGGAAAGGGAGGGAGGAGGGAAGGAAGGAGGGGTTTTTATGGAGAGGTTTTGGGGAGGGAGGGAGGGAGCGGAGGGTTGGGGAGGGGGTGGGAAAGGGGTTGGGGACGGGAAGGGAGAGGGGTTATGGGGAGGGGGAGGTGGGGAGGGAGGGGTTATGGGATAAGATGAGAAATAGTCGGTTAGGTAGTAGGAGAAAGAGAGACGATAGGGAGAGGGAGAAAGAGAGAGATAGGGAGAGGGAGAAAGAGGTGGGGAGAGAGGGAGAGTTGGGGAGAGGGAGGGGAGGGTAAGGAAGGAGGAGGGAGAGGTTATAGGGAGGTGGGGAGAAAGAGAGGAATGATTGGAGGTGAGGGAGGGAGGAGGAGAAGGGAGGGTGCCGAGGGAAGGAAGAGGAGAGAGGTGTATATGAGGAGAGGGTGGGGGAGGGGGTTGAGGAGGGTTGGGAGGCGAGGGAAGGGTGTTATGGGAGAAAAAGAGAAGAGGGTGGAAGGTGTGGGGTGGGATTAGGGAGAAGGAGGAAGAGGGAAGGGAGCAAGGGGTGAAGGGTGTGGAGGAGGGGGAGAAGAGGGGGAAAAGGCAGAGGAGGGTAATATAGGGTGGGGCGTTGGGGAGAGGGGGGAAAGGGATGGAAGGAAGGTTAAGTACGTCAGACTCCCCCATCGATTCGTGAAATCCAGCGATTTTGGAATGGGAATTTTGCCCAACCGATGGACTCCATTCCACTTTCGGCCCACGAAGGCGTTCGATGCTGATTAGGAACCCCAACGTGTGCGTCTATCGAGAACGAATGGAAAGTATTGGGCACGTGAGAATTCTATAGTGATAACAGTGAAACATGCAATATTTTTAATAAGAGAGTCCAAAATCATTTGAAATAATTTAGTTGAATGATATTTTAAATAATTATTCATATTAAGGTTATTTAAACAATATTTTACCTTTAAATTCGAGACTAAGGAATAACCGGATTAAAAAGTACAAAACAAAAAACATTACTATGGATTTCTCATTTGTGACTGACGAGATATAAACAAACACGTAACCGGCACGAGACCGATACAAGAAAGCTGACACGAACATATCCCAGCGAAAGAAAATATTCCAAATATGGAATTCAGGAGCAAATTTTTACTCCCTCCTAGAAATGGTTGGAATTCCAAGGAGACATGAAAGAATAGGCAAGAGTTATGGAGAAGGATTACGGATCCCATAGAGCGAGTTTGCTGCGATTTGTTTTGTTTTGATGGCGCGATTCCACTGGACAGAGCGCATGTGTTCTTTTCGCAGTTGTGGGACACCACGGAATGGATAGACGGGAAGAAGGAAAGAACGATCGTGGTTAAGTTCCAGCCCACAGAAAATCGCTACCTGAATCCCAGTGAAATTTATTGGTAGTGTAAGTGACAAGTTCCTTTATAGGAGGGGAGGGAGGGGAAAAGTAAAAAAAGGTGGTATATGTGTGCTGTAAGATAATTGTTTGGAATAATGACGTAAATTATCATTACTAGGTCTTTTTGTTACGTGCTTGTGTATGCGAAGTAATATATACTGTGGCAGGTGTTGTTTGTGTGTGCGGACTATGCGTCATATGTTGTACATGCATACGTAGTTTGAAAGTCTAGTGTATGTTACACTCTTGAGCTCGCTGTGCAAGTGGTCCGGTTGTAGTGCTATCAACACCCATATGTATGCATCCACCCAGTGTATATGTATCCAATCGCATATGTATGCGCAAGATCCACATGCTATCCAAGACGAGAAAGGGCCTGAAATGAGATCATAGAATAGATCTATTTGTGAAGTATCATCATTATTTTGNAGAGAGGGAGAGAGAGGAAGAGAGAGGAAGAGAGAGGGAGAGAGAGGGAGAGAGAGGGAGGGAGGGAGAGAATTCCTGCAGCCAATCGGAATGCATTCTCGATCAGCTGATAATACTTCCGCCAGGTTATCGCTGCATATATGTTTTCCAGCATTTCTTTTGTCTTATCAAGTCATTATCAGTTTCTGTATATTTTTGCCTTTTGTTACTGCGCATTTCCTTAATAGTGAGTGGCGGTTGTGGCACGAAGTTGCCACTGTTGGTGTTCAAATGAACATAAATTTATAATCATTTTCCTAAAGAACTCAGGACCGAGGTGTGTGGCTGGTAGGAGTTCCAATACGCGCGCGCGCGGGTGTGTGCGTGCGTGTGCGTGTGTGTGTGTGTGTGTGTGTGTG
>NW_020872178.1:289488-337123 GCF_003789085.1 Penaeus vannamei
CTTGTATTTTCAGTGGTCTTCCCCTCTTCTTTTTCCCCCTCTCTCTCTTCTTTTTTTGCATTTCATATCCCTTCCTCCTCCTTTTCTAATCTGCGTAAGCTTTTTTTTCTTTCTCTCTTCTCTCTCTCTTCTCTCTCTCTTTCTCCGTGTCTTCTTTCCCCTCTCCCCTTTCCCCTCTCTTCCGGGAGTTTTTTTTTTTTTTTACCTTCGACACGCCTGCTGTTGAGTTTTAACTGGGGGTTGCCTTTCCCCTCGGCTCGGCAAGGGTATCTTTGTTTTATTTGGTAATTCTGGACCTGTATGTCTGTCTGTCTCTCCTGTTCCGCTGTTTATCCGATCTGCTGTTTTTTTTTTCTGTATTTCACCTGTCTGTCTAGCTCTCTGTGTCTGTTCCTGTTTCTCTCTCTTTCTGTCTGTTTGTCTGTCTCTGTCTCTGTCTCTGTCTCTCTCTCTCTCCCTCTCCTCTCCTCTCTCCCTCTCCCTCCCCTCCCTCCTCCCCCCTCCTCCCCCTCCTCCTCTCTTCCCCCTCTCCCTCCCCCTCTCCCCCTCTCCCTCCCCTCCCCTCTCCTCTCTCTCCCCTCTCCCTCTCTCCCTCCCTCTCTCTCTTCTCTACCAACCCTCTCTCAAAGAACAATATCACTTAGGCTTTTATCCCCTTGTGTTATATAAATGCTCCTCGCCATAACATTCTTGAAGTTGTAAGTGCAGTGAATTAGAACAGAGAGAGAGGAGGAGAGAGAAGAGAGAGAGAGAGAGAGAAGAGAGAGAGAGAGAGAGAAGAGAGAGGAGAGAGAGAGAGAGAGAGAGAGAGAGAGAGAGAGAGAGAGAGAGAAGAGAGAGAGAGTGAGAGAGAGAGGAGAGAGTGAGAGAGAGAGAGAGAGAGAGAGGGAGAGAGAGAGGGAGAGAGAGAGGAGAGAGAGAGAGAGAGCAGAGAGAGAGAGATGAGAGAGAAAGAAGAGAAAGAGAGGGAGAGAGAGAGAGAGTAAAGAGAAAGAGAAAAGAGAGAAAGAAATAGAGAGAGAGTGAGAAGCTAGGGAGAGAAACAGAGAAACAGAGAACTAGAGAGAAAGAAGAAAGAAAGAAAGAAAGAGAGAAAGAGAAAGGAACTGTTAGGAAATACAAAGAAATTACGGGGAATGAGGGAACGAGGCAGTGTCTAATTAAAAACTTTATTATTAGGATTATCTAAAGGGGAAGCACGGAGATACCGGGGAGGGGGTGGAGGGTGGGGAAGGAGAGGGGGTGGCGGGTTTAGGGGTGGAAGGAGGGAGGGAGGGGGGATGGTTGGAGGGAAGGGGAAAGGAGGGTGAAGGTTTTAGGGAGTGGAGGAGGGAGGGGGAGGGAGGGAGGGGGAGGGTGGAGGAAGGGGGAGGGGGTTGTAGGGTGGTGGGCAGGGGGAGGGGGTGGGGATGGGGAAGGGGAAAGGGGAGGGAGGAAGGGGGAGAAAGTCGTAAAGGGGATGGGGAAATATTAGAATTGGATGGTGTTTTAATCTCTTTCTGATTGAAGAAAAGAAAAACGTTTTTAATTTGTTAGGCTTGTTGTATTTTGTATTTGTTTTTTTTTTCAACTTATAATTTGTGTAATCCTTATATCTATCTATCTATCTATCTATCTATATTTGATCTATTTATTTAACACACACACGCGCGCGCACACTCACACGCACGCACACACACAAAAAAGAAAGAAAGAAAGAAAGAAAAAAAACAGCAAAAGAAATGGAGAAAAAGAAGGAAAAGCTAACAATAAGACTCAAAATAATCGCTATAGAGAACCAGGAAAAATGTAATAGACAGAAAGAGGAAGAAAAAAGGAGAGAACAAAATAAAAGAAAGAAAAACAGGGAAAAAGAATAATAAAAAAGAAAAATAGAAAATAGGACAAAACTAATAGAAAAAAGAAAAAAGAAAAAAAAACAAAAGAAAAGAAAAAAATTAAAGAAAGAAAATACAGAAAAAATAAAATAAAAAGAAAGCAAGTGAAAAGAAAAAAAAGGAAGAAACCAGAAGAAAGAAAAAGAAAACAAACGAAAAACAAAAGAAACAAAGAAAGAAAACACAGGAAAAAATAAAAAAACACACACAAAAAAACACAAAAAGACATAAAAAAAGAACACCAAAACACACACACACACACACACACAAAAAAAAAAAAAAAAAAAAAAAAAAAACTCCCTTTTTCCACTGCCTTGCCCGTGCACCTCCGCCTCAAGCACGCACTCCCATGCACGCACACGCAGGCACCCGGGATTCTTTGCCATTGGGAGTAAATTGTAAGCTGATCCCGCGCGAGGTCTGAGCCCGGACCAGAAATCCTTAGGATGACTGGCCTTTGTTGGGTCTTTGGCGAGAGAAAGAGGAAGGAAGGGGAGAAGGATGGGGGAGGAGGGGAGGAGGGGAATGGGGTGGGGAAGGGGAGAATGGGAGGTGGTGGAGGGAGAAGGGGGAGGGGGTGGGGAGAGGGTGGGTGGAGGAGGTGGAGGGGTGGAGGAAGGGAGGGTTGGAGAAGGGGAGGAGAGAGGTGGGGGGAGGAAGGTGGTGGAGGGGTGGAGGAGCGGAAGGGAAGGGGAATGGGGGAGGAAGGTAAGGGGGAAAGGGGGAGGGAAGGGAGGGTGGAAGGAGGAAGGAGGTAGTAGGAGGAGGAAGGGGGGGGAGGAGGGAAAGGGTGTTCGCTATTGTATTCGTGTTTCTTTATGTCTGATTCTTGTATCTTTCTTTTCTCTTCTCTTCTCTTTCGTTTTTCCTCTATTTTTCTCTCGTTCTCTCTCTCTCTCAATCTCAATCTCAACTCATTCTCTCTCTCTCTCTCTCTTTCTGTCTTTCTTTCTTTTCTTCTCTTTCTTCTTTCTCTCTCTCTCTCTCTCTCTCTCTCTTCTCTCTTTCTCTCTCTCTCTCTCTCTCTCCCTCTCTCTCCCCCCTTCTCTCTCTCTCTTTTGTTTACAAAATAAGCACACATGATGCATTTCTACTCGTTAATCTAGCATTAATATTGATGTAACTTACACCAATCAAATCATCATCACCATCATTAGTTTAGGCTTCTCCATGTCATGTATCCACGACTGAATCTACAAGCATATTCCGCAAGCATTTGTCTCGCAATCTATTGCCTTCTGAAGCAGACCATTTGCTCTCTCTGTCTCCTTTTCTGCCTTCCTGAAGCAGATGCTTCTCTGTCCTCCTTTTTCTGTCTCTCTATGTCTGTCTTCTATCTTTCTTTTTCTGTTCTTTCTCTCTTTCTTTTCTTTTCTCTCTTTCTCTTCTTTCTTTCTTTCTTTCTTCTTTCGTCTCTCTCGCTCTCCTTTTCTCTTCTCTCTGCTCTCTCTCTCTCTCTCTCTCTCTCTCTCTTCTCTCTCTCTCTCTCTCTCTCTCTCTCTCTCTCTTCTCTCTCTCTTTCTTCTCTCTCTCTCTCTCTCCTTTTCTCTCTCTCTCTCTCATCTCTCTCTCTCATCTCTCTCTCTCTTCTCTCTCTCTCTCTCTCTCTCTCTCTCTCTCTCTCTCCTCTCTTCTCTCCCTCTCTCTCCCTTCTCCCCTTCTCTGTCTCTGTCTCTCTTGCTTGCTCGGACAGTATCCTCTGATCCTGACCTGCTCTTTCTTCTTTAAGATTCTGGCCGTCTTACAGGAAATGGAGAGGCCAAAGAGGGGGAAGGAGGGAAGGGAGGAGGAAGAGAGGAAAAAAGAAGTGTGAGAAGGCGGGAGGGAGGTAGGGAAAGGAGAGGAAGGAAAAAAGAAGTGTGAGAGAGGAGGAGGGAAAACGGAGGAAGGAGAGGAAAAGTAAAAAGAAGTGTGAGAGGGAGGGAGGGAAGCGGGAAGGAGGGAAGGAGGAAGGGAGGGAAGGAGGGAGGGAGGAGGAGGGAAGGAGAGATAGATAGATAGATAGAAGATAGATAGATAGATTAGATATAGAGAGAGAGATAGAAGAGAGAGAGAGAGAGAGAGAGAGAGAGAGAGAGAGAGATAGAACAGACACATAAGACAGACAGATAGACAGACAGACAAACACATACAGACAGACAGATAGACAAACAGACGGACAGACAGACGGATAGATAGACACATACAGACAGACAGATAGACAGCAGACAGACAGAAAGATAGAAAAGTAGATAAGTAGAGAGACAAACCGACAGACAGAGACAGAACAGAGAGAGAGAGAAACTCAGCAGAAACGAAAACAGAGAAGATAAAGCCAGCTAACCGAAACGGATCCGAAAATTACCAAACATCAACAAGAAAAAAAAAAAAAAAAAAAAACAAACGAAAGACAAACAACAACTCGCCCTCTTAGACGACCCACCTAGATAAACCAAACAAAACCGACCTTAACACACCCTTCAACCCCCCCCCCTCCCCTCCCCGACCCTCCTCCCTCCCTCTCTCTCCCTCCCCCCATCCCTCCTCTCGCCTCTCACCCCCTCTCTCCTCCCTTCCCTCCACCTCCTCCCCCCCTCCTCCCTCTCCCTCGCCCCTCCCCTCCTCCCTCTCCAACCTCGCCCTCCTCCTCCCCTATCTCCCTGTCCCCCCTCCTCCCCCTCCTCCCCTCTCCCCTCCCCCCCCCTCATCCCTCACCATCCCCTCACCCCATCAGCCAAAACAAAAGACAAATCGCCAGCGCAAAAACAAA
Source organism: Penaeus vannamei (assembly GCF_003789085.1). NCBI lineage: Eukaryota > Metazoa > Arthropoda > Malacostraca > Decapoda > Penaeidae > Penaeus > Penaeus vannamei. The sequence continues at coordinate 294,115 of NW_020872178.1, forward strand.
AAAAGGACCATAAACAGAAAATAGAAACCTCTTCAAGACGTCCACGATCCGCAGGCCGAGCTCTTGTCAATCTGTCGTGTAAACACCGAGGGGAATGAAAGACCTGAGGGGAGAGGGGGAGAGAGGAGAGGGAGAGGGAGAGAGAGTATAAGGTATGAGGGAGAGGGAGAGGGAGAGGGAGAGGGAGAGGGAGAAGAGGGAGAGGGAAGGGAGAGAAGAAGAGAAGAGAGAGAGAGGAGAAGAAGAGAGAGAGAGAGAGAGGACAGCGGGAGAGGGATAGGCGAGACCCGGGGCACAGACACGACGAGAGAGAGAGAGAGAGAAGAGAAGATGGAGAAGAGAGAGAGAAAGAGAGAGAGAGAGAGAGAGAGAGAGAGAGAGAGAGAAGAGAGAGAAAGAGAGGGAAAGAGAAGTGCGGGATAAGAGAAGAGAGTATGAAGATGGAGAGAGAGAGAAGAGAGAGAGAGAGGAAGCGAGACGAGAGAAGGAGAGAGAAGAGAGGAGAGAGAAGAGAGAGAGAGAAGAGAGAGAAGAGAGAAGAGAGAGAAGAGAGGAGAGAGAGAGAGAGAGAAGAGAGAGAGAGAGAGAGAGAGAGAAGAAAGAAGAAGAAGAAACAAATAATATTAATTGTGGTAGAAGAAACGAAACACCGATTTTGTTAAACCGAAACATACCCGGAGGAACCCTACAGAGGGAGGAGTATCCACAGTGAACCACTAAACAGGGAATGGACGACTTCTAAACGAGGGAGATCCACACTACCCTTATCCCCCCATCAACTCCTTTTCCCTATGTACTACCTCCCTCTTTCAATTCCACACCTTCTGTTGTCCCTGTCCACGCCCGCACCCCTGCTCCCCCCCCCCCCCCCACCTATCCCTCCTTCAACGACTCCACATGATCAGACATCCTTACAGAAGTCCACAGCTTCTGCCTTGACACGACCTTTCTCGGCTTCCTCAGACGCGAATACATATCCCTCACTTGATCTAACTCCCCTTACCTAAACCCCATAACCCATTCCCTGCATACTCCCTTACCCATTATTTAACCTTGCAATTCTAGATAGTTGACGCTTTTGCAACTGTCACTGTCATCACACCTTGACTATACCTTCCCATAGTGCTAAATGACCTTATATGTTTAGCACATTTATTTCGCTTTTAACCATTAGCCATTAACCATTCAGAGTGACTCTCTAATAGATACGGAGACTCAATGACATAGAAATGATCAAGGTGGAATTATCAGTATGAAAAAAATTATATACTGATTCGATCTATGCTGATAAATGTCAAGATATTAACGGAGGATAATTTTGTGAATGAGAAACAGAGGGGAAGGATATAGTAGATGGATAATAAGAAGAAAAAGGAGGTGGGGAGTAGGCAAATAGATTGAAGACTCTTATAAGAAGTGTAAAAACTCAAGAATTACAAGAAACACAAGAAAAAGAAAGAAAGAAAGAAGAAAAACAACATTAGTGTAAATCATAAGGCAAGAAAGTTGGTGGATTAAGTGAAAGAATAATTTGAACCACAAGGAACACATTAAAAAAAAAAGAAAAAAGATGAAGAAAAAGTTGATAAATCAGGAATAAGAAGAAACAGAAAAATAAAGGCTGTACTTGCATTGAAGGCTCTTATAAGAAGCGTAAAAACAAGAATTACAAGAAAGACACAAGAAAAAGAAAGAAAGAAAGAAGAAAAACAACATTAAAGTAAATCATAAGGCAAGAAAGTTGGTGGATTAAGTGAAAAAAAATAATTTGAACCACAAGGAACACATTAAAAAAAAAGAAGAAAAAAGATGAAGAAAAGGTTGATAAATCAGGAATAAGAAGAAACAGAAAAATAAAGGCTGTACTTGCAACAAAGAGGCAGTTGCAGAATAACAAAGGAACAAAGAGGTAATTTGTAGCACAGGTTTTTTTTTCTTTTTTTATCGTTTTTTTTCTTCTAAAGTGAACACTGGTTTGTGGAATTCTTACTTAAATTCAAGATAATAAAAGTGCCAAGAGGTAAAGGAATAAACCAAAGAACATTAATGGAAAAGATAAACAGAACACTACTATCGAATAAATGTGATAATAAACAATGGTGGAAGAAAAACGGACGAAAAGGAAAAATAGGAAGAAGAAAGAAAAATATAAACATGGCATGAAGTATGATGAGAGGGACAGATGTAAAGAAAAAGAGGCAAAACTAAGTAATTGAATTACAGAGAGAGGGGGAGAGAGAGAGAAAGAGAGAGAGAGAGAGAGAGAGAGAGAGAGAGAGAGAGAGAGAGAGAGAGAGAGAGAGAGAGAGAGAGAGAGAGAGAGAGAGAGAGAGAGAGAGAGAGAGAGAGAGAGGGAGGGAGAAAGAGAGGAAGAGAGAGAGAGAGAGAGAGAGAGAGAGAGAGAGAGAGAGAGAGAGAGAGAGAGAGAGAGAGAGAGAGAGAGAGAGAGAGAGAGAGAGAGAGAGAGAAGATTGTAGAAAAAATAGATTATAGGAATAAAGAGAACCAAAGAAAACCAGAACGAAAAAAAAAAAAAAAAAAAACACCAACAACAAATCAACAGAAATAAAACAAGAAAACACAAGAAAACGAAACAAATTCCCCATTCTAAGTAAAGCCGAAACGAAGTCCAAGCCAGAGCCGAACGACGCCAACGCCTTCGGACGAGGCTTAAGAGCGAACGACAAAAAGCCTCAAAATTAGAAACGACATGTGTATGTTATTACAGATGCGAGTGTGGTAAATGCATGCAATTACCTTGCAACATGGGAGATTGCTGGTGATTGCAGGAATTGAAATGACTCGGAAGATAAAAGGGACATAGGCATAAATGCAGACACAACACACAGAGAGGGAGAGGAGAGAGAGAGAGAGAGAGAGAGAGAGAGAGAGAGAGAGAGAGAGAGAGAGAGAGAGAGAGAGAGAGAGAGAGAGAGAGAGGAGAGAGAGAGAGAGAGGAGAGAGAGAGAGAAAGAGAGAAGAGAGAGAAGAGAGAGAGAGAAGAGAGAGAGAGAGAGAGAGAGAGAGAGAGAGAGAGAGAGAGAGAGAGAGAGAGAGAGAGAGAGAGAGAAGAAGAAGAGGGAGAAAAAAGAGAAAGGGGAGGAGGAGGAGGAGGAAAGAGAAGGGAAAGATGGGAAAATGGAGGAACAGGAACAAAGGAGGAGAGGGAGGAAAGACAGAGAGAGAGACAATGCAAGAAGATAAACAGACAGACTAAAGAAAAGACAAGTAGACAGATAAAGACATAGATAACAAAGTAGGTAGACAGATAGATAAATAAATAAATAGATAGATAGACGGATAGATGGACAGACAGATGGACATAGAGAGAGAGAGAGAGAGAGAGAGAGAGAGAGAGAGAGAGAGAGAGAGAGAGAGAGAGAGAGAGAGAGAGAGAGAGAGAGAAGAGAGAGAGAGAGAGAGACAGAGACAGAGCAGACCTAGACAGAGACAACAGAAGACCCTAGACAGAGACAGACAGACAGCCAGACACAGAGACCGAGATAAAGAGAGAAAGCAGCCTTATGACGTGGGTGAAGCTGTTAGTGGACGAAACAAGGGGCGGTGGCGTGTTTGATTCTGCAATATTTACGCCTCATAGTTGGCTCCCCTCATCCCGCGCCTCCGCTGACAACTCACGACACACGCACATACATACACACACGCACACACATACACACTCACACACAACATACAGAAACACATGCACGCACACACACAACACAAACATAAGCGTCTAAAGAGACAAAGACAGGCAACCCATACACACATTCATCCCCCCCACACCACACACATACAACAAACACCAACCCGCAGTCATGAAGAAACAAATATACCCATACCAAAGAACACACAGAAGCACATAGACACACACACCGATACACAACAAACACACGGACACGACAACAGTCACTGATTAGAAGGTGCTGATGGCGAAGCAGCAGTTACACACTCACACACAGACACACGGGCCACAGACACGACAACACACTCACAACACCACATAACACCTCTCGTCCCCCTGCTGCCCCCCAGCTGGCGACACAAGCGCACACACAGTGACATACCAACCACACTCAACAACAAAACCACCCCCACCACCACCACACTCCACCGGTATCCGCACGAGACCCACATAGCAAGACCAGCTCACGAGCGAAAAACACCCACAGACCACGACGCACCGCCCTGGACGTTGGATATGCAATAAATCAACAGTGCATTCCGCTTAGAACAACACCAATAACTCAAATCTACTTTGGGATGTTCCTCTGCATATGCAAGGGATCTCCTTAGCCTGCTAAAACACCGGCGATGAGTGGACGAGAGGAGAGAGAGAGAGAGAGAGAGAGGAGGAGAGAGTTAGAGAGAAGAGAGAAGGGAGGGAGGGGAGGACGGTGAGGGAGGGAGGGAAGGGAGGTGAGGGGAGGGAAGAGGGAAGGAAGGGAGGCGAGGAGAGAGGGAGGGAGAGAGAGAGAGAGAGAGAGAGAAGAGAGAGAGAGAGAGAGAGAGAGAGAGAGAGAGAGAGAGAGAGGAGAGAGAGAGAGAGAGAGAGAGGGGATGGATGGAGGGAGGGGAGAGACAGAGCGATATAGATAGATAGATAGATAATAGATAGAGAGAGAAAGAACAGAGAGAGAGAGAGAGAGAGAGAGAGAGAGAGAGAGAGAGAGAAGAGAGAGAGAGAGAAGAGAGAGAGAAGAGAGAGAGAGGAGGAGAGGAGAGGGGGGGGACGAGAGGGAGGGAGAGAGAGAGAGAGAGAGAGAGAGAGAGAGAGAGAGAGAGAGAGACAGAGAGAGAGAGATGAGAGAGAGAGAGAGGAGAGAGAGAGAGAGAGAGAGAGAGAGAAGAGAGAGAGAGAAGAGAGAGAGAGAAGAGAGAGACAGAGACAGACAGACAGAGAGAAAGACAGAAAGACAGAGACAGATGACAGATAGACAGAGAGACAGAGAAACAGAGACAGAGAGAGAGAGAGAGAGAGAGAGAGAGAGAGTGATAGCCCGACGCTTAATCAGCCTCAACCTCCACACCTCCAGCCAGAATGCCACTTATATCTCGCCAATCAGACATTCTGCATGACTCACTCTTTCGGACGAAGAACAAAAAATTCTGAAAGATCCTGAAAGTGTATTTTTTTTTCCAGATAATTCAAATTTTCTAACTCCCTGAGCACGCTATGTGTCTTTAGAGGGTGCAAATGTAATGATTAAAACAATGAATAACTCTCCGGAGGTAAAGGCAGTTGACCCGATATAAAAAGATTGACCTTTCCTGACCTTCGGTGCCATCTACAGCTGGGGCGGAGGTGGAGCGAAGGTGGAGTGGTATGCCCATGGTATGCTTATGGTATGTGATGCCGTGTCGTGTATAGTGTGTTTAGTTAAGGTATGGGATGGTATGTTGGTGAAATATTGAAGATTGAGGGAAAAAATGTAAAAAAAAAAAACAAAGAAAAATGTACCGTGTTATTCGTCCAGGAAGCAGGTGGAATCTGAAATATTCAGTGGCGAATAAAAGGTGTTTTTGTTGTCTTTTCGGTGGGTTCTTCTCTCTGTTTGTGTCTGCTCCTTTCTCCGTGTGTCTGTCTCTGTCAGTCTGTCTGTCTGTCTCTGTCTGCAATGTACTACATCGACCCTGTACAAACTAGCTACGTACCTACCCCTCTAGTTTTTTTTTCTCCCTTTCTCTGTCACAAACACAAAAGCTGGTATGTCCCTTTATATATTCACAGCAAGAAATATACTTTTCCCCCTCGAGACAAAAAAAAAAAAAAAAAAAAGAAAAAAAAAATCCTACCTGTCAACTCAAGCAACAAGTCCTCTTCTGGTGAACTATAAACTATATTTTCAATCTACACAACAACAAGGTTTTTCTTCACTAATTCTACAAACTACAGGGTAAAATGAGGCCATTTTTTGACACCAGGACATCGGAATAAACTAGTTTTAGTGTTTACAGTGTATCAGAAATAATATTTATTTTTACTTCGTTGTGTTGGAAATGTTGTCATGAAACATGTATTGAGAGTTCGTGTCCTGAAGTGTTTTATAACTTGCTTACATATTTCCGAGAATGTAAAAAGAATGAAAAAAAAGTGCCGATCGTTAGAATTGAGACAAAGTGCTGTCTGCTGTGATTCGCTTGTTTTAGGGTCTGAATTTCCTTGTATTTTTCTAGGAGTTTTCTCTCTTTCTCTGTTCAGTTTTGCTTTCTTTTTTTTCTTTTTATGTTTTACTCTTTCTGTCTTCTTTCTTTCTTTTTGCTGATGCTCTCTCTCTCTCTCTCTTTTTCTGCTCTCTCTGTGTCCTCTTTCGCTGCTCTGCTCTCTCTCTCTCTCTCTCTTCTCTCTCTCTCTCTCTCTCTCTCTCTCTCTCTGCTCTCTCTTTCGCTGCTCTCTCTCTCTCTTTCGCTGCTCTCTCTGCTCTCTCGCTCTCTCTCTTCTCTTCTCTATCCCTCCCTCTCTTTCGCTCTCTCTCTCTCTGTCTCCCTATCTCCTCTCTCTCTCTTTCTCTCTCTCTCTCTCTCTCCTCTTTCTGCTCTCTCTCTCTTTCGCTGCTCTCTCTCTCTTTCGCTGCTCTCTCTCTCTCTCTCTCTCTCTCTCTTCTCCTCTCTCTCTCCTCTCCCTCGCCTCCCTCCCTCCCTCCCTCCCCCCCACCCTCCCCCTCCCCCTCCCTCCCTCTCTTCCTTCTCTCTCTCTCTCCTCTCCCACCTCTCCTCCTTCCACCCCTGAGTGACATCGAGGGGGAGACACAAACGCCCGCGCCCAAGATTGCTGGACTTGGGCGCGTCAAGGGGCGTGAGTGACAGCCGGGTGCCCTTCAGCGCTTTGAGGGGAAAGGAGAGGAGGTGTGTTAGGTTACGAAGTGTGTCGGGAGGGCCACTCGCGGTGCCTGGTTGGTTCGGGTTAGTGTGTGTGTGTGTGTGTGTGTGTGTGTGTGTGTGTGTGGTGTGTGTGTGTGTGTGTGTGTGTGTGTGTGTGTGTGTGTGTGTGTGTCTGTCTGTCTGTCAGTGTTTGTGGTATGCTCTTGTGCTCACATTTTTTTTTCTTTCTTTGATATATTTTCTCTTTTTGTTTACGATGTTAGGCTAGACGCGACAAATACGAAGACACACGCACGCACACACACACACCACACAACACACACACACACACACCACACACACACACACACACACACACACACACACACACGCACACACACACATGTACAAGTATATACATATATAAGCCTGTGTGGGGTGTTTGCCAACACGCACTCATATATATGTATATACATACATATATACATACAACCCATACATACGTGCGTGTGTTCGTGCCAGTGCGAGTACATAGACACATATTTACCTGGCGGGAGAGGCCCTAAAAGAAAAGAAAAAGAATTTAAACCTTCTTACTCACCTTGTTCTCGACTCAGATTCTCGGCCTTGGATTTCATAATGGAGGAACGCTTCGACCTTAACGAATGCAGTCGTGTTGGGGAAAGGTCGTTAGCGGTTCAAGTACGACCCGAATTGAACCACTTTGGAGGCGAGGAAGACCGGCTCTCGCTTCTCTGACTTTCTTCTCGCCTTTCTAACTCTTGTTTTTTTTGTTTCTCTCACTTTCTTAATCTACTCCTGAACGTCTCTTACTATTTCACTCACTTCTCTCTTTCTCTCCCCCACCCTCCCCATCCTCCTCTTTTTCTCTCTCTCCCTCCCTTCCCCTCTCTTTCTCTCCCCCCTCCCCTCTCTCTCTCCTCCCCTCCCTCTCCCGTCCCCCTCCCCCTCCCCTCTCTCTTTTCTCTCCCTCTCCCTCTCCCCCCCCCTCTCCTTCCTCTCCCTCCCTCTCTCCCCTCCCCCCCTCTCCCTCTCCTTCATCCCCAATACACCTCTAAGCACCCGAAAGACCACTATGGTAATCTGCCCCACGTTGTTTACTCTCGCGCTGTGATACCCGGGCGAAGATCAACATAGACCTATGGTAGCCACGCCATTTGTGTAAACGCTATCCCCTAAATAAAATGTAAACTCAGGCTTGTGTAAACTAGGGCGGGGTGTGTGTGTGTGTGTGTGTGTAATAGGATGGGGGGGAAGGGGGTGTGTGATGGTTGGGGAGGGAGAGGAGGAGGGGGGAGGGGAGGAAAGGGGAGTGATGGTGGGGAGGGAGGGGGTGGAGAGAGGAAGGGGATGGGGAGGAGGGAAAGGAGGAGGGGTGATGGTGGGAGGGAGGGTGGAGAGAGGAGGGGAGTGATGGGGAGGGAGGGAAAGGAGAGGGGGAGTGAAGGGAGGGAGAGGAGGAGGGTGAGGAGTGAGAGAACAGGGTTGAAGGGTCACTTCTCAAGTGACGGGTATCAGTATCGTTACACACTTTGTTTCCTGAAGTTCCACCTCAAGTTATACTCACCCTTGAGAAACGGAGATATTTCGAGGGTTAGAAAGGTCTTTTGAGGGTTAGAAATCTCTCTCTGACCCTTTCCATTTACACCTCTTCTCCCCGACACGTGCAGCTCGCTGATTGGTTCGTGGATCCGGGCAATCGAGCTGTGATTGGTCCATCGCTCGTTCCTTCCTCGGCAGCTGATTGGCTAGTTTCAGTTCCATGCTTTTGTTACATTCCGAAGAAAATGGGAGTATTTAATTAAAGAACATTATCTCTTCTTGAGTAGTAGTATTCACATAACTATGAGAGTATTTACGAAGCCAAAGGTTCCTAAACTATTTTTCTTTAAATAAGGATAAACTGGCAACAGAGCATACAGAGGTTGCTGCATTCGTCTCTAAGTGGTCGGTTGATATTTCTTCAACACTGATAGTATCTATTGATATATTTTCGTTCAATTTCAAATCATAACAGAGTGTCGTATTGCCATTGATTACATATATGAATATAGATTATATTGATATAACTATATTATTGAAATACTGAGAGAGAGAGAGAGAGAGAGAGAGAGAGAGAGAGAGAGAGAGAGAGAGAGAGAGAGAGAGAGAGAGAGAGAGAGAGAGAGAGAGAGAGGAACAGAGAGAAAGAGGAACAGAGAGAAAAGAGGAACAGAAAGAATAGATAGATAGAGAGAGAGAGAGAAAAGAAACAGTGATTCAACATTCCTCCCCTCCCCCCCCAAAAAAAAAGAACCAAAATAGAAAGAAAAAAAACAAACTTAAAGAGCTTCAACATCGCACCGACACTGACCTACCTCCAACCCCCCCCCTTCCCCACACCCTCCCTCACCCACCCCTACCCGGACGCTTCTTGGCATGATGCAACGTCCTCCCTCCTAACCGCCCACGCCCACGCCCTCGCCCCACGTGGGAGACCTCTCAAGGTGTTACGTTTCGTCCCATTTCTTAACTGCTCTTCAGCCTTTCTAAATATATATATCCCCCATCCGGATAGCCCGATAGCTGGCCCTAAAGCTGTCAGCGAGACAACACCGCGAAGTGAAGAGAAAGCGTGTGGGAAAAGGTATTTTAAGTGAACCATTTTGCTTGGTGGGTCGAGTTGCACGAGGTATACATTGGCGCTCTTTGATTTGGAGTGGGATGGAGTGAGACCACACTCGGGGCGAGTCTTTAGATGGGATGCATCGTTAAGCCTCAAAAATATACTTTTTTCTTTTTTGGTGTTCATTTGTCCACAAGACACCATAGCCCGTTAAGCCATAACACACCATAGTGTTCATTTGTCCGTAAGACACCATAGCCCGTTACAGAAGACCATAACACACCATAGCAATCATAATACAGAAGCCATGAACCATAGTCCATTATCTTAGATTATAGATCAGAGCCGACATAGACCATGGGATGCACATCATACCATAGACACCATACTCCATTATAGTCGATCACAGACCAGAGCAACCCACCATAACCCATGAAGAGACCACAGACACCATACTCCATTATATTTGACCGCAGACCATAGACACCCACCATAGACAGTGATTATACGTTAGACCACAGGACACCACAGCCCATGAAGAGACCCACAGACACCATAACCAAGAAGTTTAGACTCCAAGGATCCCGTAGCCCATATGACGAAGGCAAGTGGGTCTTACGCCAGATGTAAAGTGAGAGAGAGAGGGATTTGACCTCTTATGGTGTGTAAGAGGAGACAGCTGTGGTCTTCATCGACACCTGTAGGCCAAGAGAAGTGCTGTAAGCTGACACCCTCTCTGTCTCTCTCTCTCTCTCCCTTTCTCATTCTCATTCTCAGTCTGTCTCTCTCTCTCTCCCTTTTTCTTCTCTCTCTCTCTCTCTCTCTCTCTCTCTCTCTCTCTCTCTCTCTCTCCCTCTCTCTCTCCCTCCCTTTTCATTCTCATCTCTCTCCATCTCCTTCTTCCCCTCCTCCCTCTCTCTCCTCTCTCTCTCTCTCTCTCTCTCTCTCTCTCTCTCTCTCTCTCTCTCTCTCTCTCTCTCTCTCTCTCTCTCTCTCTCTCCTCCATCATCACCCGCCGAGTTTGATCTCCTAATTCCCTTCTCTCACCTCTTCTCACGGACGGATGCTGCCCTGTCATGTATCTCTCTCTCTCTCTCTCGCTGCCCTGTTATATATCTCTCTTTCCCCTGTTATCTCTCTTTCTATCCTGTTATATCTCTCTTTGCCCTGTTATATATTTCTCTCTCTGCCCTGCTGTATCTCTCTCTCTGCCCTGGTTTGTACACACACACACACACACACACACACACACACACACACACACACACACACACAACACACACACACACACACACACACACACACACACACACACACACGTATATATATCTCATCTCCCTCTTCCCCGTTATATCTGTGTCATACCCTCTTTCTTGAGGTCGGGCGTTTTTCTCTCTGTTCGTTGTCCGAATGTCAACATGGCCACGTGGTCGCTCCCTCAAGCTTGCATCCAAGCGGTGTTGGCAATCCACGTGGTGCCTCGCTCGACGGCACAGACTCATGACACAATGCTTGCCCGCCCCATCGCCAGCAGTCTGTCATGCTGTCATTCTGAACATCACATCCTCCTCTCCTCAAAAAAAAAAAAAAAAAAAAAAAAAAAAAAAAAAAAAAAAAAAAAAAAACATGCTAGCTTTTTTTATATATCCTCATGATGGGTAAAATTCCCACATACTTTCTCTTGTCTCTTTACACGACGTCGTTCCTCTTCTCGCAGCTACGTTGGCATGCGGCCATCATTGTCCTCTTGCAAGCGGGCAAAACTTGCAGAATTGTCTCCGAAAGATTTCACGAGAGGAAGCAAGAACATGACAAGCTTGTGGACTTTGCTGATACGACTGATGCTCGTGACAAGAAGCTCAAGAGAAAGGAGGAAGAGGAAGAGGAGAAAGAAAATAATAAGAAAAAAGAAGGGGAAAAAGGAGAAAGAGAAGAAAGAGAGGAAAATGATAAGAGAGAAAGGAGGAAGAGGAAGAGGGGAGAAAGAAAAATAATAAGAAAAAAAGAAGGTATAAAAGAGAAAGAAGAAGAGGGAAAAAGAAAAAAAAAAATAAAGAAGAGAGTGAGAAGGGAAAAAGAAAAAGAAGGAGAAAGAGGAAGAAGGGAAATAAAAATAATAATAAGAAGAGAGTGATAAGGGGAAAAGAAAAAAGGCAAAAAAAAATAATAATAAGGAAGAGAGAGAGAAGGGGAAAAGAAAAAGAAGAGAAATAGAAAGAAGGGAAAAAAAAGAAGGAGAAAGAGAAAGAAGGGAGAAAGAATAATCTCAAAAGGAAGAAGATAGAAAAGAAGGAAAAAGAAAAAGAAGGTCAAAAGGAAAAAGTAGAGGAAGAAAGGAAGAAGAAAATAATAAGAAAGAGAGAAAGAAGGTCAAAAAAAAAGAGAAGAAGCTCAAGAAGAAAAAGAAGAAGAGAAAGAGAAACTAAAAAAGAAAAAGAAAGGGAAGACAGTGAAGAAGATTAAGCAAAAGATTAAGAAAAGAAATGAAAGGCAACGAAGAAGCTTAGGAAAAAAGACGAGAAAGAAGAATAAAAATTAAAGGAAAGACAAAAAAAAATAATAAGAAAAAGACAAAAGAGAAAGAAAGGAAAAAAGAGAAGCTAAAGAGGAAGAAGAAAGAGAAAAGAAAGAAGAGGAAAAAAAAAAAGAAAAGAAAGACAAAGAAGAAAGCCTAAGAAAAGACAAAAAAGAAAAGAAAAGAAAGGAAAATACAAGGAAATAAAGAAGCTCCAGAAGGAAAAAAGAAAGAAAGAAAAAGAAAGAAATGACAAGAAAAAAACACTTGCGGAAGAGGATGAGAAGAGGAATAAGAAGAATAAAAAGAAAAATTAAAAGACAAGAAAAAACACTTGCGGAACAGGATGAGGTGAGGAATAAGGAGGGAGGAGAGAGGAGGAAGGAGGAAGGAGGAGGAGGGGAAGGAGGAGAGGAGGGAAGGAGGAGGAGGAGGAGGAGGAGGGAAGGAGGAGGAGGAGGAAGAGGAGGAGGAGGAGGGGGAGGGGAAGGAAGGAGGAATGAGGATGAGGAGGGAGGAGGAGGAGGGGGAGGATGATGATGATGAGGAGGGGGAGGAGGGAAGAGGAGGAGAGGAGGAAGGAAGAGGAGGAGGAGGAGGAGGAGGAGGAGGAGGAAGGGAGGAGGAGGGGGAAGGAAGAGGGGGAGGGAGGAGAAGGAAGGAGGAGGAGGAGGAGGGGGGAGGAGGAGGAGAAGGAGGAAGAAGGGAAAGGAGGAGGAGGAGGGATTAGGAGAGGACGGAGGAGGAGGTGGAGGAAGAGGAGGAGGAAGGGGAAGGAGGTGAGGGGAAGGAGGAGTAGGATGAGGAGGGAGGAGGTCGAGAGGAAGGAGGAGGAGGGAAGGAGGGAAGAGAGGGGAAGGAGGAGGAGGGAGGAAGTCGAGGAGGAGGAGGAGGAGGGGAAGGAGGAGGGAGGAGGGGAGGAGAGATGAGGAGGAAGTCGAGGAGGGAGGAGGAGGAGGGGAAAGGAGGGAAGAGGAGGGGAGGAGGAGGAGGAGGAGGGAAGTCGAGGAGGGAGGGGAGGAGGGAAAGGAGGGAAGGAGGAGGGGGAGGAGGAGGAGGAGGAGGAAGTCGAGGAGGGAGAGGAGGAGGGAAGGAGGGAAGAGGAGGGGAGGAGGGAGGCAGGGGGAGGGAAGTCGAGGGAGGAGGAGAGGAGGGAAAGGAGGGAAGAGGAGGGGAGGAGGAGGAGGAGGAGGAAGTCGAGGAGGGAGGAGGAGGAGGGGAAAGGAGGGAAGAGGAGGGGAGGAGGAGGAGGAGGGAAGAAGAGGGAGGAGGAGGAGGAGAGAGGAGGAGGAGGGGAGGAGGAGGGAGGAGGAGGTGGAGGGGGAAGGAGGAGGAATGAGGAATGAGGAGGAGGAGGAGGAGGAAAAGGAAGGATGAGGAGGGGAGGGGAGGAAGAGGAGGAGAAGGAGAGAGGAGGGGGAAGGATGATGATGAGGAGGGGAGGAGCAGAAGGAGGAGGAGGGAGAGAAGGAGGAGGTAGAGGAGGGGGAAGGAGGGAGGAGGAGGGGAGGGACGCTGCTCCTCCCAAGGACTCCTCTCTGGCCGCTTCATATTCACACAATCAAAACAAATTTCCTCTCAAGCTCCTGATCGACCGCCACACCTGATCTCCCCCCCACCCCACCCACCCCCTCCTCCCCCACCCGCTCCTCCACTCCCTCTTTTAACTCCTCTTCCCGTCTATTTATTTGCGGAGACTCGGCCATCTGGGAGGTGTTTGTGTTTCTTTGCGGTGACCCTCGCGACCTCTGACCTGACCTTGGGCGGTGTTTCCCCCTCGTGGCTGCCGGTTATAGGCGAGGGGAGTGAGAGCCGAGGGTGTTTGTGCATCGGTTCTGGGATAGAGTAACAGGTTATTATCTCCGGTTTAGTTCCTCTCGGCCGCCGCGAGAGGGCAGCGGCGTCGCGTGAATGCGGCCTGTTGTGCTGAGTCTCGGCTTTTATTGCGGTGGGGGGGGGGGGAATGGTTGCATTTTTTTCTCTCTCTCTCTTTCTCTTTCTCTCTCTCTCTCTCTTCGTTTCTTCCTCCTTCCCTCTCTCTCTCTCTCTCTCTTCCTTCCTCTCCTCTCTCTCTCTCTCTCTCTATCTCGCTCGCTCTCTTTCTCTCTCTCTCTCTCCCTCCCTCCCTCCCTTCCCTCCCTCCCTCCCTCCCTCCCTCCCTCTCTCCCTCCTCTCTCTCTCTCTCTTTAAGAGCGATGAAGACGAGCTGTTTCACTCTCTCGATCGGGCGGAAGGCACTCCAAGAGGACGCTAACGATGCAACGGTCCACAGTTGCGTTTTTGTAATTAAGGTTTCTGTTTTCTGTTTTGAAGGAGGAGTGATGAGGGGGAGGGGAGGAGGGAGAAGAGGGAGGGGAGGGAAAGGGGGAGGGGGGAGGGGGGAGGGAGGAGGGGGGAGGAGGGAGGAGGGGGAGAGGGGGGAGGAAGGGGGAGGAGGAGAGGGGAAGGGGGGTCCATCGTGAGGATGAAGAAACTCGTTCTGTCTCACGAGAGTTCTCTCTCTCTCTCTCTCTCTCTCTCATTCTCCTCCATCTCTTTCCTCCCTCTCTTTCTCTCCTCCCCCTCTCTTTCTCTTTTCCCCCCCCCCCCCCCCTCTCTCTCTCTCTCTCTCTCTCTCTCTCTCTCTATCTCTCTATCTCTCTCTCTCTCTCTCTCTCTCTCTCTCTCTCTCTCTCTCTCTCTCTCTCTCTCTCCCTCTCTCCGACGAAAGAATCTGTCCCTCCTTTAGTGAACAGATAAGAGCGGACTCCAAAACCATTAATCAAATAGATTCTTCCTTAAAAAAGAAAAATAATAAATCAATAAAATAAAATAAACAGAAACAAACCAATAAACACAAAGATAAAAGAGAAAATGAATCAAATAATTGAATGCGCGGGTTTTGGCGGGAACACGGGCAGGATTCACGGGGACTGAGACCCGCGTCGGAGGCACCTCGTCCCCCTGAGAATAAACTAAAATAAACAGAAACAAACCAATAAACATAAAGATAAAACAGAAATTGAATCAAATAATTGAATGCGCGGGTTTTGGCGGGAACACGGGCAGGATTCACGGGGACTGAGACCCGCGTCGGAGGCACCTCGTCCCCCTGAGAAGTGCCGAGGGAAGTCAGTCAAATCAGACACTTAAGTTGTGCCGGGATGGACTGGACACTCGAGGAGGGGAAGGCTTGGGATAAAGGGGGCTTTTGAGGGATGCTGAGATGCGACTCTCTCTCTCTATCTCTCTCTCTCTCTCTTTTCTTTCTTTCTTTCGTTATTTTTCTCCGTCTGTTTTTTTTTTTTTTTTTTTTTTTTGTCTGTCTCGGTTCGTCTCTTCTTTTTCTTTTCACTCTCTCTCTTTATTTCTATCGCAATCTCTCTCTCTCTCTCTCTCTCTCTTCTCTCTCTCTCTCTCTCTCTCTCTCTCTCTCTCTCTCTCTCTCTCTCTCTCTTCTCTCTCTCTCTCTCTTTCCCCTCCCTCATCCTCTCTCTCTGTCTCTCCTCTCTCTCTCCCTCCCTTCCTCTCTCTCTCTCTCTCTCTCTCTCTCTCTCTCTCTCTCTCTCTCTCTCTCTCTCTCTCTCTCTCTCTCTCTCTCTCTCTCTCTCTCTCTCTCTCTCTCTCTCTCTCTCTCTCTTTCCCAATTGTTGTTCCCCATTACCATCTTTCATCATTCTCTTACTTTTTACCTATCCCTCTTATTATTATTCTTTCTTCCTATAACCACAATTCTTTCATGCTTATTCTGGAGTCATCGTAAATCACCTCAAGTGTCGCCATAACTATCACTTGAAACCGTTGTAGCAATTATCGTAATTGATACCTCGATAATACACGAAATTAAACACGTTTTGTATTTCTGGGATAATTGTTTTAATAATTCGCTCGTGTCATTTCTCTATTTTTTTTTTTTTTCGTGAGGGAAATGTTTTTTTTTTTTTTTTGCGGTAGTGATGATGATGGTGATGATAATGGTGATTGTGATGATGATGGTAATGATAATGATTGTTATTAATCATTAATTATAATACTATCGTTATTGCTACTGCTACTACTGCTACTAATGATAGTAACAATAATAGTGCTAATAATGATAATGATAATGATAATAATAATGATAGTAACAATGATAATAATGATTATGATGATAATGATGATAACAATAATAATGAGAATAACAACAACTATAATAATAACAATAAAAAGGTTAATGATGATAACGATAATAAGAATAATGATACTGATAATAACAACAGGAAAAAACATAGTGATGATAATAATAATAATAACATCAAAAAAGAAAGAAAGAAAAAAATAATAAAAAAAGAAAGAAAGAAAAAAAAAAAAAAAAAAGAAAGAAAGAAAAAAAAGAAAAAAATTAACAACAACAATAAGAACGATCCCCCCCCCCACAAAGCCCCCTTTTCCATAAACAAAAACTGTATTGCAATCCCCTCATCCCGCCGCCACTCGCTGCATGACATCGAAACAGCCCTTGACAAGCGCTTGACGAATGACGTCACGCTTGACTTGTCACGCTTGACTTCATGTGCATGATTTTCTTCGGAGGTCATGCACGGGTCCCTCTGTCACACGTCCTCTGGTCACGTGGTCCCTTGTCATGCGATGCCTGCTTGTGACTCTGTGTGTAAATATGTTTGTTGAGCTCAGTCATGCACTGTTTTTTGATGCTTTCTCTCTTTTCGTGTTTTTGTTGTGTGTGTGTGTGTGTTTTTATGCATCTCTCTATTTTTTTTTTTCGTTTGTATATTTTTTTCTTTTTTTATTTCTTTCTCTTCCGGTTTTTTGTTTTATTTTTTTTTCTAATACCTCTCTATTTTTTTTAGTTTTCATTTCTTATTTGTTTTTTTTTCTTATTCCTTTCTCTCTTTCGTTTTTTTTTCTCGTTTCTTTCTTTCTTTGTTGTTTTTGTTTTGATGCTTTTCTTTCTGTGTGTGTTTATCCTTTTTCTTTTGTCTTTTTTTGCGTTTTTGAGTCCTTTGTTTCTTTTTATTTTCTCTTTTTCTTAGTCTGCTTGTCTCGTCTGCTCATGTCTGTCTCCTTCTGTCTTTCTTCCTTCCTCTTTCTACCCCCCCCCCCCTGCCTCTCTCTCTCTCTCTCTCTCTTCTCTCTCTCTCTCTCTCTCTCTCTCTCTCTCTCTCTCTCTCTCTCTCTCTCTCCTTTCTTCTCTTCTCCTTCCTCTTCCTTTATCCTTTTGTCTTTCTCTTCCTTTTCATCCTCCCTTCTTCCACTCATCTCTTTTCTCCTGTCCTCACTCCCTTGTTTTCTACCTGTTTCCCTCTTCTTCTCGTCCTCCTGTCCTTCTCTCTCCCTCCTCCTTTTCTCTCCTTCTTCCCTTCTTTCCTTCTTCTCCATTCCTCTACTCCTTCTCCTTTTCCTTCCCTGTCCTTTCCTTTCCTCTCTTCCTCTCTCTTCCTCTCCCTCTGTCTCTTCTCTCTCTTTCCTTTCCCTTCTTCCTCTCCTCCTGTCCCTTCCTTTCCCTTTTCTCTCCATCCTCCTCTCTCTTCCTTCTTCCTTCCTCCTTTCCCTTTTCTCTCCTCTCCGTTACATCCCTCTCTCTCTTCTTCCCAATTTCCTCTCCATTCTCTCTCCCTTCCTTCCCATCCCCCTCTCTCTTGCCTCTCCCTTCTCTCTCCTTTCCTTCTTATCCCCCCCTCTCTCTCCTCTTTTCCCTTCCCTCTTATCCTCTCCTTCACTTCCCTTTCATTTTCTCTTCTCCTCCTCCTTCTTTTTCCTTTCTATCCCACCCTCCTCTCTCTTGCCTCTCCCTTCTCTCTCCTCCTCTCCCTTCCCTCTTCTCCTTCCCTTTCCCTTCTCTCTCCTCCTCTCCTTTTCCTCTACTCATTTCCCTTCTCTCTCCTCTTCTCCCATCCTTCTCTCTTTTGGCTCTCCCTTCTCTCTCTCCTCTTGTCCTTTTCCTTCTCTCTCCCCTTCTCCCATCCTCCTTTCTCTTGCCTCCTCTCCCTACCCTCTCCTCCTCTTCTCATCTCCCTGTCCACTCATTTCCCTTCTCTCTCCTCCTCTCCCTCCCCTCTCCTCCTCTTCTCATCTCCCTGTCCACTCATTTCCCTTCTCTCTCCTCCTCTCCCTCCCCTCTCCTCCTCTCCTCCTCTTCTCATCTCCCTGTCCACTCATTCCCTTCTCTCCTCCTCTCCCTCCTCTCATTTCCCTTCTCTCTCCTCCTCTCTCTCTCTCTCTCCTCCCCTCCCCTGTCCTCCTCCCCCTCCCCTCCCCTCCCTCTGCACGGCGTCCATTGTGTTCGATCACGCAGCGCGAAGACAAAAAGCTATGACGTAATTAGCTGATCAACTCTGCTGATGTCGCTGTAAAAAAAGAAAAAAAAAAAGAGAAGAGAAAAAGAAAAAGAAAAAAAGATATCGGAGGGGATTAGCACACAGAGAGAGAGAGAGAGGGAGAGAGAGTGGGGATGAGTTTCAAGTCACCGCACACATGCATTCGAACAAACGCGCGCGCTGTATATGCATACATATTCACACGCGAACACACACACACACGCGCGCGTGCACACATCACACGCATACACATACACCACACACACACGCATACACACACACCACACACACACCGCATACTCATACACATACACACACACACACGCAGCGTGCACACACACACACAACACACCACTCACGCGGCGCGTGCACACACACACACACACCACGCATACTCATACACATACACACACACACACGCGCAGCGTGCACACACACACACACACCACATGCGCGCGCGCTGCACACACACACACATGCGCGCGCGCGTGCACACACACACACACACACGCAATACTCATACACATACACACACTCACACGCAGCGTGCACACAACACACACACACACACACAAACACGCGCGTGCACACACACACACACACACGCATACTCATACACATACACACACACACACGCAGCGTGCCACACACACCACACACACCACACACGCACACGCACGCGTGCACACACACACACACACACGCATACTCATACACATACACACACACACAACAGAAACAATTCTCTCACTCTCCCTCTGTCTGTTTGTCTGTGTGTGTGTCTCTCTCTCTCTTTCTTCTCCTCTCTCTTATTAATAAAGCTCGCCAAAAATATCATCAGCCAAAGGTGCTTAAAGAAGAATTATACAAAGCCAGCAAAAACGAAGCAGCTAGAGGGAGAGAGGAAGGGGAGGGGAAGGGGGAGGGGGAGGAGGAAGGGGGAATGGAGAGGAGGAAGGGGGAGGGGAAAGGGAGGAGGGGTTAGGGGGTGGGGGAGGGAAGGGGAAGGGAGAGGGGAAAGGGGAAGGGGAAGGGGGAGGGGGAGGGGAAGAGGGAAGGGGAGGGGAGGAGGAGGGAAAGGAGAGAGGAAGGAGGAAGGGTGATTGGGGGGGGGGGGCTTACACATGAGAAGAAAAACAACTTCATCCAGACAATTTTAAAAGTTTGACTTGTATGTTTTTGTGCATTTTGTATGTGTGCTTGCGTGTATGCTTGTGCGTGTGTGTGTGTCCATGTGTTGTGTGTGTATGTGTATGTGCATGTGTGTGTGAGTGTGAAAGTGCTATATGTGCGTGTATGTGTATGTGTGAGTGTGAGTGTGAAAGCGTTCTATATGTGTCTGTGTGTGTGAGTGTGAAAGGTCTATATGTGCGTGTATGTGTAAGTGTGAAATGTCTATATGTGCGTGTGTATGTGTGTGTGAGTGTGAAAGTGTCTATATGTGCGTGTATGTGTATGTGTGTGTGAGTGTGAAAGTGTCTATATGTGCGTGTATGTGTATTGTGTGTGAGTGTGAAAGTGTCTATTATGTGCTGTATGTGTGTGTGTGTGTGTGAAAGTGTCTATATATGCGTGTATGTGTATGTGTGTGTGAGTGTGAAAGTGTCTATATGTGCGTGTTATGTGTATGTGTGTGTGAGTGTGAAAGTGTCTATATGTGCGTGTATGTGTATGTGTGTGTGAGTTTTGAAAGTGTTCTATATGTGTGTGTATGTGTATGTGTGTGTGTGAGTGTGAAAGTGTCTATATGTGTGTGTATGTGTATGTGTGTGTGAGTGTGAAAGTGTCTATATGTGCGTGTATGTGTATGTGTGTGTGAGTGTGAAAGTGTCTATATGTGCGTGTATGTGTATGTGTGTGTGAGTGTGAAAGTGTCTATATTGTGCGTGTATGTGTATGTGTGTGTGTTGTGTGAAAGTGTCTATATGTGCGTGTATGTGTATGTGTGTGTGAGTGTGAAAGTGTGTGCGTGAGTGTGAAAGTGTCTATATGTATGTGTATGTGTGTATGTGTGTGTGAGTGTGTGAAAGTGTCTATATGTGCGTGTATGTGTATGTGTGTGTGAAAGTGTCTATATGTGCGTGTATGTGTATGTGTGTGTGTGTTGTGAAAGTGTCTATATGTGCGTGTGTGTATGTGTGTGAAAGTGTCTATATGTGCGTGTATGTGTATGTGTGTGTGAGTGTGAAAGTGTCTATATGTGCGTGTATGTGTATGTGTGTGTGAGTGTGAAAGTGTCTATATGTGCGTGTATGTGTTGTGGTGTTGTATCTATATGTGCGTGTATGTGTATGTGTGTGTTTTGTGAAAGTGTCTATATGTGCGTGTATGTGTATGTGTGTGTGTGAGTGTGAAAGTGTCTATATGTGCGTGTATGTGTATGTGTGTGTGTGAGTGTGAAAGTGTCTATATGTGCGCGTATATGTGCGTGCGTGTGCATTTGTGTGAGTATTTGTGTACATTTGTACTTATGTGCATATGTACTCTCTTCCATGTATGCTTTCCCATGTGCTTGCGTAAGATGTAGTCCAAGGATTCGAAATTTAAAACACAAGTGATATATTTTTCTAAAAGATCTTTAATAATATTTCTCCGAACCCGCGATGTTAAAAAAAACCGAACGTATGTATGTGTAAATGTTATATATGCAAGTGTGTATGTATGCCATGTGTGTGTATGTATGTAGTATGCATGTATTTATGTATGGTGTATGTATGTATGTATGTATGTATATGTGTGTATGTATATGTATGTATGCATGTGTGTATGTATGTATGTAGGTATGCATATGTATGTATGTATGTATATGTATGTATGCATGTATTATGTATGTGTATGTATGTGTATGTATGTAGGTATGCATGTATTTATGTATGTATATATGTATTCAGGTATGCATGTATGTATGTATGTATGTGTGTATGTCCGTATATGTGTACGTAAGGATGATGAGGGTTAGATATCAGAGTCTCTATATAAATAGAATGTTGACAGATGGATTAAAGTGGATAAAGACCAACGTAGATAAATGTTATTTACTCAGTTGCAGTTTTAATTCAACGTCAATCTCTCCATTCATTGCAGACGCGTAATAAAGAAGAGAAAAAAATGGAAAGAAAAAGCGGTAAAGATTGCGGTCCATGCTAATCCGAGAAAGAAAGAATAAATGTTTGATGAAAGAGAGAGAAGGGCTGGCTTGCATGAGGGAGATAATTTTGGTGGAAATAAATATTCGAAAGTTTACTCGGAGCACGAACGACCATGGGGGAGGGGGGGGGGGGGAGGGGGAGGGGAGGGGGGAGGGGGTGGGGGGGAGAGGGAGTGGGGTGGGGGGAGAGGGAGGGGGAGGGGGAGGAGGGAGAGGGACAAGGAGAGGGAGGGGGAGAGGGTGAGGGAGAGGGAAAGGGAGAGGGTGAGAGAGAAAAGAGAAAAGAGCTAAAAGTTCTCGAGAAAAAGGAGAAAAAGAAGGTAGGAGAAAGAAGAAGGAAAGAAAGAGAACGAGAAAGAAAAAAAAGGAAAGAGAAGAGGTAGAAGAAAATGAAGAGGATAAAGAGAAGAAGAGAGAGAGAGAGAGATAGAGCGAAAGAGAAGATATAGAAAGAGAAAGAGAGATAGAAAGAGAAAGAGAGAAAGAGAGAGAGATAGACAGAGAAAGAGAAAGAGCCAGAAAGAGAAATAAATAAATAAAGAAAGAGAAAGAATAAGACTAGGGACGGATGAAGCAAGGCGGGGGGAGAGGGAGGGGGAGTGGGAGGGAGGGAGGGAGGGAGGGAGGGAGGGGGGAGGGGGACAAGGTGGAGGGAGGGAGGGAGGGAGGGAGGGGGGGGGGAGGGTACTGCAAGGTTTCAACTTACTTTAGACAAACAATCACGTTTGTGCCAAGACCCTGTGCTTGTTTGTTAATAACCGCCGCTTAATTGGCCCAACGACCGACACCCAACTCTCCTATGCATCGTTCTTCTGTTAACATGTTTATATAACTCGTCTGTTTATTTACCCCGGGCTTGTGTAGATCGCGTGGGTGTGTGTGTGTGTTTTCTGTGTGTCTCTATTTTCACTCTTTTTTTTATTTTTTTATCTTATTTTTTATCTTTTTTTCTATTATTATTATTTTTTTATGGCATGCGTCTTTATTTATTATTCATTTATTTGTTTATTCATCTATTTTTTTTTTGTTTTTTGTTTTTCTTCTTCATCATCATCTTTATTTTCGTCTTTTTTCATCGCTCTATCATCTTTTTTTTTATCATTTTCGTCTTCGTCTACTTTTTTTTCTTTAGCTTTTCTTCCTCATCATAATCATACTTTTTTTTTTCTTTTTTTTTTTTTATCATTTTCTTCTTCGTCTTTTTTTTCTCTCTCTCTCGCTGAGATGTGGACACCGTGGCGCCAAAGTGTCAATACGCATGATGTATTTAGAGCTTAGAACTGATTTCCTATGTAAGTGGCGTGGGAGTGTGTGTGCGTGTGTGTGTTTATGTATGTATGAGTCTCTGTCTCTGTCTCTAGCTCTGTCCCTGTCTGTTTGTCTGTTTGTCTGTCTGTCTCCGACTCTGTCGCTCTCTCTTCCTTCTCTCTCTCTCTCTCTCCTCTCTCTCTCTCTCTCTCTCCTCTCTCTCTCTATCTATCTCTACCCTCTCTCCTTCTCTCCCCTCTCTCTCTCTCTCTCTCACCCTCTCTCCTTCTCTCTCCTTTCTCTCCTCCCCCCTCTCTCTCTCTCTCTCTCTCTCTCTCACCTCTCTCTTCTCTCCCCCTCTCTCTCTCTCTCCACTCTCTTCTCTCTCTCTCTCTCCTCTCTCTCTCTCTCCCTCTCTTCCTCTCTCATTCTCACTCTCACTTTCTTTCTGACCTTCGATGCAAAATATTTACGAAAAGAAATGAAAGAAAGTTGAAAGAAGGAAGACAGAAAAGCAAAGGAGAAGAAAATAAAAACTTATCTAAGTCTTTCATAACAAGAAAATACGACACAAGAATATCTCAGGTTGGAGTCATTAAATCAATTATCGAATATCTCTTTATCAAAAGCGAAAATAACTCCTCAGAATTCAGTCAAAGAGGGAACTGTCCCGTTTGGTCAGCTGTTCTTACAAGTGGTATAATAAATACACACACACGTAAGTGATTAATCTTATCAAAGAACACGTGTGCTATACAGGAGATTTATGTATTATTATTTTATATATTATCCGTATTTTTTATTTTTCAAATGACACGTACTCACAACAGGTAGTTTTTATTAATTAGCCATCCAGTCGTTTCTATTAATTGGGTGATATAGGAGACATCAGCTGTTCACAACCGCTGTAGTAGCTCTGTGTGAACAACCTTTGAACGCATCTACGTCTACTTGGATGTGAAAACGAAGGTGAACAGATTGGATGAACACCTGGCACTCGCGGGGACCTGGCACCTGTTGACGGAGGAGCAGGAAAAGGTCGGGAGTTTTAAGGGTGCCAGATAACGGGGTTGACATTAGGGTCTCTCCGTCCCTGAATTTTTAGACGTTAATGTATCTCCGCTAAACCGTTTTTTTTTTTTTTTTTTTTTTTACGTTGATTCGTAGAGATACATATAACACACACACACACACACACACACACACAACGTACACACACACGTACACGTACATGCACACGTACACGTACACGTACACGCACACGCACATGTACACGCACGCACACACACACGCACACGTATACGTATACGTACACGAACACGCACACACACACACACACACACACACACACACACACACACACACACACACACACACACACACACACACACACACACACACACACACACACACACACACACACACACACGACCACGCATTTGCGATCGTAGATACCGCAAAAAAATAGTAACATTTGAAAATAAAACTCAGAAATGGATTAAAAAAACTGATTATATGTATTTAAAAATTGGAATTAGAAAATAATACGCTTGCCCTCTTTTTTTCTTAATTCTTACTTTTTTTGGAAACGACCAGCATGAGTCGTGGAATTACTGAATAGGTAGAGGGAGGGGAGAAAGAGGGGAGAGAGAGTGGGGCAAGAGGGGAGAAAAAGAGAGGGGAAAGATGAGAGGGAGGGGAAAAGAAGAGAGGAGAGGAGAAAAAGAGGAAAAAGAGGGGAGAGGGGAAAGGGAAGGGAAGAGAAGAGGAGAGAGAAGAAAGAGGAGAGAGAGGGGGAGAGAAGGGAGGAGAAGAAGGGGAAGAGGGGAGAGAGGAAAGATGAGAGGGAGGGGAAAGGAGAAAGAGAGGAAAGAGGAGAGAGAAGGGAGAAGAAGGGGAGAAAAGAGAGGGGGGGAAAGGGAGAAAAAGAGAGGGGAAAGATGAGAGGGAGGGGAAAGGATAGATAGAGAGGAAAGAGAAGAGAGAGGGGAGGAAAGAGGGAGAGGAAAGAGAGGGGTACTAGGAGAGAGGGGAAAGAGGGGAGAGAGGAGGGTCAGATAGGATCGGACAGATTCCCCTTGAGAAACAGGAGGAGGAACTGGTAGAGAGAAGGAGACAAGGGGAGGGAAGGGAGAGGAGGAAAGGGAAGTAGGGGAAATGGAAAAGGAAGGGGAAGGGAAAGAACGGAGAAAGAAGGAGGTGGGAGAACGAAGATAATAGGAATGGAAGAACGAATGAAGGAAGGAGAGATAAGAAAGAAAGAAAGAAGCAGAGACGAAAAGGAGAAGAAAGGCTGAAGCGAAGAACAAAAAAAAAAAAAAAAAAAGAAAGAAGAGAACAAAAGAAGAAAGAGAGAGAACGAAAGAAGAAGAAGCGACAGAAGATGAAGAGGGGGGTAAGGAGTCGGGCGAACCACCACCACAAGAAGCACCACCAATTTTCCCCAAAGGAAGTCGCACAGAAAATCACCATAAGCGAACGGTCACCATAGTCGCTGGTCCACCATACCTGTCACACCACACGCCGCTCGTTAGAACCGCGAACTAACGGTCTAGGTTAGGTTAGGTAGGTAGGTAGGTAGGTAGGTAAGGTAGGTAAGGTAGGTGGGTGGGTAGGTAGGATAGGGGGGGAGGGGGGTAGGTAGGGAGGTAGGTAGGTAGGTAGGTAGGTAGGTAAGGTAGGTAGGTAGGTGGTGGGTAGGTAGGTAAGGTAAGGTAAGGTAAGGTAGGTAGGTGGGTGGGTAGATAGGTAGGTAGGGGAGGGAGGGAAGGAGGGAAGGTAGGTAAGGTATGGTAGGTAAGGTAAGGGGGTAAGGTAAGGTAGGTAGGTAAGGTTAAGGTGGTAGGCTAAGGTAGGTAGGTAGGGAGGGAGAAGGTAGGTAGGTAAGGTAGGGGTAGGTAGGTAGGTAAGGTAGGTAGGTAGGTAGGGTAGGTAGGTAGGTCAGGTAGGTAGGTAGGTAGGTAGATAGGTAGGTAGGTAGATAGGTAGACAGACAGGTAAGAGAATAAAGAAAAAGAAAGATGAAAATGGACAGAAAGAAAAAAAGACAAATAAAAAGAGAAAATCGAAAAATATCAAAAGTAAAAAAAAAAAAAAAAAAAAAAATGGGGGGGGGGAGGGGGGGTTGATATCCTTCGAGGGCCGTTAGGAGTCCCAGAGGAAAGGGGAAAAGGGGGAAAGGGGAAAAAGGGGAAATGAGGGCACAGAAAGAGGGGAGAGGAGGGAAAGGAGGGGAAAAGAGGGTACTAAAAAGAGGGGAAAGGAGACGGAAAGGTTTTACGAAAGAAAGGAGAGAGACAGCGAAGAAGGAAAGGCTAAAGAACGAGAGAGAGAGAGAGAGAGAGAGAAGAGAGAGAGAGAGAGAGAGAGAGAAGAGAGAGAGAGAGAGAGAGAGAGAGAGAGAGAGAGAGAGAGAGAGAGAGAGAGAGAGAGAGAGAGAGAGAGAGAGAGAGAGAGAGAGAGAGAGAGAGAAGAGAGGAAAAGAGAGAAAGAGAGAAGAAGAGAAGAAATAAAACAAAAGAAAGAAAGAACAGAGAGAGAGAGAGAGAGAGAGAGAGAGAGAGAGAGAGAGAGAGAGAGAGAGAGAGAGAGAGAGAGAGAGAGAGAGAGAGAGAGAGAGAGAGAGAGAGAGAGAGAGAGAGAGAGCGAGAGAGAGAGAGAGAGAGAGAGAGAGAGAGAGAGAGAGAGAGAGAGAGAGAGAGAGAGAGAGGAGAGAGAGATGAAAGAGAAAGAGAGAGGNGAGAGAAAATTCGAGAAGGGACATGTGCAAGCGGCGAACAGAGGGAAGCACGAAGAGGGACAATCTAGGCGCGAGGGACGTGCGGACGGAAAAGCGCGAAATATACCCCAAGGGGCCCAAATCCAGGATGTTTAACCAGGCTCTGATGGCCCTAACTTCTCCCTTTATGTCCCCCGGCTGGTGGTTTCCCTCGCCCTGGTGGGGAGAGTCGTCTATGTTTTTGTGAAGGGATCAAGGTGAGAAGGAGGAGGAGAGAGGGAGGGCAGAGGGAGAGGGAGGGAAGGATAGGGACGCAGAGGGAGGGAGGGAGGAGGAAGGAAGGAGGGATGGAGGAAAGGCGAGGGAGAGAGGCGAGGGAGGGAGGAGGGAAGGAGGGCAAGGAGGGAGAGGGAGAGGAGAGGTATAGGGAGGGAGTGAGAGACGCACGAGAGAGAGAGAGAGAGAGGGAGAGAGAGAGAGAGAGAGAGAGAATGAGAGAGACGAGAGACGGAAGTAGAGAGAGAGTAGAGAGGAGAGAGAGAAGATGGGAGAATAAAATAAGATAAAAATGAAATAAAACAAAAAAAAGAACACCAAACAGAAAGAGAGACCACAACACAAAACACAAGAAAGGAAAGCGAGAAGCAGAGACAAAAAAAAAAAAAAATCGAGAAGGAAATGAAGGGGAACAGAGGGAGCACGAAGAGGGGAAATTGGGGGGAAGGGGAAAGGCGAAATATACCCCAAGGGAGCCCAAATCCAGGAGTTAACCAGGCTGATGGCTAACTTCTCCCTTTATGTCCCCGGCTGGGGTTCCCTCGCCCTGGGGGAGAGTCGTATGTTTTTGGTGAAGGATCAAGGGAGAAGGACGGAGGAGAGAGGGAGGAAGGAAGGATGGGAGGGAAGGAAGGAGAGAGGGAGGGAGGAGGGAGGGAGAGGGAAGGGGAGGAGGGAGGAAGGTGTAGGAGGGAGGGTGGAGGGAAGGGTGAAGGGAGGAGGGGAGGGTGAGAGGAGAGGGAGAGTGAGAGGAAGGAGGTGAAGGAGAGGAGAAGGTAGAGGGGAGAGGGAGGGAAGGAAGAAGGGAGGAAGGAGGAGAGAGGAGGGGAGAGCGAGGGAGGGAGGGAGGAGGGAGGAGGAGGGGAAGGAGGAAGGAAGGAGGGAAAGAGAGAGAAGAGAGAGGAGAGAGAGTGAAAGAGCGAAAGAAGAAGAGAGAAAGCGAAAGGGAAAGAAAAGGAAAGAAAAAATGAGAAATCGAAAAAAGAGAGAACCCGAAAGAAAAGAAATCAAATAAAAAGAGAGAAAGAAAAAAAGAAAAAAACGCAGAAGAAAAAGAAGAAAAAAAAATCCGAAAGACAAAAAAAAAAAAAAATAAATAAATAAAATAATAATAAAAAAAAAATAAAAACGAAGAAAGAATACAATCTCAAGAATAAAGAGAGAGAGAGAGACGAGAGAGAGAGAGAGAGAGAGAGAGAGAGGAGAAGAGAGAAAGAAAGAAAGAAAGAAAGAGAGAGAGAGGAGAGAGAGAGAAGAGAGAAGAGAGAAGAGAGAGAGAGAGAATGCGAAAGAGAGAGAGAGAAAGCGAAAGAGAGAGAGAGAGAAAGCGAGAGACAGAGAAAGAAAGAGAGAGAGAGAGAGAAAGCAAAGAGAAGAGACACACACACACACACGCAGCGAGGCGAGGTAACCGAGTGTGGTAGCAGCAGTTGTGGTCTTGTCTTAACTGTGATTATCTCGGAGTCCCAACTCGACCCAAGTGACACGCGATCCTTCAGGATTCTCTGCTCCTTCGCTCCCTCCTGACCTGTGACTCGGCGGCTGACTCGTTTCCCTTCGACGGGTCCTATTTCTGTCCTAAAGAGAGAGGGAGAGGGGGAGAGGGAGGGAGAGAGAGAGAGGGGGGGAAGGAGAGAGGGAAGGAGGGAAGGGGGAAGGAGAGGGGAGGAGAGGGTGGGAGGGAGGAAGGGAGAGGAGGGAGGGAGGGAGGAGGGGGGGAGAGGGAGAGGGAGAGAGGAGGGGGAGGGAGGAGGGAGAGGGGGGATAGGGAGAGAGGGAGGGAAGGAGAGAGAGGGAGAGGGGAAGGAGGGAGGGAAGGAAGGAGGGAGGGAGGGAGAGGGAGAGAGGGAGGAGAGAGAGAGAGAGAGAGAAAAGTGTCTTTGAGGTCGAACTTTCAGTGATGTGGTTATTTTCTTCGATTCCTCCTCTTCCTTCTTCTTCTTTCTCCTTTCTTTTCCCTCCCCCTTTTCAGTGACGTAATTATTCTCTTCACCTCCTCTTCCTCCTTCTTCTTCTGCTTCTCCTCCTCCTTTTTCTTCTTCTCCTCCTCCTTCCTCCTTCATTCCCCCCTCCCTTTTCAGTGACGTAGTTATTCTCTTCGCCTCTTCCTCCTCTCCTTATTCTTCTTCTCCTCTTCCTTATTCTTCTTCTCCTCCTCCTTCCTTCCCCTCCTCCCTCCCTCCTCCCCTCCTCCTCCTCCTTCCACCCTCCCTCCCTCCCTCCTGCTTCTTATTCGAGGAAAAGGGATGAGAAAGAGAGAGAGAAAAAAAAGTTTTCTGGCGCAATTTACTATGCATAGAGGAAGGGCCGTGATTTACATGGAAAATAAGCAGGCACACAGGACTCAGCGCGCCAGATTTTCTCCAATGTCAGCAAAAATCTGCGAAAGAAGAGAGCCGAGGAAAAGAAAGGGAGAGAGAAGAGAGAGAGAGAGGGAGGAGAGAATTAGAAAAAAAAGAAGAAAGAGAAAGGGAAAAAAAAAGGGAATGAGACGAAAATCTGCGAATCCAGCCAAAGGAAAGGGGATAGTCCGCCACCGACCGCAAGTCCGCGATAACCTCGCTTGGCTCCGACCAGCGGGTTTTAAGTCGACACGAGTATCAATTCATCCCTCGACGTCAAGAAATCCGCAATTTTTATCCGGACAAAGTAACGATAATCCCAGCCCGGCGCGCGTCCTCATCAACCCCGGCCGCTGTAACGAGGCGGTCGTGTTTCTCTCCGCCGAGAACTTATCCGTTTTAATTTACTGGCGGGAATTCGTCTCCGGGGTAATTAGTTGGCCGAGGTGCCGACAGAGGTCAGGCCCGTCGCCGCGTCCTCCCCGGGAAATAAGAGACGTGTGGTAATGGGTATTATTTCGAGAACGGGCGTCGCGCTCGGCCGAAGAGGTGGAAGGTGGAAATGACTCGCCGGGGTTGGAGAAATGTAGTATTTTTTTAACGCGATCCTTGCGATATGCGAGACTACAAATGGCGGACAGGCGCGGTGGAGTCGCCGTGAAACTTGAGGCGTAAGTTGTCTTTGCCTCCCGAGAGGAAACTACTTCCCGGACGGGGGACTGGGCGGAGGAATGCAGGACGGGGACCGAGGGGGGAATGTGGGAACCAAGGGAGCCGAGGGAGGAGACTAGGGAATTAGGGACCGAGGAGGAGACGAGAGAACTAGGGACCGAAGGGACCGAAGGGGAGGCAAGAGAACCAGCGACCGAGGGAATTAGGGACAGGAGGACAGAGAACCAGGAGACCGAAAGACCGGAGGGAGACAGGGGAGAGGAGAACCGGGACCGAGGGGGCCGAGGGGGGTCCAGCGGGTAGTCGTCTCCCCGGCCGCCAGATGGAGGGCTGCGGTGGGCGCGGGCAGGGCTCCGGCGGGAAGGGCCCGGGCGGGCGACCGCAGCGCGCAGCCCGCATCCACCGCAGCGCCGCCCGCACTCCGCCCAGACTGGCACTTGTCCGCCACCACTTCCAGCGCGGCGGCCGCAGCAATAACCGCAACGATGACACACGATGATTCCCGCGTATTTCTATTGGCTCCGTATCGCGCGGCGCATCGGTGGCGAACACGTCGTTGGGCGGCGCGGCTCCAAAGCTGCCGCCCCGCCGCCCGAGCCATTAGGGCGAGCATTCCGCCGCTGCAAAGCACCGCTGCCTGCGCGCTCTCACCACTCGCCAATTAAACGCCGGCAGCTTCCCGCCATGACAGCGAGGGAGCAGCAGTTGGCGCAGGGAGGAAGGGGGGAGAGGGGGGAGGGCCGACCGCCTCCTCCTCCTCCTTCCTTCGCCTTTTTAGTTTCCTTGGTTGCTTTTACCTTCCTTTTTTTCATTTTCTTCGTATCTTTTTTTCGTTCTCCATTTTCGTTTTCTTCCGCTTCCTCCTTCTCCTCCTCTTAGTCTTCCTTTCCCTTCCCTTTCCTCCTCCTCCCCTTATCTCCTCTTTCTCTCCCTCCTTCCCCCTGCCCCTTCCCCTCCCCAGTCGCCCCCTCCCCCCCTCCCCTCCTCCTCTTTCCCTCCCTCGCTCTAGTATTTCGCATCACCGGCCACCCCCTCCGGCTCCCGCCTCCACAGCTCACGGACCGCGAGCAACACGCACGCCCAAAGAAAAAATAAATAAAAGGAGGGAAATGGAAACAACAACCACCAACTCCAAAAACAAAAAACAAAAGGAAAAAAATAGGAAAGAGAAAGAATAAAAAAAAGAGTGACAAGAGGAATGACCTTAAAACCCAGCTCTTAACCCCCCTCCCTTAATCACCCCCTCACCCCCCCAACCCCCACACCCCCAACCCCTCCTCTTTCAAAAACCCCGCCTCCCTTTGGTTCTTCAAAAAAAGAAAAAAATAATTACAAAAAAAAAGGGGAAAAAAAATAACACGTTATAACCTCCCGCGACGAGGACTTATCACAATACCTCCCCTCCCCACCCCAAAATCCCTATCACCCCCTTCCCCACCTCCTCCCATCCCCACCCACACCCCCGCCTCCCCTCTAACCCCCCTTCCCCATCCCTCCCCCCCATTCCCCTAAGATCACCCTCCTCCTTCCCCCCTCCCTCCCCCCTCTCTACCACCACACACCCCTGCCTTATCCCCCCTCTCCCTCCCCCCCCTCCCCCTCCCCACCCGTCCCCCCCAGCGGCCCCCAACCGGCCCCGAGCGACTCAATTGCGGGTCGGTCGTTGTGGTCGGGTCTCGGTTTGCGGTCGTCGCTTGCGGTCGTCGCTTGCGGTTTTCGGGCGGCCCGAGGGGAAGGGAAACGAGAAGCAGATGAATGCGGCAGAGAGAGGTGGAGAGAGACAAAGGGACACGCGGAAGGATGGGAGGAAAATAGACAGGATAGAAAATAATGACGCGACCATGAGAAGGAGGAGGGAGAGAGGGAGAGAGAGGGAGGAAAAGAGGAGAGGGAGGGGAACGGAGGAGAGGAGGAGAGGGACGACGGCCGAGAGGGAAAGAAGGGAGGACGTAGGAGCAGAGAGAGGAAAGAGATAAGAGAGAGAGAAGAGGAGGGAGATGGAGAGATCGTGGAGCGAGAGAGAGAGATAGAGATAGGAGACAAGAATGGATGAGAGAGGAGGACAAAGAGACCGGGCGTTACCATGCACGAGGGAGAGAGAGAGAGATAGAGAAATCAGAAAGAAGGAAGAGAGGAGAAGAAGAGGAACAAAAAAGAGAGAGAAGAAAACTGGGGGAGCTGCGTCGGGGCGGGGGGTAAAAGGGAGGAGTGCGCGGGAACACAGGGAGTTAAAAATAGAGAGAGAGAGACGCTGGGAACGTCCGAAAAATTTGTGAAATCTTCTCTCGAATAGATTGGCGGTTGAAAAGGAAAAAGCAGAACGCGAAGAAAGGGAAAGAAGAAAGAAAAAAAAAAAGAATAAGCTGAAAATACATTGGTTTTTTTTTGTTTTTTCTTTGTTTTCTGTTTTAGGTTTCCGTCGACCGTCGCATGGCACATTTGGCAGGCCATTTTGAGCCCTGCGGGGTTCTCCTATCCATTTATTTCTTTTGTTTTTCTTAAATCTTGTCCATTCTCATTCCCTCATTTCTCTTTATTTCGCGGAAGAACCCAAGGATTCCTGTTTTTTATCATTTTTTCATTTAACTCTGTGTCTCAGCTTTGTTTGTGGACATTTTTTCTCTTTTTCTTTTCATCCTCCTCATTTTCCCCTTTAAATTTTTTCCCTTACTTCCCACGCCGGTTCCCTCTCTCTTTCTCTCTCCATCCCTCCCTTCCCATTCCCTCCCTTCCTTCCCTGCCCCACTTCCCTCTCTACCTTCCTTTCACTTCTCGTCCTCCTCCCTTCTTATCCCTTTTCCCTCTTTCCGTCTCTCTTCCTTCCTTTCCGCGTCCCTTCCCTCTCTCCATCCCTCATTCCCATTCCCTTTCTTATCCCTCTCCCTTTCTTCTTTCTTTCCCTCCCTCCCTTCCTCCCTCCTCCCCTTATCGCTTCCTGCCCACTTCCCTTCCTCTTTCACCTTCCCTGCGCCCTCCCTTTTTCCCTTCCCCTCCCTCTCCTCCCTCCCCCCCTTCCCTTCCCTTCCCCTTCACACCCCTTCCCTCCCTCGCCCTTTTTTTTTATTCCTCTCGAACCCTTCCCTTCCCCTTTTTTCCCTTCCCCTCCATCTCCTTTTCCTTTCCTTTCCTCCCTCCCTCCCTTCCTTTCCCATCCACTATCCCTTTCATTCCCTCCCTTCCCTCCTTCCCTTCCCTCCTTCCTTTTAATCCCTCCCTCCCCTCACTTACCCTTCCCTCCTTCCCTTTCCTTCCCTCCCTCCCTCTCCCTACGTTGCAGGTTCGTCAGGTCAGTGCGAGTTCCGCAACTCAGAGAAGGAAAAGAATGAATCAATATTGGCAGAGCGGCAGAGGCGGGGTACCATTCAGTGTTATAATGGGGATATGGGTACAGATGGCTGGGACCCTCCCCCAAACCCCCCTCCTTCACCTCCCTCCCCTAGTCACCCTCCGTATTCCCCTTACCGATTCCCCGTTCCCCTTATACCCACACTGCACTTACCCACACCAGCCTCCCCACGCCTCTTTCCGCACCCTATTCTTTCCCTTTCCACTACTCACTTCACCCCCTTCCACACTCTTATCCCTCTCCACCTCCCGCACAACCCTTTCCTTTCCCCTTCTTCCCCCGCGTCTCCCACACCCATCTCCCTCCCCTTTCTTCCCCACCTCCCCACACCCTTTCCTCCCCCCCACCCCTCCCCAACACCCTTTCTTTGCCGCCTTCTCACCCCTCCCCACCACCTCCCCTCCCCCTCCCCCCTCCCCTTTTCTCACCACTCCCCACTCATCCCAACTGCGTGGCCAACTTCACCCACATCCTTTCCCCCCCCCTACCCCTAACCTTCTCCCCCATCACCTCGCGCAACCTCATCGCTAACCCAGAGGGTTGGGAGGCAGAGCGGTGGGGGTGGAGCGAGGAGAGTAGAGAGGTAATGGGTGGAAGGGAGGATGGGGAAGCGGAGAGAGAGGAGGAGGGATGATGGGAGGAGGGAGAGGAGGGAAGGGGGAGCGGGGGGAGGAGAGCGCCAAAAAGGGAATTACCTCAAAAATGTCGGTCAGAGGTTGTTGTATGAGGGAGGAAGGGAGGAGGAGGGGAGGGAAGAGATGAGGAGGAGAAGGAGGGAGGGAGGGGAGGGAGGGGAGAGGACGGGGTAGCAGAAGGGAACTGAAAAGAGGGGGGAAAGAAAAGAGACATGGAATGGACGGAGAAAGGAGAGGAAGGAGGGAAGGGGGAGAGGAAAGGCAGAAAGGAGGGAGGTAGAAGAAGATGAAACAGGAAAGGAAGGAAGAAAAGAAAGGAGAAAGGAGGAGAGAAAGAAAAAGAAGGGAAACGGAGGATGAAGAAAGGAGAGAGAGGAAGGAAGGAAGAATGAGAAGGAAAGGGGAAAGAGGAACGAGAAAGGAAGAAGGAGTAAGGAGGAAGGAGAAAGAGAAAAGGAAGGAGAGGGAAGGAGAAAAGAAGAAAGAGGAGGAAGGGAAGGAGGAAAGGAGAAAGAAAGGAAGAAGAAGGAGGAAGAAGAGACAGAGGAAAGAGGGAGGAAAAGGAAAAGGAAGAAGGAATGGAGAAGGAAGGAGGAATGGAGAAGGAAGGAGGAAGGAGGGCGATCCATACCTCTACACTCACGCGCGCCAATGTTGACATCCCTTAAGGAGTAGCGTAGAGTCAGTCTCTCCGGCGGGCG
Organism: Penaeus vannamei; assembly: GCF_003789085.1. Lineage (NCBI taxonomy): Eukaryota > Metazoa > Arthropoda > Malacostraca > Decapoda > Penaeidae > Penaeus > Penaeus vannamei. The sequence continues at coordinate 328,439 of NW_020872178.1, forward strand.
AGGAGGCAGGAGGAAGCAACTGGGGGGCTTCCTCTTCCTCCCCCCCCCCCTCCTGCCTACCCCCCTCCTCTGTGACTTCTTCTCCCCCCCCCACACACGTTTCTTCCTTCTTCTTCTCCATTCTTCCTTTCCTTGCCCCTCCTACCCGGTTTCTTCCTCCTCCTCCTTCCTCCCTCTCTCCGCTCCGGTCTTCTTCCTCACTTTGCATCCTTTCTTTCTTCTCTTCCTTCTCTCTCCTGACGTATTTCCTCTCCCTCCTCCTCCCTTTTTTTACTCCTCACATCCCTTCCTCCCCCTCTCCCCCTCAACCCCTCTCCCTTCAGCATCCCCCTCCCTCTGTTGGAAATCTCCCCCCCCCCCTATTCCTTCTCCTCCCTTCCCCCTCCCCCCTCCTCGCCCTCCCCCCCCCCTTTCCCCCTCCTCCCTCCCCCCTCCTCCCCCCCGCCCCCAGACCCTCCACCTCCCCTGGGGCGCGGCGAGACAAGGTTTCTATGTCTGTCTGTTTGTCTGAATGTTTATGAACGTGTAATTTGTTAACTTTTTTTTAACGTTAACCTACATGCATGGCTGCTCTTTATGCCTTGCCGTCTCTGTGGTGGAGACGCTATGCACTTACACGGGTAGATGAAATAAAATAAGGTTTTTGTGTGTACGAACATAGACAGGTACACACGCTGATTCACAGAGGCTTGTATACCTGTAATTATAAAAGTAGTGTAAGTGTGAATATGTATTCAGATAGATATACATACGTATGCACACACTCTGCTACATACAACACATACACACACACACATACACAACACACACACACACACACACACACACACACACACACACACACACACACACACACACACACACACACACACACAACACACACACAATAAAGTTGCAAAGCAAAGAACGAAAAAAAAAGAAAAAAAAAGAAAGCAAAAAAAGCTACAAAACAAAAAACTAAAAAACAAACAAAAACAAAGAAAAGCTACAAAACAAAGAACTTAAAAAAACAAAACAAAAAAAACAAGACAACAAAGACAACCAACCAACCAAACGAAAAAAAACCAAAACAAAAACAAAAAACAAAGACAACAAAGACCAAAAAAACAAAAAAAGCTAAAATACAAACGCAGCTTCATCCTGGGACCACACTCTCTCGTCTCGCAACTGCACAGAACTATCCGCGCATCTGTAGTTCAATGTTCCCCTTATCTCTTGCAACACGTGACAGTAAATAAGTTTTATCTATTCTTCTTGTTATTTTTTTTTTTTTTTAGGTTTTGTATCCTTTTTTATTTTATTTATTATTTATTTTTGTTTTTATTTTGATGAAGTGTAGTTAGATTGGTTTTTGTGATGAAATGTTTAGCTTGCTCTGTGTGTGTGTGTGTGTGTGTGTTGTGTTGTCTCTCTCTCTCTTTCTCTCTCTTCTTTCTTTCTTTCTCTCTCTCTCTCTCTCTCTCTCTCTCTCTCTCTCTCTCTCTCTCTCTCTCTCTCTCCTCTCTTCTCTTCTCTCTCTCTCACTCTCTCTCTCCTCTCTCTCTCTCTCTCCTCTCTCTCTCTCTCTCTCTCTCTCTCTCTCTCTCACTCTTCTCTCTCTCTCTCTCTCTCTCTCTCTCTAATATCTATATATATATATATTTATGTTTTTATGTGCTTTTCATTATTATTTTCATTGTGTAAGGAGACACTTGTTTTCCTTTTATAGAAATATGATTTATATTTATATCTATATCTTTCGTAATTTTAGAAACCGGATTTAGAAACATTGTAACTAGTCAGGTGCACATAATTCAGAGATATAGAATAATAGTTTCTATATCCAGTGAATAGAAATATGAAAACAGGTGATAATGTTATGATGAAAAGTAATATACAAAGAAAAAACGGTAACTGTTTTTTTTTTTTTTTTTTTTTTTTTTTTTTTTTTTTTTTTAATTCCTGGAACCTACGCAGTCTGTAAGTGGTGTCTGTCTTTCTATCCGTTTGTTTGTTTGTCTGTCTGTCTGTTTTCTGCTGTCTGTCTGTATNGAAGTGAAAACGTGGAACAAGAACGAAAACAAACAAAGAAGAACGAAGGAAGGGGAGGGGGAGAGAAAAGAGACAAAGAATAACAAATAAAGTGGGAAGAAAGGGCAAGGGAAGCTGGAAGAACGAAGAAGGGAAGAAGTGCCGAAGAAGAATGAAGAAAAAAAAAAGTAAAGAAGAGGGGGATGGGAAAACAAACAAACAAAAAGGTAGAGGAAAGAAGGTGATTGGAAAAAAGGAAATTGGAAAAGAAAATAATTAAAAAGAAAAACAGATTAATAGAAAAGAAGTTAGAATAGGACAAACGGAAATAAAATCAACTGTCTTGGAAGAAAATGAACAAAGAAAAAAGGAAAATGAGAAATTTTAAAGAAACAGAAAAAAGAAAAACAAAAAAAGAAAAAAGAAAATAAGCAAAACAAAGAATAAAAAGAGAGAAGATAACGAAGAATAGAGAGAAGATAACGAAGACAAAAAAAGAGAAAAAAAGAAAATAACAACAAATAGATGATAAAAAGGAGGGAGAGAGAAAGAGTGGAAGATGGTGAGTGAGAGAATGGGAGATAACTCACGCGAGAGAAATATGGATCCATCTCTGCAGAGGATGCTTGCTTGTGATGAGCGGCCTCGGAGATAGAAGGGGGGGGGCCTGGGGAGAGGGGGCGGGAATGCGCTGGAGAGAGGGGGAACGGGAAAATGCTGGGGAGAGGGTGGACGGATGCTGGGGGGGGGGAGGGAGGGGGAGGGAGCGGAGGAAGAGGGGTAGGGAGGTGGAAGGTTAAGGAGAGAGTTGTTGGAGGGGAGAGAGAAAGAAGGAAAGAGAGAGTGAAAGAGAGAAAGAGAGAGAGAGAGAGAGAGAGGAGAGAAGAGAGACAAAGACAGGACAGACAGATAGGAGAGAGAAGAGAGAGAGAGAGAGAGAGAGAGAGAGAGAGAAGAAGAGAGAGAAGAGAGAGAGAGAGAGAGAGAAGAGAGAGAAGAGAGAGAAAGAGAAAAGAGAAAGAAGAAAAGAGAGAGAGAAAGAGAGAGTTAGCAATCGAATATAAAGAAAGAGAAAGAGAGAGAGGGAGAGAAAGAGTGAGAGAAAAAAAAGAGAAAGGAGAAAGGAGGGAGGGAACGTTTAATAAAACGGATGATACGAAGCAGAGAAAAGACACCTAATGGTATATATTTATCTTTTTATCCGTATGGCAATTAATCTATTTTTCTACCTACTGAACTGCAACCGCAAGTGACTCGAAAACAAAAAGAGAGGGAGAAAGAGAGAGAGAGATAGAGAAGAGGAGAGAGAGAGAGGAGAGAGAGAGAGAGAGAGAGAAGAGAGAAGAGAATGAGAGAGAGAGAGAGAGAGAGAGAAGATGACAGATCAGACAGACACAGAGTGAGAGAGAGAGAAGAGAGAGAGAGAGAGAGAGAGAGGAGAGAAGAGAGAGAGAGAGAGAGAGAGAGAGAGAGAGAGAGAGAGAGAGAGAGAGAGAGAGAGAAAACGATGATATACTTCCATCCAAAAACACAAAAAACAACAACAAACAACAAATAACAGAAGAAAGATGAGGAGAAGAAGAACAAAGACAGACAGACAGAGCGAAAGAGAGAGATGGAAAAAAACAACAACCTTCTTGTCTTGTGAGAGGACAATGCAGCATCTTGTCGGGGGGGGGGGGGGGTGAGGGGGGTGAGGGGGGGAGAGACAATAGGCTCAGTTCTTCCTCGTTTCTCTCTCTCTCTCTCTTTTTTTTTTTTTCTTTTTTTACTCTCTTCATTTCCTTGGGATTTGTTTGCTCTTGTCTCTTCCTCCCTTTCTTTCTTTCTTTGTCTTTGGATCTGGATTTTCTTTCTTCTTTGGTGTGTTTTTGTTTTTGATTCCTAGATTCTTTTCCGCACTTTTTTGTTTCTCTTCCTCCTCCCTTTTCTCTTTTTTCTTGATTTTCCTTTCCTTTTTTTTTATCTCGCTTCTTACTACACCTTTTCCTTCCCCTCCTCCTCCTCCTCTTCTCCTTCTCCTCTCCTTATCCTCCTCCCTCCTCCTCCTCTTCCTTCTCCTCCTTCTCCTCCTCTTCCTTCTTCTCCTCCTCTTTTTCTCCTCTCTCCTCCTCCTCCTCTCTCCTTCTCGCTCCTACTCTTTCGCCTTTCTTCCTTCGTCTCTTTTCAACTTTCGTTCTCCTCATCCATAACTTAACCAATTTGGGCATACTTCCCTTTTCCATCTTTCTCTCCTTTCTTTTTTATTTTCATCCTCATCCTCATTTTTCTTCTTCTTCTCCATCCAATCTCTCTCTCTCTCTACTTTCTCTCTCAATCATTTCTCTCTCTCTCTCCTCTCATCTCTATCTCTCTCTCTATCTTCTCTCTCTCCTCTCTCTCTCTCTCTCTCTTTCTTCTTTCCTCTCTCTTTTCTATCATCTCTCTCCCTCTCTCTCATCTATCCTCTCTATCTTTCTCTCCTCTTCTATCTTTATCTTAATTCTCTCTATCTATCTTTCTTCTCCTTCTCTTTCTCTCCTCTCTCTCCTCCTCTTCTCTCTCCTCTTCTTCTCTATCTCTGCTCTCTCTCTCTTCTATCTTTCTCTCTCTCTCTCTCTAATTTTACATCAACCATCCTTTCTTCCTTCAATCCCTTCCCACCCTCCCTTCCTCGCTTCTCCCTCCTTCCTCTCATCCTCCCCTTCCTCCCTCTTCTCCCTCCTCCGTCCTTAACCAAAAGATCTTCGGAATCCCAAGCAGAATAATAAGAAAGATTCCGATTCCCTTTTTCTCTCTCTCCCTCCCTTCCCCCTCCCCCCCTCCCCTCAGCCCCCCCGCCCTCGCCCTCATCCCCCAATACTAAAGCAAAACTTCTCTTTTCAACTCTCTATCATCACATCTCTTATTTTCTTCTTTTTCTTCTTCTTTTCTCCTCTTCCTCATTCCTTATTATTTTTTTTTTATCCTTCTCCTCCTCCTCCTCCTCTCCTCCTCCTCCTCCTTCTCCTCCTCCTCCCCCTCCTTCTCCTCCCTCTCCTCCTCCTTCTCCTCCTCCTCCCTTCTTATTCTTCTCCTCCCCCTCTCCTCTCTCCTCCTCCTCCTCCTTCTCCTCCTCCTCTCCTTCTCCTCCTCTCCTCTCCTTCTCTCTCACCCCTCCTTCTCCTCCCCCTCCCTCCCTCCTCCTCCTCTCCTCCTCCTCCTCCTCCTCCTCCTTCTCCTCCTCCTCCTTCTTATTCTTCTCCTCCCCCTCCTCCTCCTCCTCCTTCTGCCTGTCTTCCTACAGCGTCTCCCAGTGGCGTTGGAGGCTAAGGATACCACAAGGATACCACATAAGCCCCTTGTACTCCTCCGGCTGGTACTCTGAGTCCCCGGATGTAGTGACGTATGCGTAGGGGGCGGAGCGAAGGAGGGGGAGGGGCTACAGGCTCATAAATTTGCTAATTAATTCAGCTTTTGATTTCAAAGATGAGGGAGAGAAGAAATGTTTGTGTCTTTTTTTCTTTTTTTCTTTCTCTGTTTGTTTATGTTTTGTTTCTGTCGTTGTTAAAATGTCTGTGTCTGTTTGTCTTTGTGTTTGCTTCTCTCATTTTTCTTTTTCGTATTTTCCTTCCTTTGCCTTTTCTAAAAAAAAAAGAAAAAGAAAATTATTCATTTTTTTTATCTGTGTATCTGTCTGTCTCTCTGTCTGTCTGTGTATCTGTCTCTCTCTCTCAGTTTGTCTGTGTGTCTGTCTACTTCCCTATGTGTGTGTCTGTCAATTTCCCTGTCTGTGTATGTCTGCGTGTGTACGCCTGTGTATCTTCCTCATGTATATCTATCTCTCTGTCTCTCTCTGTCTCTCTCTGCATCTCTCCATCTCTCTATCCTTCCTCCTTTCCTTCATCCATTTCCCATCACTCTTCCTCCACTCCTTTGTCTTCTTCGCAATCCAAGACATCGCTTATTCTTCCCACCATCTTTACTCCGCCTTCCCTCCCTCCCTCTTTCTTATCCTCTCCGCAAAGTTAAAGACATCCCAAGCTAATGCTCCTTGATTCTCTTGACTCAGAAGTAATATGCAGAGATGATCCTCCTAAGATCGCGGCTTCGTGCTAGACATAGAAAGAGGGAGAGAAAGAAGGACATAGAAGTAGAGGAAGGAGAAGGAGAGGAGAGGGGAGAGGGGGAGAGGAGAGGGAGAGGGAAGAGGAGAGGAGAGGAGGAGAAGAGGGAGAGGGAGAGGGAGAGGGAGAGGAGAGGAGAGGGAGAGGGAGAAGAGGATAGGGGAGAAGGAGAGAGAGAGGGAGAGGGGAGAGGGAGAGAGGAAGGAGAGGGAGAGGGAAAATGAGGAGAGAGAGAGAGAGAGAGAGAGAGAAGATCGAGAGGATAGCACGTAAGATGAGCAGTTGATGATAGAACCTAGGAGTCGCGCTGGATGACAGACCGGCAACTAGAGAGGATGGGTAACGAGGAGGAAGAAGACGACCGGGGAGAAGCAGGTGACTGAGAAGACGATCAAGATGAGCAGACGGCAGAGTGAGAGAGTCAGAGAGAGATGACGAGACGAATGCGAGGAAGAGACGATGATAAAGAGACGGACAGCAAAATGAGATGAGAAGGGAGAGAAGGAGAGCCAGAGAGAGAGGAGGAGACGTGAGAGACGAGGTGAGAGAGAGAGAGGAGAGCCATAAGGAAGACCAGGAGAGAGGGGACGAGAGAGGAAGGAGGAGAGAAAAGCCAAAAGGAAAAAATAAATTGAAAGAAGGAAAGCACAGCAGACAGAAAGCGAAACGAAAGCAGGAGAAAGAGATTTTGGAGACGTGAGGAGCACGTAGAGAGACGGTGGCGCCGAGAAGATCTAAGCACGTGCAACGTGACAGAGGACCCCACAACGGTTGTTACGCAGCAGAGTGGGGTGAAGCAGAGGAAGAAGAGACCGAGAGGAGACCGAGACGAGAGACGGAGGAGAGATGGAGGATCGCAGAGCGGGACCGAGGAGAGGAGATGAAGAAGTGGAGGTAAGAGGCAGAGAGAGATCGAGAACGAGAGAGAGCGACGTAAGAAGAGAGGAGAGTGAGAGACGAGAGTGTCAGAAAATGAGAGGACATCGAGGCAGGAGACTCTGAGAAGGAATGAGAACCAGAGGAGCGAGAGGAGAGAGCAGCAATAAACAAAACAAAAGAATAAGGAAAAAAAAAAACCAACGACCACCATAACAGGAAAAAGAGGACGAAAGGTTTTACATGACCATAAGAAACGATAAACACAAGCTCGACGATGAAAGCGCACCACGAAGCGCCACAAGACAAACGACACAAAAATCGGAGCCTACACGGGAAAAAAAATAAAAAATAAAAAATCCAAAAAAGTAAAAAAAAGAAAAGGAAGAGAGAGCAGAGCAGAGAAGCAGATGACGAGCAGAGAGAGAGGATGAGGAAGAGAGTAGAGAGAGAAGAGAGAAGGCAGAAAGAGAGCAAGAGACGAGAGAGACCGAGAGTTAGAGGAGACGGGGAGACGAGAGAGAGAGAGTAGAGAGACCGAAGAGATGAAGAGAGAAAGATGAGAGAGAGAGAGATGACCGAGAGAGAGGAGAGAACGGCAGAGAGAGAGGAGAGAGAGAGACGACGACAATAAAGCAAAACAAAGAATACAGAAAAAAAATACAAAAAACAACGTACCACCATAACAGGAAAAGAAAGGTCCGAAAGGGCCTTAACAAATACCATAGCAAAGATAAACACAATCTGCGACGATGAAGCCACGAACGAAGGCGCACAAGACAAAGACACAAAAATCGGAGGCCACCAACGGCAAAAAAAAAATGAAAATAAAAAATCAAAAAGGAAAAAAAAAGAAAAAGGCGGTAAAGAGAGAGAGATATAGAAGAGGAGAGAGAGAGGAGAGTAGAGAAAGACGAGCAGAGAGAGACCGAGACGAGAAGAGAAGAGAAGGAGGAGAGAGAAGAGAGAGAGAGAGAGAGAGCAATAAACACAAAACAAAAGGAATAAGGAAAAAAAAAAAAACAAACGACCACCATAACAGGAAAAAGAAAGGACGAAAGGGTTAAATACCATAAGAAAGATAAACACAACTTCGACGATGAAGCCACAACGAAGCCGCACAAGACAAAGACACAAAAATTCGGGAGCCACACGGAAAAAAAAAACAAAAAATAAAAATCAAAAAAAGAAAAAAAAAAAAGGGAAAGAGAAGGAGAGAGAGAGAGAGAGAGATGAGAAGAGAGAGATGAGAGAGAGAGAGAAGAGGAGAGACGAGATGAGAGAGAGAGAGAGAGAGGAGAAAAAAAATACTTAAAAAATGAAAAAAAAAGTTGAAATAGGCAAAAAAAACGTAAAAAACACGCAAAAAAAAAAAAAAATAAAAAGTTGAAAAAAAGTTAAAAAGGTAAAAAAAAAAAGTTTCTCTCGCCTCAGTAAGTGGCAAAAAAACTCCGGGTTCTGAGCCAGGGGCAAAAGGTTCAACTTGAGCTCAACCACAGCAACCGCAGTCGCGCATCTCGTCAACCACAACGAGGTTGTGACAATGGTTGCGCGAGCGGAGGAGGAGGAGGAGGAGGAGGCAGGAGAGGGAGGAGGAGAGGAGGAGGAGGCAGGAGGAGGAGGAGGGGGAGGAGTAGGAAAGAGGACAGCGAGGAGGAGAAAGAGGCAGGAGGAGAGGAGGAGGAAGAGAGCGAGGGAGAGAGAGAGAGAGAGC
>NW_020872179.1:2500-5000 GCF_003789085.1 Penaeus vannamei
TGCAAATTGAATGTTCCTCAATAAACAATATATAATGCTATTGTGTCTTTACATACTCTGTTTACATAAATGTGGTTATTGTACATATTCCCCTAGTCATCTATGATAAGCACATCAATTTTCCCTGTTCATTCTACTCTGCTGTCAACACATGAAAAGCTTATATATGATATATATGTTTCTAACACTGTGATCTATACATGGCCTCTTTATAATAATAATAATAATAATAATAATAATAATAATAATAATAATGATGATAATAACACTAATTAAAAAAAATATATATTTGTTTTGTATTTTTATCAACACAAAACTTGATATAATCAAATCTATTTTAAAATCCTAGTTTTTAAACTGACTATAGTCTCCTTCAACTGAAAACTAATTTGCTGTTTCTGCCATCTGTCTTAATATTCTATGCTTGGTTTCGTGGTGCTGATATCATTTTTACTAACATCCTGGTGGCGGGCAAGGCTATAGCTGTCATGGAAAGCCTACCCTTCATGATACGAATGTGTATATGCATCATGATTTGTTCTACCGAGCGAGCATGTCAGGCCAACTGTATGCAGCAAACTCCCTGGCAGAAAGGCTAGACGGTTACTATTAGTCACTGGAATGACTGCCACACAGAAAATTCTGGCACCATAACTGTAGGGTTAAGTTCTATAACTCTTTATATCAAAAACTGTCATTTCAGATGAATAGTACAATGACTTGATAATCTATCATCTCTGAGGAACACCCTTTGTCTGAAAAAGGTGGTACTTATGGTTGCTAAACTTACTTTTCAATATACATATAGCTAGATTGTGTTCTTGCTTATATTTCTCCTACTGGAATACACAACTGCTTATCCTCAGAGATCAACAAAGTAGTTGTATTTTGGTTGTTCTCTACATCCAGGCCAAAGACTAGCAAGTGCATACTTATTACATTGCACAGCAGTTCAATTCTTCATAGCAACAGATTTTGATGTCATTTCCACAACAATGACATATAAAAAATTACAAATAAATCCTTGGTGCTTACAAATGAATTGCTTCTACAGGGCTGACACAGAATTAACTCACCTTGACTAATACTTGCTTGAAAAGTTGAAAATGAAATACTTTTCAACAAGGTTATCCTTTTCATGACTATGCATCTAAGGTATCTAATTTATTCAGTAAACCATGTCTTGTTTCTGTGACTGATGAATATTAATTTTTATCATCAAAATTGTATCTACCATTGGCTGGTGCATTTCATGTAAAAATAAATCAATATATACATGGAAATAAGTAAGTGCAGATAAAAAGCAAACTATTTATAATGTGAAAGCACATTCATCCTTCTATTAAGTTTAACATGATAAGAATAAAAACATTTAGTGCAAAAATGTGGCCATAGTTGGTTCAGAGTGGATTTTGTGTATGAAAATACATTAATTTGCTTAAAATCATTAATACTACATAATACCTGATCCATAAAAATGCAATACAATAAACAATAAAGAAAACAATTCTTGGGAATCACAAACACTGTTCTTAACCCCTATGATCCGGACAACGTTATGGTCCTGTCACGGAAAATTCTGGGTCGCGGGCCGGGTGACGTGAAAATGCCTTCATTGGACAAAATGGCCACAGGCCGGGTGATGCGAACTTGCCGTCATGAGTGAAGGCCAGGGTGATGGGAACTACTCGTAATGAGTGCACAAACCTCTTGGAGTGTGATTTGACTCATTTGGTGCTTAGAAAGGGGCTTTAGCATTATTACCATAGATAAACGAATGTGGAATGCACAGTGCGTAAGCCATGATTGGAAAAGCCATTTTCATGCTGCGCACTGTATTCCTGGCCGCTGTGACCAGCAGCGCAGGTTGTATTACGGAAAATTGAAAATTACGAAGAAATATGCATAACACAAACAACCTAATATTCCATATTTTTTTCTTTTTCTTGCACTAAGTTATTTACTACATAGAGATAGTCTGTGGAAAATAAGCTATTACCATCTGGATAAAGCAAATCAAAAGACAAATATGGACATTGGAAAATGGCAAAAAAGCTAAAAAAGTTTACACAATATAACTTTGCAAAGAGGAGGCACAGAGTCTTGTCACCACTCATGGGTGTTTGTACACACCGCACGCCCGGGATGTTGGCTACTTACGTAACCCACTGTCCATATTTTCGGTACTATGATTTCCATAATGCAACCAGATCCAACAGGTTAAACTCAAGTTTGATTTGTTGGTCTAATCATAACCCTTTGTTTCTAAAATTATGAAGGTGTAGAGTTTTCCTCATGAAATTTATCTGTTAACACAATGCATATTTAACCTGTAAATCAGACTAACAAAATAAGCAAGTTCTGATTTCTTATATGACTCTTTAATGATCCTGTTTATCTAGCTTCAACAAAAATGTCAACCTTACTCAAAATTTTGCCAGGTTTGTTTAACACTCTGAAAACTTTATAAAACCTGGTTTGTTCTCAACAATCATTATAT
>NW_020872179.1:10000-17500 GCF_003789085.1 Penaeus vannamei
GGGGTGGCCCAGAATATGATGAGCATGGAAATGGCTTCCTCCCTGGAGCCGGCACTCTTCCAGTCATGGCTGATACACATTACATTCCACACTCGTTTGTTAACCCAGTCACGCCGGGTACATTTTGTAGCCAAAATAAAAAAATCCGGGTGGCTACAAAATCGGCGGGCGGAGCTTCCCCGGAGTCTGTCCGCCCGCCCGGCCGCGCGCCGCTTCTGCCTCGGAGCGCAGCCCCGAGACAGCATCACACTGGCAGGCAGCCTGACATTGTTTATTTTTCCCGGTGTCTCATATATGTGACGCCCGGGACGAATGGGTTAATTGAAATGATGCAAAAGCCCACTTCTAAATGCCAAATAAGTCTAATGAGCCGCCAAGTGTTTTGTGCACTCATGGTGAGTTTTTTCCCTTCAGCCGAAAGCATAGCCAGATTTTCTAAAGACTGCATGTTCATGTCACCTGCCCCTATGGCCAAATTTTTTCATGAGATAATGGTCACATTATCTGGATCAAAGCTTATAAGAAGATCCATCGCAGAGCAATAAAGCATGCATTCGAGGTCAGTACTATGAAGCACTGGTGAACTAGATGTCTGATCAAACACAACACAGATCCCAAGAAGTCTTCCTATGTTTGCAGTTCCATCTAACTAGAAGGGACACTTATTCAGTTGCAATGAACTTCTGCTAGACATAAAAAATCTGTAACGGCAAAATTCTCAGTAACACATCTTAAAGGAGGTCATATGCAGATATACTAACTTGTTGAGAGCCAAAACATCCAGTTCACATTCATTGGTGAGCCAGCCAGGATGGTCTAACAAGAGCGATACATCCAGCTCCTGCACCTCTCTCACTGTTGCTATCGCCATTAGTCCTGGATTCACCTAAAAAGAAAAGAAAAGAAATGCATAACCATTAGAAACATGCAATTACATATCTGAATTTCATTTGCTCTCTTTTTACAGTCAGTCTGTGTTAGGTTAGTTGGAAGGCCCATTTCAGCTGTTTATTCCTTATATAGTTATAAAAGTTTTTTGTTGTGTGTATATTATAAAATATTAATAGAAATCTAATATTAGGCCAGGCTCAGGTTTAATCAGTGCATAGTTAAGACAAAATTCTGTTTATGCTTTAACAGTCTCTTGTTAGATCAGAATATTCTGGTTATTTTTGTTTTGGTTATGCAAATTGGGGTAGGATTAAAAGATTAGGATTAAGTTTGATTTGTGGAGCTTAAGTAATGTAAGCAAAATAAGTTTATATTATGTTACTTTAAGGGTTGTGAACTTTATTTCTTCACTGATCTTATTTAATGATATAGAGATTGGATTAAGTAGCACATATTTTGAGGCTTTCACTTTCAGAACTTTAAAATGACAATGTGTTTTTACTACTTATACTTTAGAAGAATTAGTTCAAATTAGATTAGTTCAGGACACAACACCTTGCACATGTGGGGGCCCATAAAATGTTTTTTCATTTTTTATTTTTTTACATCTGCATGGTTGATCTCTTGTCCCAGAGGATTATGAATTATGTCAATAAAAAAAAAATATCAATGAATTCCTAAGAAAACAACATATGCTTTTTGGAAAATTCAATTTAGTTTCTTCAGAAAGAAATGAAAAAAAATCTAATTCTTTTCTTTAATTATTATTTTTTTTTATATAATAAATGGAAGAGAATTTTCATAATTGCGTCCATAGTTGTCTGTCCATTTTTGAGAAGTTTACAAAGATACTTTCAAAAATTTAAACGGTAAAGAACTCTGGGACAAGGGATCATCTGAAGCTTAAAAAAGGAAAAAATTGCAAAACAAGCACACAAAAAGATTGATATTTGTAGTTCATTTTCTGTATTCTTTTATCTATAAATCTTTACCATTTCATTACCGTGGAAACTACTATGTTAAAACTACGATCACTTTTCTTTCAAATGCAATTTGTTGCGAAAAGATATGACAATTAGTCTCCAAGTTAGAAACAAACACACTTGACTCCAGTGAAAAATCGGTTGTTTCTTATTTTATATTTCTTTTATTAATGTTTTCTTGAGTGTACATTCATTTACATGTGTATACCCATGTAAATTAATGAAAAGGTACACAAGCTTATACATGTATGTGTATACGCACATGGACCCGTTAGGTCCGTAAATGATTTATTTAATTTATTGACTTTATTCTTATTCCACTCTATTCTTCTTCTGCATCATCTAACCATGTGATTCTGCCTTGAAACAGTTAAACATTTATGTCACAAGCCGAGTACTTATTATGGAGGGACAGTGAATTGTTTCTTGTTTGTTAGAAATAACCGTTCAGAAAACGTTGATATAAAAAAATATATTTTGAAGTACATATCGCTTATATTCGTTTATCATGGACACCGTCTTGTGATGTAACAATAGGTATCAGATATTTATAGGCCTATCTTAGGAGTTTACAGGAATAAATTTTGTCATACACTGTCTTTAAATCCACTTTTTTTGTAAAAATTTTTGAATTGATTATTTAGTTTCAAATGTGAGCATACACATATTTCTATCAAAATCAGAAAAGTCTAAAGTGGTAGCGACGCTTGAAACTTGGCTGGGTTCCTTTGAGACGGCCATTGATGCGGGTGAGTGCGAGTTTCTTTTTAGAGATATAGACTTTTGATTGCTCATGTATCATTATTGAACTGTTTGTGATTATTATTCATTTCTCTTCTTTTTTTTGCATCATTAATCTTGCACTTTGGGAAGAAACTGTTATAAGACACTGTAATCCATTTCAATAGGTAATGTCATAATACAATGCATCATATTTACTCCTGTAAAGTGAGAGTGCAGAAGGGTGAAAATCGCTGACAAAACAGCAATGAGACTCAGGGTTCTCCCATTGTGCACTGCCTAAATTTTTTGTTGTAGGAGTTTATATTCACATGGGAAATTCTACATTCGTATATGAATATGAAACTGACCATAACTCCTTTTCGACCACTCTCACCCAAAATACCCCCCCCCCCCACCCACCCCCATCACCACCAGGGACGGTCCTAAATTCCACTAGCCCTGAGACACACCCTTCTGCCACATCCTTTCTGTGGTTTTGGTTACATTACAATTACAATCCCCAGGATTGGTGCATCAAGACAGGCATTAAAATATTCTTATAATGTTATAACTGCATAAAAATATCTAACAAACTTAGATGTTCACAGACTATAGATCACTCCCTGCAAGAATTAACAGGATCTCGGTCTGGCTCCACTATTTCATCAGACAGTACACCTTGGCCAAGATAGGAAGGTGAAAATACCTGATTTGAGTCTGATATCTCTCTGAGAAGGTTAGTGGAACTGTAGCTTTACATGATATTACTTGAGGTTTTAAGTAACTTATACCAGAATAGATTAAGCTTATTGGAAAGGCTATGTACAGTATGGAAGGAGGGAGAAGGAGGAAGAGGAAAAGAATAGTAGGGGAGAGAGGAGAAGAAAAAAGGGAAATAATAGAAAGAAGAGAAAGCGACAGATGAGAAGGATGAATTGATATTGGTATCATGTGAAATATTACAAGCATTCTTAAAGTGTAATATTCTTAGACCTTGCTACAAGAAATGGTAGAATATAAGAAGGGATATTGTACAGATAAGAGCACTGAAGGAGTAGTTAAGCCTCTAGGAAGAAATAGCAAAATATGTCCAGTAAAAAGCACACCTGAAGCAAACTGAAGAGGTACATATTCTTGTTATATGGCCATTACAAGCTGAAAGATCTTAAAGCATGATATGATATTCTCAGCATGCATGAAGCCTGTTACCACACAGAACAATGGTTGATCCTTTTTTCCCCCAACTGATGACCTTACATGGAAATATGGACAGACTTAACATTAGCAGACAAAACATTGTATGTCTAAGAAGCGTCTGTTTCAGTGCAGTAAACAGTAACGGATGTGTATATAATGTGTGCATATGTAGACACATTAATAATATTGTATCTTTTGCTTATAAATATCTGAAGTGGAAGTGGTATTTGTGTAAAAAAAAAGTGCAAGAAAGAATATAATTATGAAGCTTTCCTAAAATTCAAACTTCCTTACCTTCCCTCTGACATGTTTACGCATCAAGCGCTGTGAGTGCAGTTGCTTTGGCACTGACTGGAGCTGGAGAAGCTTATTAAAAAAAAACGGTAGTATAGATTTACATCACAAAAGAAAAAAGTGGGAAAAAAGGTAAATTAGGTTAAAATAAAACTTGCTAAAAAGGGACTAAAAGGGTATTTAAAATAAGTATGGGCACTTAGCATTGGATGAAGGGAAGAAGTAGGGAAAAGTCCGGAGGAAAAAGGTCCATGTCTATTACCAAATTGGATTAGATCTTAGTTTGACACAAATATTATCCTTACCCCATTTATACAGAAAGATGTAATGGAATCCTGTTCTTTGTGGATAATTCGCACAGGCTCCAGAGACTGCACCGTCGTCTCTGATGGTGGACCACCATGCTCTGAAGGTTCATGGTGGCTCTCAACGCCCATTTCTGATCCTCCTTCACCAGTTCCTGAACCATCTATACCATCTACAACATCACTCATATCATCATCCCCTGAAAGAATTAAGACCATAAATAGATATCCAGTACTTGCAGAATCAAAGTCTTCAAATGAAGAACCAAAAAGATGAACTTATATTCTGGAGACTATGGGGAAAATCACTGCTTTTGTAATTATTAAAAATTCAGACTGTAAATGATAACTAGTGATGAAAGTGGTAGAGAAAAAAGTGAGAATCCTGAGTAAGTGATGCTACCAATGATGTTCAAAACTGTTATAAACTGTTGTAATATCATGAAATATGCTGGAATAGGAGAGGTATCTGCTTTGAGGTCTAACCCAAGAGATATGGTACCTTAACGGTTGTGCGAGTGACATAACTCATTTTAACAAAGTATTCCCCACAGCATTACTGCAAAACACCTCAAATAAACAATGAAGAACCTTAAACACTATAAGCATTTACCATGATCAGAATACTGTGTAGGCTCTGGTGCTGGTCTCTTTCGTCCAAAGATATATCTGACAAAGACTTCCTGGACATGTTCTTGTCGCACCAAGTAGTTCCACAGGCGTTCTACTGGCTTTACACCTCGCTTGTTATGCCTACAAGAAAAATAAATGACGGTTACATTAACAGCAACCACTCAGTATACAACAGCTTACCAAGCAGTTAATTTTCATGTTTTGAATAACACATATAGGCATTTTTTTTTCCGACAAATACATCTCAAAGTTGTCACTTTTCTTCTCGAGAACTGCAGTCTATTGTGATTGAGAAAGTATTGTATTTGATGTCAAGAGATCATCATATAAATAAACATACTCTGATCTTCTACTTAAGGCTATCATCACTATACTACAATAAAAAATAACTATGTTAGGCATGAAATTACATGAAAAACTAATTTCATTCTATATAACCAATATGATACCTATGAAAACAAATTTCTCATGATAAACTAAAGTATTTACAATCAATGTAAAGTTCTTTTTTTCTTGATTCTTTTTTGAAAAACCATACATTCATCCATACATATTTAAAAAATCAATCTAAGCCTAATTTTGTTAGTCCTATTAAATTACTTTGCTGCATTAAAATAATCTATCAAAATCTTATCTATCTCCCTTCTTGTCGTTATATATATTTTACACCCAACAAATCCTCCTTTGACATTTAAGATTTAAACATTTAATATTATTTCAGTAATAATTATAATTATATTACATAATAACCATTACCATGTTAATTAAGGAAAAAAAAAACAACCAAAACTTCATTATGCAAAAAAAACAACTTCTATTTGGGAAGTGTTAAAATCATATAAATTAGCATTAAATATTTAATAAGATATCTTTCAATATATATATTCATCACAACATCCCATTCAGCGACAAGAAAGTGAGAAGCCAAATTACCATAGGAAGAAAGTTNAATAGAAAAAGTGAGACAAGGAGAGATAGAAGATAGATAGATAGATGAGAGAGAGAAAAAAAAAAGAAGAAAGAGAGAGTGAGAAAAAAAGAGAAAAGAGAGTAAGAAAGAGAAAGAGAGAGAGAATCCATATCACGCCATCACATGCAGCTCCCTCCCTCTCTCCCCCCTTCCCTCCCCCTGCCTGCCCCTGTTGCTGTCGGCGCTTGCTCCACGTCTCTCTCCGGCGTATTTTGATCAGAGTTCCACGTAACCAAGGCTAGTTTCTCAGAACCGGATGCGCCTCAGATATTGAGCGAGAAAGACTTGCCTCCTTGTTGTTCTCCGCCACTGGTGATGATGCTGATGCTGGGACAAAGGGGCGCTCGCTCTCTCGCTCTCTCTCTCTCTCTCTCTCTCTCTCTCTCTCTCTCTCTTCTCTCTTCTCTCTCTCTCTCTCTCTCTCTCTCTCTCTCTCTCTCTCTTCGCTCTCTCTCTCTCTCTCCTCTCTCTCTCTCCTCTCTCTCTCTCTCTCTCTTCTCTCTCTCTCTCTCTCTCTCTCTCTCTCTTCTCTCTCTCTCTCTCTCCTCTTTCTCTCTCTCTCTCTCTCTTCTCTCTCTCTCCTCTCTCTCTTTCTCTCTCTCTCTCTCTCTCTCTCTCTCTCTCTCTCTCTCTCGTCTCTCTCTCTTCTCTCTCTCTCTCTCTCTCTCTCTCTCTCTCTCTCTCTCTCTCTCTCTCTCCCTCTCTCTCTCTCTCTCTCTCTCTCTCTCTCTCTCTCTCCTCTCTCTCTCTCTCTCTCTTCTCTCTCTCTCTCTCTCTCTCTCTCTCTCTCTCTCTCTCTCTCTCTCTCTCTCTCTCTCTCTCTCTCTCTCTCTCTCCTTCTCTCTCTCTCTCTTCTCTTTCTATCGTCTCTTCTCTCTCTTGCTCTCTCTTCTCTCCTCTTCTTCTCTCCTCTTTCCTCCTCTCCTCTTTCCCTCCACCCTCCCCTCTTCTCTCTCTTTCTCTTTCTCTCTCTCCTTCTCCCCTCTCTTCTGTCTTCCTCTCTCCTCTTCTCTCCTCTCCTCCTCCTCCCTCTCTCTCCTCTCTCTCTCTCTGTCTGTCTCTCTCTTCTGTCTGTCTCTCTCTCTCGTCTTGTCTCCTCGCTCTCTCTTCTCTCTCTCCTCTCTCTCTCTCCTCTCCTCTCTCTCTCTCTCTCTCTCTCTATCTCCTCCTCTCTCTCTCTCTCTCCACACATATACACACATCTGTCTCTCTGTCTCCCTCACTCTCGCTCTCTCCCTTGTCTATCACCGGTTCCGGACGAAGCATCTTTTTCTTCTTTCATGACTTTTTGTGTTTTTGTGCTTGGTGTTTACGCTTTAGTATTTGCTCTCAGGATAAACAACAATTTCTTCTTTGTCTTATCTTATTTTCTCTTATTTCATTTATTCATTCATTATTACATTTTTTTTGCTTCTGTTTTGGATTAACCCTTTGAACAGATACGATGACAGAGAAAGCGCCGGCGTCTCTGGTCTTGCGTGGTAGAAGGATGCAGGTTGCCTTG
>NW_020872179.1:34013-36513 GCF_003789085.1 Penaeus vannamei
ATTGGAAGAATAAGAAAAGAGGAAGAAGGAAAAGGAAGAAGAATAGGTTCTCGAAGCGAGAGAGGAGAAGAACTAGAGAAGAAGGAAAAGGAAAGAACGGAAGGGAGAAAGGAGGAAAAGGACAAGAAAGAGGGGGAGAGAGTGGAGAGGAGGAGAGGTTACAAGAAAAGAGGGGGACGAGAAGTGGAGAGAGGAAGGTACCAGGGTGTAAGGATGAGGGGAGGGGAGGGTTTGGACAGACCACCTGCGCAGGATTTCGTCGTCAGTTCGTTCAGTCGTTCCAAGTATTCGTTCAGTCAGTTCAGTCTCGTTCAGTCGTTCAGGCGTTCAGGTCGTTTCAAGTCGGCAGTCGTTCAGTCGTTCAGTCGTTCAGTCGTTCATCGTCCTGATGCAAAGTTGGAGGTAAACACAGAATGAGTTTTTTTCTCCCTTTTTTCTCCCTCATGTTGCTTTCATTCTCATCATCTTCGTCGGTCGCCAGCATTGGGGTTGGAATCGTGGGAGAAGGCGAGGAGAGAGAGAGAGGCGGAAGAGAGAGAGAAGAGAGGAGAGGGAGAGAGAGAGAGAGAGAGAGAGAGACAGAGAGAGAGAGTGAGAGAGAGAGGAGGGAGGGAGAGAGAGAGAGATGTGAGAGAGACGGAGAGAGGGCGAGGGAGATGAGGGACGAGAGAGAGGAGAGGAGAAGGGAGGGAGAGGGCAGGGAGAGAAGGAGGAGGGAGGAGAGAGAGGGGAGGAGAAAGAGAGAGGGAGAGAGAGGAGGGAGGGAGATGGGAGGGAGGGAGAAGGTGAGGGAGGGAGGGAGGAGAGGAGAGGGAGGGAGGGAGGAGGGAGGAGGGGAGGGAGATGAGGGAGGAGGAGAGAGGATGATGAGAGGAGAGAGCGACAGACAGAGAGAGGGAGGAGAGATAGAGAGAGAGAGAGAGAGAGCAGAGGGAGAGATGAGAGAGAGTGGTAGACAGACAAAAAATGAACAGAAAAGAGAGAGAGTACAGAGGCAGACAGAGAGGGAGAGAGAGAGAGAGAAGGACAGACAGACAGATGGATAGATAAACAGACAGCACAGGACAGAAGTGAAAGGAGAGAAAAAAAAAACAGACAGACAGACAAACAGATAGACAGACATATAGACAGACAGACAGACAGAGACAGAGGGAGAAAGAGGGAGTAATGTAATCCATCCTTAATAAAGAATATTTTACCTATCTACCTTCGAAATACGAGCCTTCACTCACCAGATTATCTATTCTCTATCTACTATCTATAGACAGATAAAATAACAAACAGGTAGATAGATACACACCACAACACTATCTAAAAAAGATTAAAAAAAACGGAAAAAAACACCAGTTATACCAAAAAGATACATTTTCATACACTTATCTCTCTATCTATCTGTTTATCTATCTATTTCGCTGATCTGTCTGCTTGAAGAGACATTTATTCACCATCTTATCCATGAATCAATCAACACAGACATGTATCCATCTACGTATCCATCTATCCATCTATCTATCCATCTCTATATCTATCTCGTATTCATCTATCCATCTCCTATATCTATCTATCCATCCCTATATTCTATCTCGCATTCATCTATCCATCTCTATATCTATCTCGTATTCATCTATCCCATCTCTATATCTATCTCGCATTCATCTATCCATCTCTATATCCATCTATCCACCAATTCATCCCTAGAACATGCAAGATAGATACATCTAATAGGCCATCACATACACAGATAGATATCAAGCCAGCAAGACAAACAAACATTTAAAAAAACCCAAACGACAAGAATGATACTCACTTGTACACACACTCTCGCACAATCCACGCTATTAATAAAAAAACAAATAGCGTTATTAATAGCAACAACAAAGCGATCTCGACATGCTAGCTCCATCTGCTCTAAAGCAACATTGTCTCTATTTAAAAAAAAGAAGAAAGAGTAATCCCTTAACGAAAGTAGGAAGAGGAGAATGGGAGAGAGAGAGAGAGAGAGGGAGGGGGGAGAGGAGAGGGGGAGGGGAGGGGAGGGAGAGGGAGAGGAGAGGGAGAGGCGAGAGAGAAGGAGGAGAGGAGAGGAGAGAGAGAGAGAGATGAGAGAGAGAGAGAGAGAAGAGAGAAGAGAGAGAGAAAGAGAGAGGGGAGGAAGAGAGAAAAGAGAGAGAGACAAATAGACAAACATACAAAATCAGAGGCAAAGACAGAGACAGAGGGCGTGATTTTTTTTTAATGTGACAGAACACAGCGGAATGAGACAGAGAGAGAAGAGAGAGAGAAGAGAGAGAGAGAGAGAGAGAGAGAGAGAGAGAGAGAGAGAGAGAGAGAGAGGAAAGAGAGAAGAGAGAGAGAGAGAGAGAGACAGACAGAGAGACAGACAGAGAGAAAGAGGGAGAAAGAGAGAGAGAGAGAGAGACAGAGACAGAGAAAATAGAAAGAGAGAGAGAGAAAGAAAAGAGAGAAAGAAAGAGAAGGAGGGGCATTTGATGGCACCAAG
>NW_020872179.1:39013-44013 GCF_003789085.1 Penaeus vannamei
AATTCTCTCTCTCTCTCTTTCGCTTTTTTTCTTATTTTTCTTCTTCTCTTTTCTTTTTGTCTCTTTTTTCGGTGGATTTAGATTCTATCATTAATTCTCTCTCTCTCTTTCGCTTTTTGAGTTTCTTTTTCTTCTCTTCTTTTCTTTTTGTCTTTTCTCGGTGGAGTTAGTTTCTATCATCAATTCTCTCTCTCTCTCTTTCGCTGTTTAATTCTTTTCCTTCTTCTTTTATTTTCTTTTTGTCTCTTTCTCGGTGGAGTTAGATTCTATCATTAATTCTCCCTCTCTCTCTCTCTCTCTTTCGCTTTTTTTTTCTTATTTTTCTTCTTTTCTTTTCTTTTTGTCTTTTCTCGGTGGAGTTAGATTCTATCATTAATTCTCTCTCTCTTTCGCTGTTTAATTCTTTTCCTTCTTCTTTTCTTGTCTTTTTGTCTCTTTTTTTCGGTGGAGTTAGATTCTATCATTAATTCTCTCTCTCTCTCTTTCGCTTTTTGTTTTTTTTCTTCTTCTTTTCTTTCTTTTTTTCGGTGGAGTTAGATTTTATCATTAATTCTCTCTCTCTCTTTCGCTTTTTTTCTTTTTCTTCTTCTTTTCTTTTCTTTTTGTCTTTTTTTCGGTGTGGAGTTAGATTCTATCATTAATTCTCTCTCTCTCTCTTTCGCTTTTTTTCTTATTTTTCTTCTTTTCTTTTCTTTTTGTTTTTTTTTCGGTGGATTTAGATTCTATCATCAATTCTCTCTCTCTCTCTTTCGCTTTTTGTTTTTTTTTCTTCTTTTCTTTTCTTTTTTTTCGGTGGAGTTAGATTCTATCATTAATTCTCTCTCTCTCTCTCTCTCTCTCTCTTTCGCTTTTTGTTTTTTTCTTCTTCTATTCTTTTCTTTTTGTCTTTTTTTCGGTGGAGTTAGATTCTATCGTTAATTTTCTCTCTCTCTTTCGCTTCTTGTTTTTTTTTCTTCTTCTTTTCTTTTCTTTTTGTCTTTTCTCGGTGGAGTTAGATTCTATCATTAATATTCTGTCTCTCTTTCGCTTCTTGTTTTTTTTCTTCTTCTTTTCTTTTCTTTTTTTTTTTGGTGGAGTTAGATTCTATCATTAATTCTCTCTCTCTCTCTTTCGCTTTTTGAGTTTCTTCTTTTTCTTCTTTTTCTTTTCTTTTTGTCTTTTATCGGTGGAATTAGATTATCATTAATTCTCTCTCTCTCTCTCTTTCGCTTCTTGTTTTTTTCTTCTTCTTCTTTTCTCATTGTCTTTTCTCGGTGGAGTTAGATTCCATCATTAATTCTCTCTCTCTCTCTCTCTTTCGCTTTTTTTTTTCTTTCTTCTTTTCTTTTCTTTTTGTCTTTTTTTCGGTGGAGTTAGATTCTATCATTAATTCTCTCTCTCTCTCTTTCGCTTTTTGAGTTTCTTCTCTTTCCTCTTTTCTTTTCTTTTCGTCTTTTCTCGGCGGCTTTAGATTTTATCATCAATTCTCTCTCTCTCTCTTTCGCTTTTTGTTTCTTCTTTTTCTTCTTTTCTCTTCTTTTTGTCTTTTCTCGGTGGAGTTAGATTCTATCATTAATTCTCTCTCTCTCTCTTTCGCTTTTTGTTTTTTTCTTCTTCTATTCTTTTCTTTTTTTTTCTTTTCGGTGGAGTTAGATTCTATCATTAATTCTCTCTCTCTCTCTTTCGCTTTTTTTTTTATTTTTCTTTTCTTTTCTTTTTGTCTCTTTCTTTCGGTGGAGTTAGTTTCTATCATTAATTCTCTCTCTCTCTCTTTCGCTTTTTGTTTTTTTCTTCTTCTTTTCTTTTGTCTTTTTCTCTTCTGGGATTTAGATTCTATCATTAATTCTCTCTCTCTCTCTTTCGCTTTTTGTTTCTTATTTTTCTTCTTTTCTTTTCTTTTTGTCTTTTTTCGGTGGAGTTAGATTCTATCATCAATTCTCTCTCTCTCTCTTTCGCTTTTTTTTTTTTAGTTTTCTTCCTCTTCTTTTCCCAGAATTATTTGTTCTTGCTTCCAACCCCATAAATTCTGCAATGTGGAATGGAGTTCGTTAATCTTAGCGCGGTTCTTACAGTTCAATTCCATTCTGAAAAGGATTTGTCTCACCGAATGCACTTTGATCTCTTGAAATAATCCCTTTTCGTCTATACTTTTTAATATTTTTTTATATTTTTTAATATTTTTTAAGGGTCAGCTGATCCTTTCTGAGGAAAAAGAAAAAAAAATGAGAGGGAAAATAATAGTGAAAGAGGGAGAAGATGCATCAACATAGAAGGATTTTGATGATGATGATGATTAGAGGAAAAAGGGACGATTGATTTTGATGATGATGATGATGAGAAGCAATATTGGTATACTAATGATGATATGATAAAACAATGAATAATAAGGATAATAATAATAACAACAGCAATAATGATAACCATAATGAAAATAATAATTTAGAGAAAATAATCTAAACAAAAATAAAAACAAGTACAACAATAATGCTTACGATTATAACAATAATGATAATGATGATAATAGTACTGGTATGGATGGCGCTGATGATAGCGATGATAACAATAATGATAAAGATAAAAGAGTGAAAAAGTTAAATGAAAAAGGTAAAGCGTGCAGAACCACATCATTCGTTATGCACATCCACATTGCTCTACGCATAATTGATCCCAGGACGACCAAGATCTGTTCAAGGAGAGAGAGAATCCGCCTCAGTTCTTGCCAGGATGTTCTCAGCCTTTGGAGAACTGTCTGAGATCAAGAGGATCATAGGATGCTGGTATTTCATCAAGGATTTTGTAAAACTTCTGTCTTGTTCTCTAGAAATTACGGAATACAGGTTCACGGTGTTCTAAAAGAAAAGAAATATAATGAATTTTATTATTTTTATGGACATGACATGAATGACTATGGAGGAGGAGGAGGAGAAGGGAGGAGGAAGAGGAGAAGATGGAGGATAGGAAAGAGCGGAGAGGAAGGAAGAGGAGAAGATGGAGGATAGAAGAGCGGAGGAGGAAGAGGAGAAGATGGGAGGATAGGAAGAGGGAGGAGGAAGAGGAGAAGATGGAGGATAGGAAGAGCGGGAGGAGGAGAGAGGAGAAAGAGTAGAAGATGGAGGATAGGAAGAGCGGAGGGAGAGGAAGAGCGAAGAAGATGGAGGATAGGGAAGAGCGGAGGAGGAAGAGGAGAAGATGTGAGAGGATAGGTAAGAGCGGTGAGGAGGAACAGGAGAAGATGAGAAAGATGGAGGGATAGGAACGAGCGGTGAGGAGGAAGAGGAGAGATGCGAGGATTAGAAGAAGCGGGAGGAAGATAGAGGAGAACGATGCGAGGATAAGGAAAGGCTGAGGAGGAAGAGAGAAGATGTGAGGATAGGAAGCGGGAGGAGAAGAGGGAAGATTGGGATAGGACAAGAGCGGGAGGAGGAAGAGCGAAGAAAGATGGAGGATAGGAATGAGCGTGAGGAGAAGGAGGAGAAGATGGGATAGGAGAGAAGGAGCGGAGAGGAGGAAAGAGGAGAAAGATAGGGAAAGATAGGAAGAGCGGGCGAGGAAGGAAGAGGAGAAGAATGGAGGGAGAGGAAAGAGCGTTGAGAGGAAGAAGGAGAAAGAGAGAGGGATAGGAAGAGCGGGGAGGAGAAGGAGGAGAAGATGGCAGGAGAGAAGAGCGGGAGGAGGCGTTTCGGAGGAGGTAAGAGGAGGAAGATGGAGATGAAGAGCGGGAGGATGTATATAGATAGAAGATGGTTGGAGGATAGGAAGAGCGGTAGGGGAGGAGGAAGAGGAGCGAAGATGGTGAGGAAGAAGGGACTGGGAAGAGGAAGAGGAGAAGATGAGAGAGAGGAAAACGGAGAGGAACGGAGAAGAAGAATGTGAGGATTAGGAAAATGCTGCTGGAAGAGAAGGAGGAGAAGATGTGAGTGAAGGAAAAGAGGGCGGAGTGTTGGAGGTAGGGAGAGAGGAGAAGATGGAAGAAGGAATACGGGGTAGTAGGAAGAGAGTAAGAAGATGGAGGATAGGAGAGAGCTGAGGCGGGGAGGAGGGAGAGGAGGATGATGGAGGTAGAAGAAGCTAATCACCTCGCGCGGCGGCGGCGTTTGGAGGAGGAAAGAGAGAGAAATGGGAGGAGAGGAAGAGCGGAGGAGGAAGAGGATTAAGATGGAAGATAGGAAAGAGGCAGGGGAGGAGATGGAAGAGGATTAAGCAATGAGAGGATAGCGATTAAAACTGAGCGGCGAGGAGAGGAAGAGAGGAAGATGGAGGACTAGGAAGAGCGGGGAGGAGTGAAGAGGAGACGAAGGTATGTAAGGGATAGGAACGAAGCGGGTCTGCGAGGAGGAAGAGGAGGGAAGCATGGGAGTGATGTTAGGAAGACGGATAGGAGAAAGGAGTGAGGATCCTATATCTTATAGCGTGTTCCTCGCTGGAGCCTACCCTTTATATCAGCACAAATAGAGAGGACATACATCAGTATGAAGTCTATCTGTCCACTTGGATAAGAACACCTCCAAATTCCACTTCCCGTCTAACTCGGGTCCTGCTTAGGCCTTTTATTCAGCGACGTCAGCTGCCAGCTTACCGAACCTTCGGCCAGGAGCAATTTACATATGTTTACATTTACATATCCTGGCGATGCGGAAGGGACTGCCAAGGACTCCCGCCGATGCTCCTTTGGCGTTTCATTTCCCAATATTTTCTCGAAGAAGCGCCGCTCCAAAGGACGCCACGAACTTCACGCCACTTCCGCTGTGGTATTACTCCCTCTCCTCTTGAAAGCTCGCAGAAACTTTTAAAATTTGCATTGCAAGCCCTTTACGAGGTTTAGACTGCCGAAGGCGTTTTTTTTTAGCTTTTTTTTTTTTAGGGCGGGTGGTTGGGTGCGCGAGGCGGTGGGGTGAAGGATGGGGGTGCGGTCGTCGGTCGAGGGGGTGCGGCTGCAGTGCGTGAGGGGGCGCGTAGGGTGCCGAGTGGAGGTGGGCGTTGCACGCGGAGAGGGGGTTGGTGGTGCGGGCGAGGGTTTATGG
>NW_020872179.1:49013-84013 GCF_003789085.1 Penaeus vannamei
GTATTCCAGGGGGAATAGTTGGTTAAGTCATTTGCGGTCTGGCGTCACGGAAAAGCAAAAAAAAAAAAAAAAAAAAAAAAAAAAAAAAAAAAAAAAAAAAAAAAAAAAAAAAAAAAAAAAAAAAATCGAGAAAAGAGATAAAAAACAAAAGAAAAAAACTCCCCCCAAAACCCTCCAAATCCCCCCCCCCCTTGCAAGCGAGGAAAAATCACCCCCCGGAAAAAAGCGTTCCTTAAGCCTTTGGGGTTGGGGGGAGAGGGGGTCCTTAAAATTGATTTGCATATTGTGTCACTTTTCGCTTGATTAAGTCAGGCGTCCACTCACGTAGCCTATAAGATTTGCATTGTATTTTTTACATTTTTTCCAGTCGCCTGAGCAAAGTGTAGGCCTATAAGATTTGCAGTATTTTTTTAAAACATTTTCCAGTCACGTGAGCGATGTGTAGGCCTATAAGATTTGCATTGTATTTTTTTTCCCATATTTTGTTTTTGTTTAGGATGGTGGGAATGGGGGGGATGGTAGGGTGGTGGTGGTGACGATGATTATGATGTGTGTTGAATGCTGGTTTTGTGTAGAGATTTTTGGCGCATTTCATTGAAATATATGTTGTTTGCTTTTGGACCACCATTGTGTTATTTCATTTTATTTTATTTTTTATTTTTTATTTTTTAATTTTTATTTTTATTTTTTTTATATTTATTTATTATTATTTTTTTTTTTAATCATTATTTTCTGCTTGTTTTCGTTTTCCTCCTGGTTGAGCCGTCGCCACTCGACCCTCCGTCCGCCACGTGTCTGTCCCCGCGACGCCTGGCTGTCCTCCGCCTCCCCTTCCGCTGTCTCGCGCCCTCTGCCGCCCTCTGTCGCCGTCTGTCGCTCTCTGTCGCCCTCTGTGTCGCCTTCTCTCTGT
The DNA here is from genome assembly GCF_003789085.1 of Penaeus vannamei. Taxonomy (NCBI): domain Eukaryota; kingdom Metazoa; phylum Arthropoda; class Malacostraca; order Decapoda; family Penaeidae; genus Penaeus; species Penaeus vannamei. Next base: position 49,924 of record NW_020872179.1, read on the forward strand.
CGCTCTCTGTCGCCGTCTGTCGCTTTCTGTCGCTCTCTGTCGCTCTCTTCCGCCTTCTGCCGCTCTCTGTCGCTTCTCTGCGCGTCGCTCTCTGTCGCTCTCTTCCGCCGCCGCCCTCTGTCGCTCTCTTCGTCCGCCTCTCGCTGCCTTCGCTCTGTCGCCTCTGTCGCTCTCTTCCGCCGCCGCCCTCTGTCGCTCTCTGCCCCCTCTGTCGCCCTCTGTCGCTCTCTTTCTATCCTCTCTGCCGCTTCTTGCCGCTCTGTCGCTGTCGGCCCTCTGTCGCCGCCCTCTGTCGCTCTCTGCCGCCTCTGTCGCTCTCTGCCGCCCTCTGCCGCTCTCTCCGCCCTCTGCCGCCTCTGCCGCCCTCTGTCGCTCTCTTCGCCTTCGCCGTCTCTGCCCCTCTGTCGCGCTCTCTGCCGCCCTCTGTCGCTCTCTTCCGCCTTCTGCCGCTCTCTGTCGCTCTCTGCCGCCCTCTGTCGCTCTCTTCCGCCCTCTGTCGCTCTCTGTCGCTCTTCTGCCGCCCTCTGTCGCTCTCTGCCGCCCTCTGCCGCTCTCTGTCGCCCTCTGTCGCTTTCTTCCGCCCTCTGTCGCCCTGCCGCCCTCTGTCGCTCTCTGCCGCCCTCTGTCGCCCTCTCTGTCGCTCTCTGCCGCCTCTGTCGCCCTCTGTCGCTCTCTGCCGCCCTCTGTCGCTCTCTGCCGCCTTCTGCCGCCTCTCTGTCGCTCTCTCCGCCTTCTGCGCGTCGCCGGGGCATCGCTGAGGCCGTGGGTATCCAGGCGACGCAGGGTAGCGAGCTGCGCCTGAAGGACATCTTGTTAAGGCAAACGCACGCACTGACAAACAGATAAAACGTATGTTCTTGCTCCATACGCACTAGCTAATGCATCGAATATTACGCACGCACACGCACACACACACACACACCACACACACACACACACACACACACACACACACACACACACACACACACACACACACACACACACACACACACACACACACACACACACACACATATATATATATATATATATATATATATATATATATATATATATATATATATATATATACATACAGATATGTGTGTGTGTTTGTGTATACTTATATATACATATACGTATAATTATATATATATATATATATATATATATATATATATATATATATTATATATAATATATATATATATATATAGGTTGTGTGTGTGTGTATAATTTTATAAAGGGAATGCATACACACAAGCATACGCATACACATACACAAACATACACACACACACACACACACACACACACACACACACACACACACACACACACACACACACACACACACACAGAGAGAGAGAGAGAGAGAGAGAGAGAGAAGAGAGAAGAGAGAGACGAGAGAGAGAGAGAGAGAGAGAGAGAGAGAGAGAGAGAGAGAGAAAGATAGAGAAAAAAGAAAGAATGAATTACTGAACCACCGAAGGAGAGGTATAGAAGGCTGTTAAAAGGTGACGGTCTAATGGGACAACCGAGGGAGGGAAGGGAGAGGGTGGGGGAGGGAGGGAGAAGGGGCCTCCCTCCCTTTAGATATTGAGGGTGGGGGGGGCAGGGGGGGCGAGGGGTGTCCTGGTCAATTGCGAGTTGGCGATCTAGCGGAAGAGGGTGATTATTCATTGATTAGAAAAATAGTTACGAGCACAGACAGATACGAGTGAACGGGCGAGTAGAAGAGGACTCGACTTGGCGGGTGCTTGCGTGTGTGGACGTGTGTGTATGTGTGTAAAGTGTGTGTGACGTGTGTGTAAAGTGTGTGTGTGTGTGTGTGCGTGCGTGGTGTGTAAATGTATACATGTGTATGTACGTGTGTAAATGTAGATGTGTGTATGTACGTGTGTAAATGTATGCGTGGTATGTACGTGTGTGTGTGTAGTGTGTTTGTGTACGTGTGTATGTAGGCTAAGTGTGCGTGACGTGTGTGATGTGTATGTATGTGCGCAGGGACTCGTATGCCTTGCGGTTGCCATGGGAACTCGTGAATGGGTGTTGAGTATACATCATAAAAATTATTACACGGTTGGGGGGACGAGAGAAGGATGGTGGTGTGAGGAGAGGGGGGAGGGAGGAGGGGGGTGATAAAGGGAGAGGGAGGAGGGAGGGGTGATAAAGGGAGAGGGAGAGGGGGGTGATAAAGGGAGAGGGAGGAGGGAGGGGGTGATTAAGGGAGAGGGAGGAGGGAGGGGTGATAAAGGGAGAGGAGGAGGAGGGGTGATAAAGGGAGAGGGAGGGGTGAGAAAGGGAGAGGGAGGAGGGAGTGGGTGATAAAGGAGAGGGAGAGGGAGAGGGGAAAGGAGAGAGATAGGGTGGTATAAAGGGAGAGAGAGAGGAGGAAAGAGGAGAGAAAGGAGAATATGAGAAAAGAAGAATAGGAACGAATAAAAGATATATTTCTCTCTCTCTCTATCTGTCTATCTATCTATCTATCTATATATCTATATATCTATATATATATATATATATTAGATTTCTACTTTATCCACACGTGTGGATATTTGCGCTGCATGGCAATGTTTCTCCTCTTCTCCCCTTCGTTATGTTTTATTTTTCTTAAATTTCTTCTTGTGCTCCTTCTTTTTCATCTTATATTATTATTATTATTATTATTATAATATTACTGTTATTATTATTATTATTATTCCTCAGTCTTAATCTTCTTCCTCTTCTTTATCCTCTTCTTAATCGTCCTCCTCCTCCTCCCCCACCTCCTCCTCCTCCTACTCCATTACCTCCACCTCCTCCTCCTCCTCCTCCATTACCACCACCTCCTCCTCCTCCTCCTCCTCCTCCTCTCTACCTCCTCCTCCTCCTCCTCCTCCCATTCTCCCTCTTCATCGGCGAGGAAAGAGGTGCCACAGAAGACCAATAACCCTGAAGCAAGATCCATGCAAGGCTGACCAGTTAATGAGAAGCGCCCTTAACCACGCGTCAATTAGGAGGCCATCAATCACTAATTAAGGAGTGAAGTGGCAATTGATAAATGCGGGAGGGAGTGGATAGAGGGAGAGAGGGAGGGAGAAGGAGGTGGAGGAGTGGGAGATGGAGGGAGTGGGAGAGGGAGAGGGAGTGGAGATGGAGGGAGAAGGAGATGGAGAGAGAGAGAGGAGAGGGGATGGAGAGAGAGAGGAGAGACAGGGCCAGAGAGACAGACAGCTAAACAGAGATAAAACCGGACCGAGCGAGAGAGAGAGAGACAGACAGACAGACAGACAGAGGGGGGGGGTAGAGGACGTTCCCGGAGCCTCCGAGCCCGCGGTAGTTTATGGAGATTATACGACCAAAACAAGATTATATATAGGGGGCTTATGCTGCAATAGCGCTTTTCCATCGGAGCGAATTACTGCTCTCGCTCCGGCCGAACTCTTTGCCGGATTGCTGTTTCAACCTTTAGTGTTTTTGTCGTTTCTTCTGCTTTACTCCTTTTCCTTTCTCGTTCTGTCTCTTTCTTCGAAGCCTGCTGTCTTCTTCTTATTTTCTTCTTTCTCTTCTTCTTTCTTCCTTTTTTCTGCTTCTTTCTCCTTTTTCTTTATTTTCTTCTTTTTCTTCTTCTTATTATTATTATTATTGTTAGCATTATTAGCATTATTAGCATTATTATTCACACATCACCTGCTACACTCCTGTTTTTGAGAAGGGGATTGGGGAAGAAACCCGACAAATAGCTTGCATTGCCAAGTAGAAACGAGGAGTAGAATTGCGTTTCCGAGAAGGGAAAGATAAGCGTCCCTTTGCTCGATGAAACGGAAACTTTTCTTTGCCGAGTCGAGGAAGCGCCGGCGAGGACACCGGGAGATCGTTGTGTCACGTGTGGCCTCGCGCGCTTTCAACTCGTGTCGATTTCTGAGTTCTGTGGGGGACTCGTCTTCGTCGCCTCAGCCCCTCTTTGCCTTAGCCTTCTACTCTCCTCTCTCTGGCTCTGGCTCTGTCTCGATCTTTCTTTCTTTCTCTCTGTCTCTGTCTTTCTCTCTGTCTCGATCTTTCTTTCTCTCTGTCTCTCTCTCTCTCTCTGTCTCTCTCTCTCTCTCTCTCTCTCTCTCTCTCTCTCTCTCTCTCTCTCTCTCTCCTCTCTCTCTCTCTCTCTCTCTCTCTCTCTCTCTCTCTCTCTCTCTCTCTCTCTCTCTCTCTCTCTCTCTCTCTCTCTCTCTCTCTCTCTCTCTCTCTCTCTCCCTCCTCTCTCTCTCCTCCTCTCCCTCCTCTCCCTCTTCCCTTTACCCCCTTCCCATCTGTCTCCTTCACACCCTTACCATCTCTCCCTCACCATCAAGACCTTCTCACCCTCTCCCCACCAATTTCTCGCTCCCCTTCCCTCCAACCCCATTTTCATCCATCCCCATCCTTTGGCTCCTACCCCCACCCCACCCCTACCTTCACCCTCACCCCCTCCTCACCCCGGCCTCCATCTCCGTGGCTCTGACTTTATCAAGACGAAAGCTTAGATCGCAAAAGGATAAGGAAACTTGGGTTATCCTCGCGCCCCTATCTCAATAAGTTCCCGCGCGGGCTCACGTTTCACCTTTCCCGCCCGTTAACGTACAAGTTATATTAATATACCTTGCTTGTTAACATATACAAGGCATATTAACAGATTCGAATATATGCATTGCTTGAAGGGCAAGAAAACAGGCATACAGAGGCAGTGGTTGACGGATTCGACGGAGTAAAAACGACGACGATTTCCCAGTCCAGTTCCGTGAGTGGCTGGTTGAGCCCCCCCCCCCCCTGGCCGCAAAACTAGGGGGGTTTGCTAGGTTGAGCGCCCCCCCCCGCCCCCCTCCCTGGCCGGCCCACACGAAGGGGTTTTTCCGCCTTTGGATTCGGAGGGGGAAGGAGGAGAGGAATGAGCTCGTCACGTCGCGCTTTGGATTAGGTGTTTGGATTGGGGAGGGGGTTGGGGTAGGGGAAGGGGGTGGGTAGGGAAGGGGGTTAGGGTTATGGTGGGGGAGGAAGGGAGGGAGAAGTATGTAGGAGGGAGGGTATGAGAAGGAGGAAGGGAGGGGGATGGGGAGGGGGAGGGGGAGGGGGGAGGAAGGGGATGGAGGGAAAAGGAGGTATGGGGGAGGGAGAGGCGGATTGGAGGTAAAAGGGAGGATAGGGAAGGGGGCTATGGGGAGCAGAGAAAGGGAGGTATAGGGGAGGGGGAGATTCGGTGGGGGGAAGGATGCTTTGGGGAGGCGAGAGGGTGACGAATGTTAGCACTAAGGGTAATGAGAACTGTTTATTGGCTGTGGAGGGAAAGGAGGGGAAATGAGGATGAAGTAGGAGAAGAGAGGCGTGGGGGGCGTGGGGAAGGAGAGGCGAGCGAGGGGAAGGCAGGAAGCCGAGGAGGAAGCAGGCGAGGCGAGGGAGGTGAGGGAAAGGAGAGCGAGAAAGGAGAAAGGGAAAGGGGAAGGGAGAGGCGAGGCGAACGAACCGAGAAGAGGCGAGGCAAGGAAAGAGGAGAGTGCAGTCCCCGGCCAGTGAGCGATGAGAGCCGTTAGAGTTGACGGTGTAAATGAAGCTCTTAAGCAAATCAATCAATGGCGGCGGGGACGTGGGCGGGGATATCGGAACGTGTGGGCGGCCGTCGTTTGTTGGGACATGAAGTTGTTTGTGCTTTGGCCTTGTGTGGGCGCTGTCGTTGTTTGTGTCGTGTTTTGTCTCGTTTTGGGCGTGTGTTTGTGTCAATATCCGTGTGTTAGTGCGTGCGAGTGGGTGGGTCGGTGTGTGAACTGTGTGTGTGTGTGTGAGTGTGTGTGTATGACTGTGTGTGTGACTTTGTGTGTGACTGTGTCTTTGTGTGTGACTGTGTGTGTGTGGACTGTGTTTTGTGTGTGTGACTGTGTCTTTTTTGTGTGTGTGACTGTGTCTTTTGTGTGTACTGTCTTTGTGTGTGTCTGTGACTGTGTCTTGTGTGTGTGTGACTGTGTCTTTTTTGTGTGTGACTGTGTGTGTGTTACTGTGTCTTTTTTGTTGGTGTCTTTGTGTGTGTGTGACTGTGTCTTTTTTTGTGTTGTGTGTGACTGTTTTTTGTGTGTGTGTGACTGTGTCTTTTGTGTGTGTGACTGTGTTTTTTTTTGGTGTGTGACTGTGTCTTTTTTTTGTGTGCCTGTGTCTTTGTGTGTGTATGTGAGCGAGAGATAAACCAGACATTCAGACAGACTAGTCACCTGACAGACAGACAGACACACAGACAAGACAGACAAATAGACAGAGAGAGAGAACGCGATGACGTTTGCGAGTGCATATGTTAGTGTATTTGTCTTGCAAGTTATGCACACTCAAGAACCTTCTTTTTTTATCTCTCTCTCTCTCTCTCTCACTAGTTTTTTCGATGTTTATCTGTGTCAGTGTGTATATAAAGTTACTTTTATCTTGTCACACGAGTACGACGGACGGTGCCGCTCTTATCGCTCGACTCAAGTGCAGTTGTGCGTTCGGGCCGCTCCTGGTTCTGCTGGGGGGGGGGGGGAGGGGGGGAGAGGAGGGGGAGGGGAGGAAGAGGGGGGGAGGAGGAGAGGGGGAAGAAGGAGGATGGGGATGAGGTGGGAGAGGAGGGGATGAGGGAGAGGAAGAGGGGGGGAGGGAAGAGAAGGGGAGAAGAGGGGAGGGGGGAGGTTGAGGAGGAGGGGGAGAGGATGGAGGGGAGGAGGAGTGGGAGTGAGAGGGGGAAGAGGAGGGAAAGGGAGAGCGGGAGGAGGGAGGAAGAGAGAGAGGAGAAGGATGAAGAAGAAAACGAAGACGAAGAGGGGGATTAAAGTAGAAGTAGAGGTACGTGTCGAATAGAAGGAAAAAAGGAGGAGGAAAAATTAGAAGATGACGAGGTTTAGAAGAGGTTGGAAAAGTAGAAAGAGCAGGGACATGAAGAAGAAAAAAGGAGAAAGAAAAGAAGAAAAAAGAGGAGGAAGAACAGAGGCAGAAGAAAGAAAAAGAGGAAGAAGAGGGGAACGAAGAGGTAGGTGAAGATGTGAATTAAGAATATTAAGAGTAAAGATTAAAAACGAGACTTGAGAGTTGTGGTGAGAAGGAGACAGAAAAAAGGATAGAAAGATAGAGAGGACAAGATTGATAGAAGAACAGGAATTGAAGGAACGGGAGATTAAAAGAGAGAAACAGAAAGCAGAGGAAGTGAAAAGCAGAAGACAGAAAAAAAGAGAAAAAAACTAAAAACAAAGAAAGAGAGAAACAGAAAACAGAGAGAAAAAAAAAAAAAAAAAACAGAGTAAGAGAGAAACGGAAACCAGAGACATAGAGAAACAGATAAAAGAAAAAAACGAGAAACAGAAACCAGAGACAGAGAAGCAGAAACCAAAGAATGAGAGAAAAGAGAAGAGAAAAAAAAAGAGCAACAGAAACCACAGCGAGATAAAAAAGAAAACGGAGAACGATAAAAAAAAAACGGAAAGCAGATAAAAGACAGAAAGAGAAAACGAAAACGAATTCTTTAGACGAGCAATTCCTTCGGTAGTTACGAGGGCGTGGGGGCGGCAGGGGAAGGAGAAGGTGATGCTGGCAGGGTAGATTTGATGTAATAAGAGGGAGCAGAAGACACGGGGGAGAGGCGCCGGGACAGGGGAAGTTACAAGAGGAGGACGTGCTTGGAATACGGGCCTCTCTTTCTTTCTTTCATTTTTTCTTTTTCTTTCTCTTTTTCTTTTTTCTTTTTCTTCCTTTTTCTTTTTCTCTCTTTGTCTCTCTCTTTTTTTCCTTTTTTCTTCTCTTCTTCTTCTTCTTCCTCTCTTCTCTCTCTTGTCTTCTTATTTTTCTTCTTCCTCATCATCTTCTTTTCCTCCCCTCCTCTCCTCTTCCCTCTCTCCCTCCCTCTTAAATGGAACGAAACAAAGAATCGACGAACCCGACAAGAGTCCCCCGCAGGTCACGTGATCTCGAAAGGTCGGCCCGATGCCCCGCCCACCACGATCAAGGTCATGCCGTTAACTTGATCAGCTGACGAGGACACGAGAACCGAGAGCGGCGGAAAAAAAGGGAGAGACACAGAGCAGTGAAAGAGGGAGAGGGGGAGAACGAGGATGATCGTGTGGTTGTGAAAGACGGTAAGGGAGAAAGGGGAAGAGAGAGAAAAAGAAAGGAAAATGTCGCATGTGGACGATGTGAAAATATAACAATTGTAAGAAATATTTAAAAGAGGAATTAGATGAAGAAAAAAGAAAATTGTGGTTTCGAGACGAAGGAAGTAAACAATTTTTTTTTTTTATTGGTGAAACAACCCAAACCCAATTTTTGCCCTTTCCTTGCAATCCTCCGGTGCAACGAAGATACATCGCCTCCAGTGTTTTACCCAGGCTGATTTTCACGTAGCACTTTAGCAACAGAAGAGGAGGAGGGAGAGAGGGAGAAGGAGAGGGAGAGGGAGAGGGAGGGAGGAAGGAGAGGGGAGGGAGAAGGGAGGGAGGAGTGAGGAGGGAGGGGAAGGGAGAAGGTAGGAGGAAGGAAAGGAGAGTAGGAGGGAGGGGAAAGAGGGAGGGAGGGGAGGAAGGGAGGGTAGGAGGAGGGAGGAAGGAGAGGAGGAGGGGGAGGGAGGGCGGGGAAGGAGAGGGAGGGAGAGGAGAGGGAAGGGAGGGAGAAAAAGAGAGAGAAAGTGAGAGATTTATTTTTTGTTTTGTTGTAATTCCATTTGTTACAATGGATGTTCTTTGCCTTGTTTTTGCTTCTAAATCTCCCCCTGCGTGCAAGACCTGGCCAGGGTGACCATCCACTGGCAGCGCGAGGAATCGAGGCGTAAAAATGTTGCCTCACGATGAGCTGTTGTTGTTGTTGTGGTTGTCGTCGTTGCTGTTGTTGTATCTGTTGTAGTAATAATAGTTGTTATTACCTTTCCTGTTATCGTTGCTGTCGTTGTAGTAGTAATAGTAACAAAAGTAGTAAGAAAATAATAGTAATGGTTGTGATTATAGTAGTTGTAGTAGTAGCAGTTGTTGTATTTTGATTGTTTGCGCTTTGATGTTTGTTCCTTTTCGTCCATTGTCGTTGTTATTATGATTGCTATTAGCGTCGGGAGTAGTTGTAGTAGCAGGTGTGCATCGTCATTGTTATTACCGTCAGGCAGTCGCGGTACAGCATGAATGTCATCGCGACCTCCACTACCTCCTCCTCCTCTTCCTCCCCTCTCCTCCTCTTCCTTCTTCTCCTTTTTTTTTCTCTTTCTCGTTTTCCTCCCCCTTGTCCTCCTCCTCTTTTTTCTAATTCTCTTTTTCCTCCTCCTCTTCCTCGCGAGTATCACCCTTCCCCCTCTCTTTTCTCTTTCTCCTCTTCTTTCTTCGTTTTCTTCTTCTTCATCTCTTTCTTCTTATTTTTCTTATCCTCTCTCCTCCTCATCATCATCATCACCATCACCATCACATCACCATCATCACAATCTCCATGATTACCACCATCATGATAAACCTGAACATTTCCACAATACATTGCAAATTATAGAACTTAGATTAAGAAAAAATATATATATATAGGATAAGGAATTAGTTTGAAGGTGAATCATAAATGAGGAGAGGAGGGAAAGGAGGAGGAGAGGGAGAGTGGGATAGAAAGAGAGGAGGAGGGAGAGAGGGGAGGGAGAGGAGAGAAGGGAGGGTGGATTGAGAGGAAAGGAAGTGTAGAAGGAAGGGGAGGGTAGAGGAGAGAGGAGAAAGGAAGGAAAGTTAGAGGGAAAGGGAGAGGAGAGAGAGCAAAGGAAAAGAAAGGTGCATAGGAAAGGGGAGAAAAAAGAGGGAGGAGAAGAAAGGGGAAAAAGAGAGGAGTGAATGGGAGAGGAGAGTCGAGGAGAGAAAGTAGGGGAAGAAGAGGAAGAAGAGTGGAAAGGAGAGGAAGGGGGGCGAGAGGGAAGAGGTCAAAGGAAATGAAAATGAGAAGAAACTGGTGACGTGTTAAATAATGCAAGGTCGCACGACATCGATGAAGAAGACATGAAGGATAATAAAAAACGGAAAGAAATGCGCCGAGAGAGAGAGAGAGAGAGACAGAGACAGAGAGAGAGAGAGAGTCAGAGAGACAGATAGACAGAGAGACAGACAGACAGACAGAAAAAGAAAAAGTGAGAGAGAAAAAGAAATAGAGAGAGAGAGAGAGAGAAAGAGAGGAAAGGGGAAACAGTGCATATAAATGGCTTGGACGAATTAGGAGAGGATGCCTCCTTCCCCACATTATCCTGCAGGACGGCAGGTCATGAATCCTTCAGGGTTTGTGGTTCGTCTGGCAAGGATCCAGACACGTCCTACTCGGCCCCCAGGGAGTGAGGGGTAGGAGTGGGGTGGGGGAGGGGGGACAAACCGGCTATTTTTAGATATCCAGAATTTTCCAGTTTAGTATTTTTTTTCTATTCTTTTCTTCTCCGTTTTCTTTTTTTATCTTTCTTTTTTCTTTTTTTTTTACTTTAGTTTCTGAGAGTCGGGGAGAATGGGAAGCTTCGATGCTGAAAATGGGGATTAGATATATATATTTTTTTGCCGAAGAAAGGTGCGTTTTTATTTACTGGCACTTTCATTTTCGTTTTTGGGAATTTATTACGTGAATTTGTAGATCTTGTGTGTCATTTCGGGATAATATCGGGCGGCGTGTTTTTAGGAAAATTCGATAATTCTTTGGGAGGAGAAAAGAAAACGAGAAGAAGAAAAAACTAAAGGGATAGAAAACGGAGCAGCGTCGGTCACCCTGTTTGTTTTTACGGGATTGGGATGGCGCCATTATCGGGGAAATACGTGAAACAATTAAATTTCGTCTGGAAAGAACCTTGGAAAAACAAACCAAAAGAATTGGAGAAAAATCTTTGATTGTCGAACTGCATCGAAAACGGAAGAGAAAAAAAAAATAACGACGGTTAAGACTCCGCCACGAGATGCAACGAGAAACGGCGAGATTCCGCGGGAAATATCGTTGAACAATTCGAATGAGGGAGAAAGGGCGCGGGAAAAGCAAAAAAACTGGTCATTAACGAGAAACAACGAGAAAGTTCGAGGAACAAGTACATTACAACGGCAGGGCGGAGCTGTGGTCGTGTCAGCAACAGTGGCGGAGGAGACACTGGCTGGAAAATATAGGTCTGCGGGATTTCACAAAAGTGGTGGAGGCGAAGGGAGTGGTGGTGGTGGTGGTGGTAGGGGGGGTAATGTCTAAGTTTACAGAAAAAAAAGACGGATAATGGTAATGATGATGAATAATAATTGTTATTTAGTAAAGTTGATGATTGATATATAATGATAGAATAGAATGAATAATAAAAAATGCGATTTGAAATACAGTCATGTAATGGAGAGGAATGAAATGGGAATGGGAATTTGAATAGAAATAAGTGATGGATATTATATGTATTGCGTTGCATTCTCTCTCTCTCTCTCTCTCTCTCTCTCTCTCTCTCTCTCTCTCTCTCTCTCTCTCTCTCTCTCTCTCTCTCTCTCTCTCTCTCTCTCTCTCTCTCTCCTCCTCTCTCTCTCTCTCTCTCTCTCTCTCTCTCTCTCTCTCTTCTCTCTCTCTCCTCTCTCTCTCTCTCTCTCTCTCTCTCTCTCTCTCTCTCTCTCTCTCTCTCTCTTCCCTCTCCCTCTCCCTCTCCCTCTCTCTCCCTCTCCCTCTTCTCTCTCTCCTCTCTCTCCCTCTCCCTCTCCCCTCCCTCCTCTCTCTCTCTCTCCTCCCTCCCTCCCCTCCTCCCTCCCTCCCTCTCTCTCTCTCCCTCCCTCCCTCCCTCCCTCCCTCTCCTCTCTCTCTCTCCTCTCCCTCCCCCCTCCCCTCCCTCCTCCCTCCTCCCTCCCTCCCTCCCTTCCCTCCCTTCTCTTCTCTCTTCTCTCTCTCTCTCTCTCTCTCTCTCTCTCTCTCTCTCTCTCTCTCTCTCTCTCTCTCTCTCTCTTCTCTCCTCTCTCTCTCTCTCCCTCTCTCCTCCTCCCTCCCTCCCTCCTCCCTCCCCTCCTCCCTCCCCTCCCTCTCTCTCCTCTCTCCCCCATATCATATTACATATGTACGTATATAAACACCTTTATAAGCGAGGGACAGACAGACAGAGACATACATACATACATACACACGTACATACGTACATACATTCAAACATACATAGATACAAACATACATATAAACATACATACATCACTAAAAGCGCTATTTCGGCGGCGTAATAGCCAGTATCAGCGGAAAACAGACACTTTGAAAAACAAACAGGGATTAGCCCCCGAATTTTAGTTATTTATTTATTCATTTGATTGCAAGGCTATGATCTCTTTGGACCAGCATTCAACTTTGGACATTATTATGGGCGGGGGAAAGTTGGGACATGGGCGTGATGCGAATGTACATGGAGGCTCGCTCTCTCGTTCTCTCTCTCTTTCTCTCTCTATCTGTCTATCAATCTGTCTATCTCCTTTCTTCCACTCTCGTTCTCTCTTTCACTTTCTCTTTCTCTCACTCTGTCGATCGGTCTCTCTCTCTCTCTCTCTCTCTCTCTCTCTCTCTCTCTCTCTCTCTCTCTCTCTCTCTCTCTCTCTCTCTTCTCTCTCTCTCTCTCTCTCTCTCTCTCTCTCTCTCTCTCTCTCTCTTCTCTCTCTCTCTTCTCTTCTCTCTTTCTCTCTCTCCTCTCTTTTCTCTTTTCCTCTCCTCTCTCTTCTCTTTCTCTCTCCTCTCTCTTCTCTTCTCTCTCCTCTCTCTTCTCTTCTCTCTCCTCTCTCTCTCTCTTCTCTCTCTCTCTCCTCCCTCCTCCCTCCCCTTCTTCCTCTCTTTCTTTCTTTCCTTTCCTCCCCCAGGCACACACACACACACACACACACGCACACACACACACACACACACACACACACACACACACACACACACACACACACACACACACACACACACACACACACACACACACACACCACACACACACAGAGATAGATAACAAGGCAAAGGGAGAGCGGAAAAAGGATAACCAGAGACAGGCAGACAGGAAAGGAGGGGAGGGAGGGAGGGAAGGAGGGACAGGGAGAGAAAAACGCAGATAGATGACGTCAGAGGGCGAAGCATGACGGCTGAGAGACGAGATGACAAGACGACACGGAAAGGGATAATTAGAGAATTCTAATGGTAGTCTGAAAGTTTTATTTTTATTATTATTATTATTTTTTTTTTTTTTTTGTCTCACTCACGGCCTATTTTTCTTTGTCGCTTATTTTCTCTTTTTGTCACTTTTATTTCCTCTCTTACTTTGTCACTTTTCTCAACTATCGTTTTTTTTTGTCACTCTAACGGCGCCTGTTTTTCTATGTCACTTTTATTTCCTCTCTTACTTTGTCACTTTTTTTTCTATCATTACCTATTTTCACTTTCACTGCCCATTGTTTCTTTGTCACTTTCCTTACCCATCTTTCGTTCTCACGTTCAGCACCTATCTTTTTGTTGCCACTTTTTCACTTTTTTTAAAGTAAAATATGAAAACTTGGGCGTGACGAAATGACACGGAAAGGAATAATTAGAGAATTCTAATTATCGTCTGAAGGATTTTTGTCCAATGCTTAGGTTTTCCTTTTATACTTAAAAAAGGGAGCTAGGGAAAGAGTGGAAAAGAAAGATAGGTAGTGAACGTGAGAAGGAAAGATGGGTGGGGAAAGTGACAAAAAAAATGGGCAGTGAAAGTGAAAATAGGTGATGATAGTGACAAAAAAAGCGATAGTTGAGAAAAGTGATAAAGTAAGAGAGGAAATAAACGTGACCAAGAAAAATAGGTAATAGAAGCAGGCATAAATGGTAATAAAAGTGACGAATAACGATAATAAAAAAATAAAAAATAAAAAATAAGAGTAAGTAGACAATCCGATGAAACTGGACAGAAAGAAAACGCGAACAACAGCGTGTTTTGTTTCGTCTTATCGGAATGGAAGATTACAGAGTGGTGGCAAAGTTTCAGATTTTGACATAATTCCCCGGCGCGTTACGGAGGGAGACGGCCCCCTTAGCGCGGCCTGAGTGCGAGGTCTCGGTCCAGAGTAAAAGAAAAAAGAAAAAAGAAAAAAAATGGGAAAGAATTCTTCGAAGGAAATAGTTTTCGAATAAAAGAAGAAAAAAAGTGTCTCGTCTTATCAAAGACACGATTCACACTCTCTCTCTCTCTCTCTCGCCGCTTCGGGGTCGCAGAGGAGTGGGGGGGGGGGGGGGAAGGAGGAGATAAAGGGGGTGGGGGAGAGGGGAGAGAGAAAGGGGACGGAGATAAGGGGGTGGGGATGGGAGGGAGAAAGGGAGAGATTAGGGGGGGGAGGGAAAAAGGGGGTTTGGAAGAAAGGGGAGGATTGGAAGGGGGTGGGGGGGAGAGAAAGGGGAGAGATAGGGTGGGGGAGGGGGGGGAAAAGGGGGGTTGGAGGGAGGGGAGCATTGATATTTAGATAAAGGGAATCCCGAGACGACACAGGATGCGACGTTGAAATTCACACGTTCGCTCTCTCTCTCCTCTCTCTCCTCTCTCTCTCTCCTTCTCTCTTCGTCCTCTCTCTCTCTCTCTCTCTCTCTCTCTCTCTCTCTCTCTCTCTCTCTCTCTCTATTTCTCTCTCTCTCTCTTCTCTCTCTCTCTCTCTCTCTCTTCTCTCTATTTCTCTCTCTCTCTCTTCTCTCTCTTTTCTCTCTCTCTCTCTCTCTCTCTCTTTTCTCTCTCTCTCTCTCTCTCTCTCTCTCTCTTCTCTATTTTCTCTCTCTATTTTCTCTCTCTCTCTCTCTCTCTCTCTCTCTCTTCTCTCTCTCTTTCTCTCTCTCTCTCTCTCTCTCTCTCTCTCTCTCTCTCTCTCTCTCTCTCTCTCTCTCTCTCTCTCTCTCTCTCTCTCTCTCTCTCTCTCTCTCTCTCTCTCTCTCTCTCTCTCTCTCTCTCTCTCTCTCTCTCTCTCTCCTCTCTCTCTCTCTCTCTCTCTCTCTCTCTCTCTCCTCTCTCTCTCTCTCTCTCTCTCTCTCTCTCTCTCTCTGGCTATGGCGGCCTCGGCTTCTCTTGGGGGAGGGGGGGGGTTGTCATCTCCGCCGCGGTGCCAGTGCTTGAAGTGGCACTCGAAACGCTGTAGGTGTAAAAAAGTGCCGGGAGCGAGCGTATGTAATTGCATGTCCACAAAAGCGTACAAGGATGTATACTGTAATGTACAAGCGTTTATATAACCACACGCGCACTCGGACACAGACTGCACGCATGTACATATACGCACGCACACGCACACGCAACACGCACACACACACGCACACACACACACACACACACACACCACACACACACACACACACACACACACACACACACAGCACACACACACACACACACACACACACACACATAACAATAAAACAAATTAAATAAATTAGTTAATCGATAACAAATAGATAAGGAGAAAAAAGGAGACTATCAGAAAAGACGAGAGATGAAAGAACGGAAGCGGAAACACGAACTTATTAAAAAAAAAACAATAACATCCGATTTAGAATCCGTTATCACTACTCAAGTTAAAAGAAAAAAAACGTATTACCATTTATTTTTTATTATTGTTTTATAAATCGCCATCTCGTCAAAGATGCGCTTCATTATCATAAATGTAAATGAATTTTTATAAACCCAATCGGGAGTTTGGAATTCAGTAAATCAGCGACAACGGATACGGAATAACGGGAAAACGACCAAAAAAAAAAAAAAAATAGAGAGAAAGACTGGGAAAAGACGACGGAAAGAGAGACCAAAGCGACCTCCTCCTCCTTCTTGGTTCGCCTCGAAGGATCTCAAGGCGTGATCCTTACCTCGGCTTTCTCGAGTCCTTGAAGGGGGTCTGCGCGTTGAGTCCTTAAAGGGGTCTACGCGTCGAGTCCTTAAGGGGGTCTCGAAGGATGTCAAGCGTGATCTTTACCTCAGGTTATTCGAGTCCTTAAAGGGGTCTGCGCGTCGAGTCCTTAAAGGGGGTCTGCGCGTCGAGTCCTTGAAGGGGGTCTCGAAGGATGTCAAGGCGTGATCCTTACTCGGCTTTCTCGAGTCCTTAAGGGGTTCTGCGCGTCGAGTCCTTGAAGGGGGTCTGCGCGTCGAGTCCTTGAAGGGGGTCTCGAAGGATGTCAAGGCGTGATCCTTACCTCGGCTTTCTCGAGTCCTTAAGGGGGTCTGCGCCGTCGAGTCCTTGAAGGGGGTCTGGTCGTCGAGTCCTTGAAGGGGGTCTCGAAGGATGTCAAGGCGTGATCCTTTTACTCGGCTTTCTCGAGTCCTATAAGGATGTCTGCGCGTCGGGAAGGGGAGCTCCTTCGCTGTCCGGGCTGTAGGATCGTCTTCAATCACGAGTGAAGGAGAGGAAGGGGTAAGCAGGCACTTCGGGATATTGAGGGAAAGGGAAAAGGAAGGGAGGGGTGGATGGGAGAGAGAGGGGATGGGTAAGCAGGCACTTGGGTTATTGAGGGAAAGGGAAAAGGAGGGGAAGGGTGGAGGGGAGAGAGAGGCGATGGTAAGGGCACTTGGGTTTATTGAGGGAAAGGGAGAAGGAGGGAAGGGTGGAGGGGAGGAGAGAGGGGAGGGCGGGTGATGGGGAAGGAGAGTGGTAATCGGGAAGAGAGGAAGATTGCCGAGGAGGGAAAAGAAAGAGGGATACGCAGAAAGAGAGTTGGAGGAGGGGGCAGACAGACAGAATTAGGCGACAAAAGCAAGAAAAAGAAGGAGAACGTCTGTCTCCACGCTTCTCCCCTTCCCTCTCCTCCTTATCCTCTCTCTCCTCCTCCTCTTCCTTTTTTTTCCTATCCTTCCTCCCTCTCTTCCTCCTTCTCCTTTTTTATCCTTCCTTCCTCCCTCTCCTCCTCTTTCTTCCTCTTTCCTCCTTTCCTCCCCCTCCCCCTCCCCCCTTAGTTCCTCGAAGAAGTAACGCGAGTAGACAAGCAAAGTGAGAAGTCAACACAAGTAAACTCTTTTTTTTTCTCTTCTCTCTCTCTCTCTCTCTCTCTTCTCTCTCTCTCTCTCTCTCTCTCTCTCTCTCCTCTCTCTCTCTCTCTCTCTCTTCTCTCTCTCTCACACACACACACACACACACACACACCACACACACACACACACACACACACACACACACACACACACACACACCTCTCTCTCTCTCTCTCTTCTCTCTCTCTCTCTCTCTCTCTCTCTCTCTCTCTCTCTTCTCTCTCTCTCTCTCCTCTCTCTCTCTCTCTCTCCTTCTCTCTCCTCTCTCTCCTCTCTCTCTCTCGTCTCTCTCTCTCTCTCCTCTCTCTCTCTCATCTCTCCTCTCTCTCTCTTCTCTCTCTCTCTCTCTTCTCTCTCTCCTCTCTCTCTCTCCTCTCTCTCTCTCTCTCTCCCTCTTCTCTCTCTCTCTCTCTCTCTCCCCTCTCTCCTCTCTCTCTCTCTCTCTCTCTTCTCATCTCTCTCCCTCCTCTCCTCCCTCCCTCCCTCCCTCCCTCCCTCTCTCACTCACTCTCTCCCTCCTTCCCTCCTCTTGTTCTTATTCTTACGATTATTCTCCCTGTGGTGCGCCTAAGGGGGGGGGGAGGAGGAGGGAAGGAGATAATGCGCTGGTTCTGAGAGACAGTAACAGATCCACTCCCTTGGTGTTCTTTGCCTCTTTTTCTGCCTGGGTCCTCTGCAAAACATCGAGACAGCATGCATGGCCACATACCTGCATGCTCAACACAGCGCAGTGCGGGCTAATGTGCGCACTTGGGTCTACTTTTATGCGGAGGGAGAGAGGGGAGGAGAGGAGAGGGATAAGGGAGGGAGGGATAAGGGAGGGGAGGGGATAGAGAGAAGAGAGGGAGAGGAAGAGGGGAGAGGAGGAGGGAGGAGAGGGAGAGGAAAGGGAAAGAGACACAAGAAGGCAGAAGCAGAGAAACGGACAGACAGAAAGTAAGAGAGAGGGACAGAGGGGGGAAAGAGAGAAAGATAATTGAATAGACAAACAGACAGAGATAGAGACACAGACAGATAGACAGGCAGGCCAGACAGACAGACAGAGAGAGAAGGAGAAAGAAAAAGGAAAGACGGTATATATGGGTGTGACAGCACCAGAATGAATTGTCTTTGATAAATGAAGCGAGAGAATGATATTTATTACTAGGCCTAAGTGTATATGTTGCCTACAGAGGCTTGTTTGTCCATTAAGTGTGCGTGTACAACTTTGCCTATGTCCGTCTGTGTGTGTGTGTGTGTGTGTGTGTGTTTATGTTTTCAAGCGCGCGTGCATGTGTGTGTGTGTATGTTTTCAAGCGCGCGTGCAATTGTTTGTGTGTGTGTCTGTGTGTCCGTGTGTGTGAGTGTGTGTGTGCGTGCGTGCGTGCGTATGCGTATGAGTGTGCGTGTGGCGGTGCGCTATGCATGACTGTATCTCCGTATCTCTATCGACGCCTAATGACTGCCTGTGCTTGCGTGATCGACCGAATATATACGTCAAATAAGCCAAGGTCGTGTTAGCGAAGGCAGTGTGTTAATCACCGTTTCGGGGGTGCACCCGTCCCCCCACTCCCCTCTCTCCTTTCCCCCTTTCCCCCACTCCCCGTTCTCACCCTCTTCCCCTTTTCGCCCCCCCCCCCTTCCCCAATAGCTGTTCATTGACCCCCGATGTTGGCAAGGGACGACAGTAGTGCGGAAGGGGGAGGGGCTGAGAAGGGAGAGGGGAGGGGGGCAGGGAGAGGGGCTTTAGCACGGGATAAACAGTTTATTCAAGTCTGTGGAGAAGCTAGCGGCAGATGGCGAAAGAAAGGGGTAGGTCGGGGAGGAGGAGGAGGAGGAGGAGGAGGGGGCGGCTCTTCTTGCTTGACTTTTATACGGAGGAGGAAGAGGAAGAAGAAATAGTAGTAGTAGTAGAAGTAGAAGAGGAGGAGGGGGATCCGGTGTAAGGAATGAGGAGGAGAAGAAGAAGAAGAATAGGAGGATGGGGAGAGAAGAAAGAAGAAGAAAGGAAAAGAAGAAGAGAGAAAGAAAAAGAACATGAAAAGGGAAGAAGAAGAAAAAAAGGAGGGGAGAAGGGCGACGACGCCGATGCCGATCCCGAAGGCGATGGATGGAAGGGGGCAAGTTGAGCGAAGGGGGGAAGGGGGGAGGGGTGGCATGAGGTGGGGACGGAGGGGAGGCATTGATTGGCGAGAGAAAGTGCCTGATGGTGGGTTGTATTGCACGGGAAATACTATACATACACATCGACGTACACATACATACACGCATACATACATTACACACGCACGTACACATAGACATACGCATACATACTTTAGGCATACATACATACACATCGACGTACACATAGACATACTTTTACGCATACATACACATCGACGTACGACACGCATAGACGCACACATACTTTTACGCAGACGTACACTCGGACACACATACATACACGCACATACGACACACGCACACGCACACATCACGTCACACACACACACACACACACATACACACACACACACACACACACACACACACACACAACACGCACACACGCACACGCACACACGCACACACACACACACACACCACACACACACACACACACACACACACACACACACACACACACACACACACACACACACACACACACACCAAATACCCACATCCCACATCCCCCTCCCCACACACAAATATATGTATTACATATATATATATATATATATATATATATATATATATATTATATATATATATGTGTGTGTGTGTGTGTGTGTGTGTGTGTGTGTGTGTGTGTGTGTGTGTGTGTGTGTGTGTGTGTGTGTGTGTGTGCTGTAATATAATGTACTATAATTTTCATGCACGTAGACCATCGGAAACAGAACCGGACAGGGCAAACTGCAGACACAGATTACGCAATGTCCAAATAAGTTTACAAGGACTCAGCAGGAGGAGCAAAGACGGCAAGGCGGAGGGGGCGGTGGGGGCGGGGAGGGGGAAGATGACCCCACCCCTCCTCCTCCCGCGGTGGGGCAGGGGGGGGGGGAAGATGACACCCCACCCCCTCCTCCTCCCCGTCCCCCGACCGCGTGCTACAGTCGGACCCCAATTCCCGAATCCCGGGAGCTGGCCGACGCGCGCGACAGCACCGGAACTGCGGCGGCCATTCAGCTGAATATCAATATGCGGTTTGGGGTCAGTCACCTTGCAGGGCTTAGCTGAGCGGGGGGAGGAGGGGAGGAGGGGGAAGGGGAAGGTGGTTATGAGTAGGTTGTTGGGAGAGGGGAAGGGGGAGAGGAGCGGACCGTGGCTAATGAGTAGTAGGGGGTTGAGGGAGGGAGGGGGGAGGGGAAGGGGAATTGGTTATGAGTAGGTTGTTAGGGGTGAGGGGAGAGAGGGGGAGGGGAGGGGAGGAGGGGAAGGGACCGTAGTTAATGAGTAGTAGGGGGTTGAGGGGGAAGAGCACGAGGAGGGGAAAGGCGGAGGAGGCGCCGAAGCAATAATTACAGTCACGCAGCCCACACCGTATGAGTCCATAGGAGAGGGGGACGAGGAGGGAAAGGGAAAGGAGGACGAGCGCCCGGAAGATAATTACACCACATCACGCCACAATCACATACCAGTAGGTCTGTCCGGGGCTGCAGAACGAGGATAATTGTTTTGTTTGTGGCTGCGACGGGGAGCTGGTCACAGACGCGCCCCGGACCGACGGCGGCGACGTGCGGGGGAGCCAGCGCCATCTATTGACCGAGGAATTGGGGAGGAATTTTGCGCTGTCTCGGGTCTCGGACTTCGCCGGACTGTGTCGAGGGGGAAGTTTTCTCTCTCTGTGTTTACAGGGATGCACGCACACACTTGTGAAACCTTTAGGTACACGTTCTAACACACACACACACACACACACACACACACACACACACACACACACACACACACACACACACACACACACACACACACACACACACACACACACACACACACCACAAACACACACACACACACACACACACACACACGTACGCATATAAATTATTATTTGCATGATATTAACATACATATTAACAGATGGTGTATGAGATACCGACCTTAGAAAAAAATGGAAAAGGGGCACCGAAAAATGAATGTCAAGGTTGCCAAGCTGTCATGGCAGATGTCATGACAAGGGAGCAGCGCGAGAATTCATGACAAGACACGCGTGAGTCATGGTTCTTGTCCGCGTGTGTTCGTGCGTGCGTGCGTGTCCAGTCTGTCTGTGTGTATCCTTAATGACAAGTAAGCGTGTACGTGTGCACATGTGTATTAGTGTGTGTGTGTCTGTCTGAGTGTGTCAGGAAGTGTTAGAACTGGATGTGTGTCTTGAATGCCATGACTCAGCAGAAAGAAATGCAGACAAACGTGAGGGAGGAATCAACGGCGCTTCCATGGGACGGGGGGGGGGGGGGGGAGGATGGAGAGAGAGCAACACGGAAGGAGGGAGGGTGTGGGAATGGGAGGAGAGAGGAGGGTGGGGGGGAGGGAATGGGAGGGAGAGAGGGGGGTGGGGGGGGGAAGGAGAGAGAGGGAGGGAGACGCAACACGGAGGGAGAGGGAGGGAGGGGACACAAACGGAAGGAGGGAGAGGGAGGGGGGCGCAACACGGTGGGAGAGAGGAGGGGGACGGGGGAGGACACGGAGGGAGGGAGGGAGGGAGGGTGGGGGAGAGAGAGGAGGGAGACGCATCACGGAGGGAGGGTGGGAGACACAACACAGAGGGAGGAAGGGAGTGTAGGAGAGAGAAAGAGAGAGAGAGAGAACTCATTGGAAGGAGGGAGGTGGGGAGGGGTAGGGAGATGGGGGAGAGCGTTAAGGTAGACGTAGCAGTCTTGATGGCTCGTTATCGGCAGACGAAAAAAAAAGGAAAATGAAATGTTTGGGAGAAACTGTTGGGGAACAGTTGCCAAATGACGAAGACGCGACCAATAAAGAACAAGAAAAAAAAAAAATACGGGTGTGTACCGCATGTTGTGAGGTTATTCTTCCACGTTAATTCTTATTAAAAGAAAAAAAATAAATGAAGAAAAAAGGTAAAAAAAAAGTTATGCGCATGGTGTCTTCTCTGCCCCCCCCCACCCCACCCCCACCCCCCTTCCTGTGCATGTGCGCGGTGCATGACACGTCACACACTCGCGACGAGGTTGGTAGGTAGGTAGCCCCATTAGGTATCTTGAGGCCTTTTAACTATTGATCCATGGGGATACTCTGACGCCATGGGGGGTGTGGGGGAGAGGGAGGGGAGGGAGGAAGTGTGAGGGAGGGAGAAAGAGAAGGGAAGGGATGGGGAGGTGGGGAGGGCGCTTATCACGCGAACTTGTGTGTTCTGGTAATGCAGGGAGTGCGGGGATGGGGGAGGGGCGAGGGGGAATGGTAGGATGGGGAGGAGGGAGGAAGAGGGAGAGAGGGGGTGGGGAGGGAGGGAGATTGCGGTGGCTTTTCGGCGGGGAAGTAATCGTTATAACTCTCTCTCTCTCTTGTACTTTCGCGAAGAGAAAAAGAGGAAAAAGAAAGAGGCTGGGAGGGAGAAGAGGGGGGAGAAAGGGGTTAGAGAGAGAGACAAAGAAATGGTGGGGGAAGGGGAGGAGCAAAAAAACTCTAACCTTTAAGAAATGAAAAAGAGAAAAAAAAAAAAAAGGAAATGCTAAAGAATTCCAAAAAAATTACATTGCTGAGAGCGAATTCATAATTTTTCTACACCTTTTTTTTTGTCGTTGTTCCTGTTGCATCTTACACAATTGTTGCACAGTTAACGATTAGAATTCTCTCTCGTACCAGGAGGAAGATCGACACAAGACCCAGCCGATTGCGTCAATCACAAAGCAATGTTCCTTGCAGGCGAATAGTTCTCCCGTCGCCCAGTTTCCCGACGCAATTAGCACGCCGTTACACCGGGGCGATAATGAGGCAGACGCATTGTAACAGGCTCTGACGTTGCTCGGCGCCCTTTGTCCAGCCGGGGCCAAATTTGGCTCCCGAGGGTCAAGCAGCGACCTTAGAAGAGTGAATAATTAAAGATCAAGGGTGCGGAATCGGGTCGGTTATTGTGATTCCATTTGGGTTGGTTCTGACTGAGATCGGGGGGGGGGGGGGGACAACAGGGCTGATGCAATATGGGTATTACCATCATGCAAATAGTCATTTATATATACTGTGTGTGTGTGTGTGTGTGTGTGTGTGTGTGTGTGTGTGTGTGTGTGTGTGTGTGTGTGTGTGTGTGTGTGTTGTGTGACCGATGAGATTGGGTCAAATAGATTTAAGGTTCGTGATATATATATATATATATATATATATATATATATATATATATATATATATATATATATATATATATATATATATATATATATATCATATGTATATATGTATACACACACACACACACATATATATATATATATATATATATATATATATATATGATATATATATATATTCATATAAAGAATGAAAATCTGTTTTCAGCTCTTAAGTCTCACGGATGTCGCATATTTCTCTCCGACAGCATTTCTTTTACTAATTAAATGATCTTGATTGCACCGTCGCGTCGTTCTGATTTTTTTTTGTGCCGGGAGAGATCTTGCTTTACCCGAATGTTAAAGGAAAAACAAGATAAAAGAGAGACAAGCTTGATAAAAAGCAGTAGTGTGAATTCAACAGATATTTCTGAACAAAATCGCATCTATGATTCAGATAGTGAGCGAGTGATAGACAGAGAGGAGGGGTGTAGGGAGAGAGTTGGGGGGTATGGGGAAAGAGAAGGGGTAGGGAGTGCAAGAGTGGGGAAGGTAGAGAGAAAGAGAGGCTTAGAGCAGGGAGGGAGAGAGAGAGAGAGAGATAGACTGGGGTAGGGAGGAGATGGGGGGATAGGGGGAGAGAGAGGGGTAGGGGAGAGGGGGGTAGGGGGAGAGCGAGGGGGTTAAGGAGGAGAGAGAGGGGGTGGTTAGTGGGAGAGAAAGAGAGAGAGAGAGAGATGCGTGTTACTAATTCCGTTTAATAAGAGTTAATGGACGCCATGTGCACCCAGCCTGATTAGCTTAGCGTGGGGTTAACTTTTTTCTTTCTGCCCCATTCATTTCTAGCTCAAAGAGCCATATAAGTTTGCATTGTACTAAAGTACTTTACATTTAATGAATCTATTACTTATCTATTATGTGTAATACCCTTGTAATGGTGAATACCAAAGTCATTTTCTCTACTATGTAACTCGACATTAAGACGGAGTTCGGCATGATGCCAACCACGTGGAACATTTTTTCTCCTTTTTTACGGATTATATTTACATTTTTGTTTTGTCAAGATGGCGAACACGCAAAACGAGTTAACGTTGATTTTCTACAATTTGATGTTAACCCAATATAGTTCAGATTATTAGAATTTATATTGCAATTGTCATCTATTCCTTGCATTCGATGTTGCCATAAGGTGAGCCCGAAATTGTCATCGCCCGTGCGACAGAGAATAATGATTTCTTGATTGTACAAAATGACTCAAAGAATGTTAATCGACACCAAATCGCGAAGTTCGTTCACCTTAAGACATTTTTCCCCTCCCGGCTAACCAGGTCACGATGAAAAAGGCGAAGAAAAAATGGGGTTTAAAGCAAAATAATACGAAAATAAACATGAAACGTGAACCATGCGCGGGAGGTACTTCATCACGTGACATATTGTCCAATCAAGTAACAGCTGGAGAAGAAGACATCGATTTTTGTCAACAAACGGCTGGCACACTCCACTGCCCCCTTCCGGCTCAGCTTTATATTACGGCGGCAGAGTAAATGATATTGTGTGACTGTCGAGGCTGCGGTATGTCGCGACTTTTCGGTTCGTCTCAATCGGGTTTGGCTTTTGCGTGTGTGTGTGTGTTGTGTGTGTGTGTGTGTGTGTGTGTGTGTGTGTGTGTGTGTGTGTGTGTGTGTGTGGTGTGTGTGTGTGTGTGTGTGTGTGTGTGTGTGTGTGTGTGTGTGTGTGTGTGTGTGTGTGGCGTGTGTGTGTGTGTGTGTGTGTGTGTAATGTGGAAAGGGAGGAGAGGAAGAGGAAAAACGATAGAGAGGGAGGAGGGGGGGGAGGGAAGGAATGAGGGAGGAGGGGGGGGTAGAAAGTGGGGGATGAGGGAGAGTAAGAGTGAAAAGACAGACGGTGATGTACAAATACATACAGGTAGATAAATAAGTATTCAAAGACAAAGAAATTATGAGAGACTGCAAAAAAGCCAATAATGATACACCGATAGAAAGAGACACAGTAGGAGACAGAGACACAGAGAGAGAGAGAGAGAGAGAGAGAGAGGGGAGGGGGACATAGAAAGGAAACAGAGATAGAAAGGAGAAAGAGAGAGACAGACAGTAGAGAGACACAGACACAACACACAACACACCACACACACAACAACAGAGAGAGAGAGACAGACAGAGAAACAGAGACAGAAGGAGAAAGAGAGAGAGAGAGACAGAGACAGAAAGATGAGCAAGAGAGGCGAGCAAGACAAGCGCGCGGACATGCAAGACAAGCGATGGCGTCTGCGTTCGGTGCAAGGAGGTCCGTCGGCTGCTTCTCGTGGGGACGAATCGCGGTGGGAGAAACCTTTTTGTTTTCCTCTTATCGTTGTTTCTTCTGTCTCTCTTTCTCCTTCTCTTTCGTCCGTTTCTTTTTTCTTTTTTTTCTATTTCGTTCGTTTTTTTTCTGTCTATCTTTTTTTTTCCTAATCGTTTCTTCTCTGTTGGTCTGCCTGTATGGACATTTCTGTCTGTCTCTCTCTCTCTCTCTCTCTCTCTCTCTCTCTCTCTCTCTTCTCTCTCTCTCTCTCTCTCTCTCTCTCTCTCTCTCTCTCTCTCTTCTCCCTCTCTCTCTCTCGTTTCTTCCCTCTATTTCTCTTTCTCGTGTATTTAAAGTCAAGGCAAGAAGGTCATGCGTCTTTAGATGAAGACCGTTAAAAAGAGAAGGAGGGAAAGGGAAGGGAAATGGAAGAGAGAGATTGAAGCAGAAGGGGGGAGGAGAGAGACAGACAGACAGAGAGAAATAGACAGACAGACAGACAGACAGACAAAAGAACAGACAGACAGAACAGAGATAGAAAGAGACAAGATAGACAGAGACAAAAAGACAGAGAGAGAAGAGAGACACAGACAGACAGGGCCAGAGAAAAGGAGACAGACAAGACAGAGAGAGACTGACCACGATCGCCACGAAAAAAAATATTGCAGAATGTCCAACGGGGCCGCCGTGATTCATGAAAGAGGTTCACAGGAGTTCGAACGATTTCCAGCCTCATTTGAAACCTTTTAACGCGATCTTCTGTTCTCCGTTTCGCTGGGATCTTTAAGAGTTTTTTTTTTTCAGCGACGATTGAAGCCAAGCCATTGATATCGTTCTAAAGATAAGCCATTCTTATCATTCTGGAAGGTAGTTGAAGAGGGCAATAAAAGGAGAAGAGGAGGGACTCGGAGAAAGGGAGAGAAAGAGAGGAATGATGGAGAGGAAGAGAATAAACGAACGGGGAAAAGGGGAAAAAGGAGGAACGAGAGATGAGAAAGGAAGGAAAACGAATGAGATAGATAGAGAGAGAGTAGTGAGTGGGAGAGAGTAAGGGTAATAGTAAGAGAGAGACAGACAGACAGACAGAGATAGCGACAGCGAGTGAGAAAGAAAAGGCAAGAGACAGACACAGACAGACAAGAGAGAGGGAGAGAGAAAAGCAAGAGACATAGACAGACAGACACAGATAGACAAGAGAGAGAGAGAGAACCGAAAGCAAACGAACCCTCGACAACCTCAATGCAGTCAAGAGTCAAGAGTTCCGAAAGAGCCCCGCCCACCCACCGCCTCTCACCCGCCGCCACTTTCGAGTAATTATGCACAATTATACATAATCATTATTGATCATCGCTTAATTATAAGTGATCCTGGTTAAATCTGATTTATCCGCCCACCTCGCGCCCCTCTTTCACACGTGCCAGGCCCCGTGACACCCATCCTGAGGTCAATGAACTGTTTCATGATTTCGTTTCTTAAAGACATGCGGAGCTCCTCCCCCACCCCCGCTCCCTTCGCTCGTTGTCCGTCGGTTGTTGGCTTTCCGAGGAAAAGGTCAACAGCAGGTCGCTTTATGTTGCGTCTCGTCTCCGGAAGTTTAATATTATTTTTTCTTTTCTTTTTTTCTTATTATTTTTCTTAATTTCTTTTTTTTTTTTTCTTTTTCTTTTTCTTAATTTCTTTTTCTCTTCTTTTCTCTTCTCTTCTCTTCTCTTCTCTTCTCTTCTTTTCTTTAGAAGTGTTTTATTCGGCGTGGAGTTTACAGAGGCATTTTTGATCTTTGGAATCTCCTTTCCGCTTGGTCCCAGTTGCTCTTCCGGCCTGCCATTCTTCCTCTCCGTATTCCCCTTGGCCTCTCTTCTTATCCTCTTATTCCGCCTCTCTTCTCTTTCTCGTCGTCGTGTCCTTTCAGCTCTTTCTCCTTCTCTTCGTGTTCCGCGTCAGCTCTCCTCAGTTTTCAAGTTTACCACCTCCTCCTTCTCCTTCTTCTTCTTCCTCCTCCTCCCTCTCTCCCTTCCTCTTCTTTCTCCTCTCTTTCTCCTCTCTCTTTTATTTTATCTTTTTTTTCTCCTTCTCTCTTCTTCTTTCTTCTCTCGTTTCTCCTCCCTTTCTTTCTCATTCTCTTATCTTATTTCTTTATCTCCTTCTCCTTCTTCTTCTTCTTCCTCCTCGTTTCTCCTCTCCTTTCTTTCTCTCACTTCTCTATTTATTTTGTCTTTATCTCCTCCTTCTTCTTCCTCTCCTCGTTTCTTCCTCTCGCTTTCTTTCTCACTCTCCTCTTATCTTATTTGTGTTTATCTTCGTCCTCCTGTTAAGCGTCGTCAATGTCTTCGTCGTTGACCTTTTCCTTCTTATATTCTCCTTCTTCTTGTCTTCCTCTTCCTCCTCCTCTTCATCTATCTTCTTCTTGTTCCTATCCCTCTCTCTTTCCTCCTCTTACGTCTTCTTCTTCTTCCCTCCTCCTCCTCTTTTTTCTTCTACCATCCCCTCCTCCATCCCCCCTCCTCCCAATCCATCATCTTCCTCCTCTTACTCTTCTCCCCTCCTCCTCCTCCTCCTCCCCCTCCTCCTCCTCCCTCCTCCCCCTCCTCCTCCTCCTCCTCCCCCTCCTCCTCCTCCTCCCTCCTCCCCTCTCCTCCTCCCTCCTTCTCCCTCCTCCTCCTTTCCTCTCCTCCTCCTCTCTCTCCTCTCTCCTCCTCCTCCTCCTCCTCCCCCTCCTCCTCTCCCTTCCTCTCCTCCTCCTCCTCCTCCTCTCCTCCTCCTCCTCCTCCCCTTCCTCCCTTTCCATCCTCATCTTTGTCGACAGCTGTGAAAGCCTCTGTCATTTCCCTGGACAAAAGCGCTCTCGAGTTTATCTCTTGTCTCCCTATCGGATTCCCCTTTGCTGTAGGGCCTACAGTTTGTGCATCCCCCTCCTCCTCCTCTTCTTCTTTCTTTCTCTGTCTTGTTTCTCTTTTCTTTTTCTTTTTCTCTCTCTTCTCTTTCTTTCTCTCTCTCTCTCTTTCTCTTCTCCTCTCTTTCTCTCTCGCTCTCTGTCTCTCTCTCTCTCTCTCTCTCTCTCTCTCTCTCTCTCTCCTCTCTCTCTCTCTCTCTCTCTCTCTCTCTCTCTCTCTTTCTCTCTCTTTCTCTCTTTCTCTCCCTCCCCCTCCCTCCCTCCTCCCTCCCTCCCTCCCTCCCTCCTCCTCCCCTCCTCCCTCCTCTCCCCCTCCTCCTCCTTCTCTCCTCCTCCCTCCTCTTCCTCCTCTCCTCCTTTCCTCCCTCCTTTTCCTCCCTCTCCTCTCTCCTCCTCTCTCCTCTTCTCTCCTCCTCCTCCTCCTCCTCCTCTCCCTCTCCTCTCCTCCCCTCCTCCTCCTCCTCTCTCTCCTCTCTCCTCGTCTCGTCTCTCTCTCTCTTCTCTCTCCTCTCCTCTCCTCCTCCCCTCCCTGCTCCCTCCCTCTCCTTCTCCTCTCCTCCCTCCTCCCTCCTCTCTCCCCTCTCTTTCCCTCTTCCTCCTCCCATTCCCCTCTCTCTCCATCTCCTCCTTCTCTCTCTCTCTCCTCTCCTCTTCTCCTATCTCTCTCTATCTCTCTCTCTGTTGTATATTGCATTTATTATGTATGACACCAGATAGAGGTCCGTGGGGTTTAGAATTGAAAGGGAGACCATCAAGCTGTTTATTTATTTACAAGTTTGTTTACCTATTCATTTTTCTATGCAGGTTGTCGAATGAAATTGTCTTTCGTTTTTTTTTAATTCCTCTTTTGTTGTCATTTTTGTTATTGATATTGATATGACATTTTCCCTTTTTTCCGTTTTTTATTCTTTTTTATTTCGTTTTTGGTCTTTGTTTTTTTTTCCATGAACAAAATATGAGGATGGCGAGTGTTTATGATTTACGATGAAATAAAATGTGAGAATGCAGATACAGTATATTAAGTTTTTGGGAAAATATATTTGATGTTTTACTTTGTGTGTGTGTATCTGTCTTGCTGTCTATCTACATGTCTATCTGTCTGTATCTGTCATTCTTGATATCTCTCTATTATCTATCTCTTATTAATATATCTGTTTATCTAATATATGTGTATATATTAGATCAGCGGATTGATTTATGTTAAAAGAGTGTAATAGTGATAAAATTCTTTGATGATGATGGGAATGATAAAGATAAGCACGATAATAATAGAGACGGAAATAATTGTAACGAAATAGCAATAAGAAAACAGCTTAATAATTGTTTGCGAAATTGCCTATTCCAACGTTGCAAAGATCGTTAATTTGTTTTTTGTTGGAGTTCTTTCGCATTAATAAAGTTCATCTGCCAAAAGTCCTCCTTCCTTAATAAAACAAGTTCCGAACTGCGGCTTCTTGGCCTCTTGGCGAGCCTCTTGCCTTTTTTTCTCTTCCTCAAAAAGCGAGAGCTGGGGAGGCCCTCGCGCCTTCCTCGCTGGTACAGGGGTCTGGGGGTCTGGGGTCTGGGGGGGGTGAGGCGGCGAGGGTATTCGCAGGCATACGCGATCTCGCGAATCTTCGTACGCTTACGCAAGCACACTTATATATATGCAAATACACATACACATAATACATACACACATACGCAATCACACACAACACACACACACATTACACACTACATAATCAAACAACACTAAAATACACACACACACACAACTCACTTAAACACACACACTACACTCACTTACACACTCCCACACACACTCACTTAAAACCACACTCACTAAACACACAACAACACACACACACAACACACACACACACAACCAACTTAAAACACACAACACACAACAACACACACACACACACACACACACACACACACACACACACACACACACACACACACACACACACACACAACACACACACCACCACCCACACCACACACACCTCACTGAAACACACACCCATTTCCCACACACATTACACACACACATACCACACATATACACATCACTGAAACACACACACACACAACACACACACACATACACACACACACACACACACACATACACACACACACACCACACATACGCACACTCACTTAAACACACACACACACACACATCAATCATGCACCCTTCCTTACCAAATTCATTTACCTTGCCCATAAATTTTTCCTCCTGTTTTCCTCCTATCCTTTCTTCCGCTCTCTTCCCGTTTCCCTCCTCGTTTCTCACGCGTTGTTTCCTCTTCCTCTGTTTCGTCGACGCACTTGGGGGGGGGGGGAGAAGAAGGAAAGGCAGAGAGGAGAGAATGGTGGTGGAGTCGATTTTTTTTTTTTTTTCATTGTGTATTTATATGTTTTTTGTATGTTGTTGTTTTTAAGGTTATTGGCTACGGTCGTTGTTAATTTTTTTTTATCGTTGTTTGTTTCTTTTTTTTTAATATTTTTTTTCTTTTTTTGTTATTTCTGTTCGTTGTTAACACAATACCGTAATTATTAAATCACAATAAAGCCACTTTCCCCATTATATCATTGTTGTAAGAATTCTATATATTTTTTTTTTTTAATATTATTGATTATTAATTTTTTGTTGCATGATAAAGAATAACATGAACATGTGTAAATATATATATAATATATATATATATTATATATAATATATATATATATATATATATATATTTTATATTTATTTTTATTTATTTATTTTATTTAATTTAATTTACTATTTGGTGTGTGTGACAACGATGGAAATAATATTTGAGGAATACAAACAATCGATCAATCAAAGACAAATAACTTCAAAGATCAATCAAAGCAAAATGATAAAAAATCAAAAATCAATATTTAATTTTTAAGAACATCAAAAATCAATCGAAATAAAAAAAATCATCAAAATCTATTAAAAAACAAACAAACAAAAACTATCAAAATTATTTATATGAAAAATCAATCAAAAAACAGTCAAACAACATTTATGTCAGCTATTAGCATATGCAGGATGTATTGGTGACGTAAAACAAAGCCCGTTGATGAGTAATTTATTTGCTTTATTATTATTGTTATTATTGTTATTGATATTAATATCATTATATTATTATTATATTGTCATTGTTATTATCAAATATCGTTATATATATTAATTATTATTGTTATTATTGTTGTTATCATAATTTTTATTGTTGTTATTACTTGTTGTTTGTTGTTGTTGTTGTTGTTGTTGTTATCATTATCATTATTATTATTGTTTAATTATTATTTATTATTATTATTATTATTATTTATTATTATTATTATTAATTATTATCATTATTAGTAATTCAGTATTAGTATTATCATTATCATTTATTATTATTATTATTATTATTATTAATTATTATTATTATTATTATTATTATTATTATTTCATAATTATAGTATTAGTATTAGTATTCAATATATCATATTATTATTATTAATTATAATATTATTATTTTTATATTATTATTCTTATATACGTTACTGTTGTTGTTATGTGCCATTGTCGTCTAATACCATCCATATTCAATGCTATTATAATTTTTCACATTTTCGTCATTTTCGAAATGTGAATAGTTTAGTTCTTAAACGAATACGGTGATTTTGGTATTTCTTGTAAAATGAATGATAAGACATTTTATGGTTTCATTTATGTTTTTTTCTTCACTCATCCCTGTTTCCTGCTGTTATCCCAAATTTTTCTTCTTCCACTTTCCTAAATTTTCTCTCTCCGTTTCTTCCAGTGAATTTACTTGAATTAATTATATTCTCTGAAACGTAAGGGTCGTTAACTGCGCATTGAGCATGACCTGACACAAGACAAAGACCGGGTCAGTTGCCAATGCTCTCGCCGTGACCTCGCCTGTTTCCGGAGAAGCTGTGGGCGAGGTCAAGGGAAGAGGCGGAAGCTTTTGTTTTTCTTTGGTTTCTGATTTTTTTTTTTTATTGTTTTTTCTTGTTCTCTGTTTTATTGTTTTTTCTTTTTTTGTTTTTGTTTTTGTTTTGTTTTTTTTTTTGTGTTTTTGTGGTTTGTTTATGTTTTATTCTTTTCTATCTCAGGTTTTGAATATTTTGTTTTTTTTTGTTTTCAGTTTTTTTTCCCTTTTTCAGCTTTTGTTTTTCTTTGCTTTTTTTTTTATTTTTTCTGTATTTCTTTGTTTTCTGTTTTTTCATGTTTTTTTCTGTTCTTTTTTTCTTTTCTTACTTTTTTCCTGGAATTTGTTGTGTGGCCGAGGTCAGGAAATAGTCGTGTGGCGGAAACTTTTGTTTTTCTGACGGATTCTCAGCTGCTTGCTCGCGCCTTGGCTTTGCTGTCGGCTTGGGATCGATGGCCGGCAGTTGTGGCTTTTTTATGAAAGGGGGGGGAGGGGTTGGCTGGGAGTGGCTGAGGAGGTCATGTGCTTGCGATGATTAATGTGTGTGTATGTATGTGTGTTTGTGTATATAATTTATATGGATATAAATAATACATATATGCAAATAATTATATATATAGAATATAATGTAATTAAATATAGTTACCATTAAAATTTATTATAATAGATTAGATCATATATTATATAGATATAATAATATTAAATCACTGAGCACTACATATATAATGATATGACATATATACATAATTATAATAACTCTATTATCTACATAATATGCATAATTTATTATCATATATATATAGTATATATATATATATATATATATATATGTACATATATATATACATATACTATATAAATATTAATGGCAAATCATATATATAAGTAAAAATATATATTAACATATATATATATACTATAACAATGTACATTATCTATGTATAACTTATAGTACATTATATATATTTACATTATCATTATCACATTTTATCAATTATAAACATATTGTATTATATATATAGATATATTATATATACATATATATATTAGCTATTTACATACATAATATATTATATACATTATAACAATATATATATATACAATATTAATATATATATATATAATTATATAGATATTATTAAATATACATAATCATATATATAGTATAATAACATATATAAAGTAATACATATGAATATTAACAATATATATATATCTACAAATTATATATAAGTATATAATATATATATCTCATATAATAATACAATGTATATATTATATCTATATATATACATATATATATATAATATATACCATATATATACATACTTATGTAAAACTAGATGATTATCATATATTATAATATATATATAAATCTAAATTATTAATATATGGAGGATTATACAATTAGATATATTAGATTATATATATATCAGATAATATATAATTAAGTAATATTGATAATTTATAGGCTAAATATAACATTTATATATATACGAGTATAAATTAAATAATTATATACCATAATATAATACATATAATGATATATTAACACAAATATGAATTAGAAAAATGATATTATAATAAATACATATATTATAATTATATATACATATATATTATCAACATCGACAATATATATATAATCTTGATTAAATTACTTATTATACTATATATATATATATATATACATATGAGAGCATAACGTACAATATTAAGTATAACCCACGTATTTAAAATAAATTATCAAAATATAATACAGGTATCTATTTTATATATATATATAACATATTAT
>NW_020872179.1:89013-96513 GCF_003789085.1 Penaeus vannamei
TATTATTATCATTTATTATTATTTTCATTATTATTATTATTATTATTATTATTATTATTATTATTAATAATATTTATTATTATTATCATCATTATTGGTATTGGTATTATTGTTATTGTTATTGTTTATATTATGATTATCATTCTTATTCTTCTTATTTTTATTGTTGTATTTTTTTATTATTGATATTATTACATTATTATTATTATTATTATTGTTATCATTATTATTATCATGATGATGATAATGATAATAATAATGATAATGATCATTATCGTCATCATCATCGTTATTACCCGCCTCCTCTTCGCTTCCCTTTCGGCAAGCAAGAGATTTCACATGTTGCAATTTCCTGTTGCATTCATGATGTCTGATCTTGTCTCGAGAAAAATAATTCTCGGTTCCGGATTTAAAGATGAAAGGATTCGCTTCTCTCATATTCTTCTTCTTTTTTTTGTGTATATATTCCAAGGGCTTTACGTTTTGTTATAATCAGTTTTTTTCTTTTTCATTTTCTTTTGGCTTTTTTCGTGTTATTTCTCGTCTTTCCTGTCCTTGTTTATTCTTGTTTATCCCTTCGTCTTATGTGTTTGTTTTTGTGTTAAGTTTTTCTTGCCAATGTTGTTTTTGTGTATTATANATCTAAGCCTAGCTTCTTTCTCTAACTTGATTTTCTCTATAACCATTCTAGTTTTGAACGATGATGAAAGCCAGATATATTTTCACCACAACATCAGACGAGAGGAGAAAGCATTATCACCGGTCTTCGCAAACTCGTGTTAAAAAAATGCAAACAGCGCTTTAAAATTGATCAAATTCATTTGATTTGAAAAAACTCTTCCCCCCTCTCTTTATTCCTCTCTCCAGGGAATCTGGATATTTAATATAGTATTTATTAGGGCTGTATCTCCGTCCGGAAAAGCGGTATGAACATAGTCGTATTACACATTTTTAAATGCCGTGGGGAAAATTCCATAAGCTTTCCTCCGCCGGATCTTTTGGGCTACAGAAAAACGGTAGCATAGGATGTTAAATTGATTTTTTTTTTCTTTTTTTTTTTTTTACACACCAACCTTTACAATAAGAATGGGGAATAAACTTTTTTTTTTTTGTATATTTCTTTTTCAGCTTCTCTCTCTCTCTCTCTCTCTTCTTTCGTCTTTTTTATCTTAAACAAACCTAACCTTTAACCAAATGAAATGAACATAATCTTTTTTTTTTTTTTTTTTTGCTTTTGTCTTTAAGCGTTTTTTTTTTTTTTTTTCTTTTCTCTCCTCTCCTCTCTCTCCCCTTCTTCTCTCTCTCTCTCTCTCTTTCTCTTTTTTTATTTCTTTAACAAACCAAACTTTAACCAAATTAAGGGAACATAAACTTCTTTTTTTTTTGTTTTTTTTTTTTTTTTTTTTTTTTGCTTTGTTTATTCTTCAGCGATTTTTTTTTTTTTTTTTTTTTGCGTTTTCTCTCTTCTCTCTCTCTCTCTCTCTCTCTCTCTCTCTCTCCTCTCTCTCTCCTCCTCCCCTCTTCTCTCCTTCTCTTCTCTCCTCTCTCTCTCTCCCTCTCTCTCCCTTTTTAAACACACCAACTCTTTAACAAAAAGAATTGGCGAGCATAAACTTCTTTTTTTTTATCTTTTTGTATACTTTCAGTGCTTTTCTTTTTTTTTTTTTGTATATTCTTTTCAGAGGGAGAAGGTATCTAATGCTCTGGCTGCAACCTATGTGGTGCTGACATGTGTTATATTATTAATTTTTATTTTTTTTTTTTTTTTTGTATAGTTAGTTGCTGTGTGTGTTCTTGCAATTTATTCGTTGTTGAGATGTTAGAAGTAATAAAGATTAATTTGTGCCCTTGAAGTTTTGAGTTTCTTTAATTTTTGTTGTTTTTTGTAAGCTATTTATATATTATGTATATTATAATATAAAGACGTGAGCGAACACACAACATACATAGACTGATAATAACAATATAATAATAATGTGATATTAGTGATAAAATAATGATTTAAAATATTGATATATCAATTAACAATAAATTAAAGATTAATATGACGATAAGGAATATTATAAAAATACAGTCATAATGTAATGAACAATAATAATGATCGATAATAATAAAATAATAATTAATATATATAGTAAAGTAGTAGTAGTAGTAGTCTAGTAAGTGTATAGTATAGTAGTAGTAGTAGTTAGTATATAGTAGTAGTAGTAATGATAATAATATATAATAATATTATAATAATAATAATAATAATAAATATAATAATAATAATTAACCAATAACAATAACAATAATGAACAATAACAACCAATAATAATATAATAATTGTGAAATGATAATAGAAATAATATAATTAATGATTACGCTACCTACCTGCTATTAACTAGCTGCGTATAATAATAATAAT
The DNA here is from genome assembly GCF_003789085.1 of Penaeus vannamei. Classification (NCBI taxonomy): domain Eukaryota; kingdom Metazoa; phylum Arthropoda; class Malacostraca; order Decapoda; family Penaeidae; genus Penaeus; species Penaeus vannamei. The sequence goes on from NW_020872179.1 coordinate 91,421, forward strand.
AATAAATAATAAAGTAATAAATTATATACCACTACTACTATACTACTTACTACTGACTACTACACTACTCCTACTACTACTATAATAATAATAATAATAATTAATAATAATATACATAATAATTTAATAATGATAATAATAATAAAGATTAAGTAACAATAAGAACAATACTAAAAATGATAATGATAACAATAATCTAACAACAACAACAAAATGCAATGATTAAGAAACAAAAAAAGAATATACATAACAACCAAAATCACTAGCAATAATTATTAACATATAACAAAATCAAAACGTGAAAAAACGAATAAAGAAAGTAAAATCAACACACCAGAATATCCTTTCCTAATGATATAATTCGTCCTCACAGCTCGCCTTTACACAGGAAGAGGTCTTTGTCATGGCGTGGCCGAGTGTCATGCAGACATGTGTGTACCTTCGAAGGAGACGCTGCAGAAGGAGGACTCATGTCTGTACAGGACTCAGGGATTCTCTGTGGGAGTTTGTGACACTGAAGAACATGTATATATTTATAGTCACACAGACACATGTATATACACAGACGCACATATATGCACACAGACATAAGATACATACTCGGTACAGTTTTACACACACACAAACAAACACATACGCACACACATATACACGACACACACAACACACACACACACACACACACACACACACACACAACAGACACTCACACACACACCTCTCTCTCACAACACACACACACAGTCCTCTCTCTCTCTCTCTCACCACACACGCACACAAACACACACACACAACAAACAAACAACACACTCACACCCAAAGTACCTACATAACACAACATTTAGAACTACACGGCTAAACAAAAAAAAACAAAAACAACAACAAATATTGCGTCACAAGTACCCAAAACATTACACCATTTAAAAACACAAAGAGTTAAAAGTATCTTGACCTTTAAATAAAGTAAAATGTCTATGATGACCTGAGTGTCCCAGGAGTCAGAAGGGAGTGTGTTCTGTCTGAGAAGAGAGGAACAAGAATCTCACTTCTGTATTTACTCTGAGAGAGAGTAGGTCGACTACTGGTGTATGTAAGAAGTTGTACTTTGTATATATATATATTTTTTTCTTTTTACATTTTTTGTGTTTGTTTGTTTGTTCCTTTTCTCTACCTTGTTCTGTCTGGTTTCTCTCTTTCTCTCCTTCCTCTTTCTCTCTCTCTATCTATCTATCTAATCTTTTCTCTTCTCTCTTTATCTCTCTCTCTCTCTCTCTCTCTCTCTCTCTTCTCTCTCCTCTCTCTCTCTCTCTCTTCTCTCTCTCTCTCTCTCTCTCTCTCTCTCTCTCTCTCTCTCTCTCTCTCTCTCTATACTCTCTCTCTCTCTCTATCTTCCTTTCTTACTATCATATTATTATATATATTATATATATATCTTATATAATATCTAATATATATATATCTTTATCTTTCTTCTAATGTACAAGGAAAAATGCTAATGATCATTGATATTTTTGAATTAATTAATTTGAATATAAGCACATAACATACATAGCATGCACACACACACATATATATGTGTGTGTGTGTGTATGTGTGTGCGTGTGTGTTGTGTGAGTGTGTGTGTGTGTGTGTGTGTGTGTGTGTTGTGCTGTGTGTGTGTGTGTGTGGTGTGTGTGTGTGCGTGTATGTGTGTGTGTGTGTGTGTGTGTGGTGTGTGTGTGTCTGTGTATATAATATATAATATATATATATATATATATATATATATATATATATATATAATGTATAATATATGTGTATATATATCTAAATAGCACACACATACACATATGTGTGTATTTCATTACGTAAGTAAACCTGGATATCATATGTGTGTGTGTGTGTACGCAAGGACCAGAGCCTCATATCCGCCCAACCCTTTCTTCCTCATTAGAGCCAAAACACAAATCCCAAACAACCCCATTCATGTCCTTTATTCACCTTTTCTCATCTAAACTAACTTTGTAAACACGCGGCCCAAATTATCCTTCGTGATAACAACTTTATACACTTGCCGGCTGAAGCAAATGGTCCCTTTTCGTGGGTTGGTCGCTGTTCTTCGTTATTGCAACTTGGCAACCTAGCAATTTCTTTTGGTTGAAATTACTGTATATACACGTACGCATTCGCTCTAACGGAATTTGGGTGTACAGACGCTCACTCACGTTTATATGAATGTGTGTGTGTTTTTGTTTTGTCTGTGTGTGTGTGTGTGTGTGTGTGTGTTGTGTGTGTGTGTGTTGTGTGTGTGTGTGTGTGTGTGTGTCTGTGTGTGTGTGTGTATGTGTGAGTACCTCTCTCTCTACTCTCTCTCTCATCTACAATCTCTCTTTATATCTTATATTATTCTATCTATCTCTCTATATATCCATCCCATAAATCTCTGTCATCAGATATAAAAAATAACCGTTTTTATTCACATAGCTTTTACTATTTGTCATTTATTTTATTTTTTATGGCTTCAAACCAAGAGTCTAGTATTATGAAACAGAAATAAAAAATATGCCTATAGCTATTACACTTTTTTCCAAACTGAAACCTATCTCATTTCTCAAAAAAAATTAAAATAATAACTGAAATATCAATTAATCCAAAACTGAAAATATTAGTGAAAAAAAGTTGAAAAAAAAATATTCCTCAAGATTTTGCGATAATTAATACCATCTCTTCATAAATATTTAACAAAGAACATACCCCATTTTCCCCGTAAGAGGCACCCTACAGCCTAATCTCATAAATGCTATTTTTATGGATATGTTATAGCCTCTGGGAGTTAGACGAAAAGACCCAAGAATTTTTTTCCACTAACATCTCTACAATCTAGTAGACAAAAAAAACTTTTTCTCTCTCTCTACCTTATTTTTTATTTATTATTTTTTTTTTTTTTTTTTTTTTTTTTCTCCAACCCTGGCTATCTGGAGCAATTATCTCTCGGCGCGGTATGAATATGTTTATGTATGTCATAGCGATGTTATGCTAAGGAGAGAATGTGCATGTTTGTGTCTGTATGTGTGTGAGAAAGAGATATTGTGTGTGATATTATTTACTAATATTGTTATTGTTGTTTATTATTTATTATTATTTTTAATAATTATTATTAATTATTATTATTATATTATTATTATTATTATTATTATTATCTTTATTACTATCATCATCATTATCATCATTTCATTATCATCATCATCGTCGTCGTCTTCGGTCATTGTCATCATCATCATCGCAATAACTATTATCATTGCCATTATCACTATAGCATACGACACTGCTCCACTGCTACTACTGTTACTCCTACCAATGCTACTACTACAATGCTACTCTACTATTAATGCTACTACATGTACTAGTATTAATCCTTCTTTATTACACTACTTAGTACTACTAGACTACTGTACTACTACTACTACTATACTACCTACTAAACCTTATAATCACTACTACTAGAACTATTATTACGTATCACTTACTACTAGAACTATTATTAAAATTATCACTACTACTACTACTACTACTACTACTACTAGAACTACTACTACTATTATCACTACTACTAGAACTATTACTACTACTATTACTACTACTACTATTACTGCTAGAATTACTACTACTACTACTAGGACTACTACTACTACAATTACTGCTAGAACTACCACTACTACTATTACTGCTAGAACTACTACTACAACTATTGCTATTATGTAGTTTCTATCATCATCCTAATCTTTAATAGTATTCTTATCATCGTTGTTTTTCCACTTGCAAAAAATAATGCTATTGTTATCTTTACGCTAATTTCATTATCCTTCCCATTCACAATATTATAATTACTGATGCAATTGTTCTTATCTTTTATTGGCTTAACGTTCCATTACATTAAATAATTATTGCAAAATGCAGCATCTCACAATTATATCAGCAATTTTCGTTTACATAAATGAACTTGATATTCTTCTACGAAAGGTGAAAAAATATATATACTACATTTAAAAAGCAGAAAAAAAATGATAATAATATAAAAATTATAATAAACATGCCTTAGAAGGATGAAAAAAAATAATCAGGAAGTGAAAAATAATAATAATTCAAATATTTTATGAAAATCTAAATAAATGGAAAAGTGACCTCAAAGGCAGAAAACAATTATCCTTTATATATATTTTATAAAGAAAACAATTATCCTTTATATATATTTTATAAAGAAAACAATTATCCTTTATATATATTATATATCCTTTGAAATTCCAAATGAATGCACGAGGAGAGCCGACTCAAAAGCAAAAAGATTTGAAAATATTTACGGAAAATTTCTCAAACTTCGACATATCCGAGAATTTATTTTGAGAGAAAATATGAATTGATAGATACTCTAAATAGATTAATGTTTGAATAGATAGATAATGGATTGGAATAATAGATAAGTAGAAAAGAGACAATCAAAGAGAAAGGAATCAATCAAGAAAGTAGATAGATAGATAGAGTAGATAAGTAGGAAATAGACAAATCAAAGTAGAGATAGAGAAAGAGAGAAGAGAGAGAGAGAGAGAGAAGATATTAAAAATGGATTTGAAAAAAATGGAAGACGAAAATATATAAATTAATCACAAAACAATAATACAGATAATGATAACAATCACTCAAACCCCCCCCCCCCCAAAAAAAAAAAGAAAATATCAGAACTATAAACATATTTCTTACGGGTCACATGACTTAGCAAAAAAAAAAAAAAAAAAAAATCAGAACATAAACATATCTCTTACGGGTCACATGACTTAACAAAAAAAAAAAAAAAAAAAAAAAAAAAAAAAAAAAAAAAAAGGAGAGACATTACTTTTATGCAGAGATAAATTTTCCGATGTTTTGGCAGATTGAGAGTGATACTTCGAATCGCACCCGAAAGCTCTTTATCCCCTCTTTGTGTATTAACCCGATATCGCTGAAAATTGCCGCAGATTACGAGGATTTAAGCGATGAAATGCGGTAGACACAGTGGGATTTCCTCGATGGATTTATCTGGCGAGGATTGGATTTTCCACAAAAGATGTATTCCCAATCGC
>NW_020872179.1:99013-110537 GCF_003789085.1 Penaeus vannamei
TTGGAGAGAGAGAGAGAAGAGAGACACAGAGAGAGAGAGAGAGAGAAGAGAGAGACTGACCAGAGAGAGAGAGAGAGAGAGAGAGAGAGAGAGAGATATAGAGATAGAGATAGAGATAGAGAAAGAGAAAGAGACAGAGAGATAGAGACAGAGACAGAGACAGAGACAGAGAGAGAGACAGACAGACAGAGAAGAAAAAGAGAAAAAGAAATAGAGAGACAAACAAAGAAAAAAAAGAGCAACAGAGCAGAGAGAGAGAGAGAGAGAGAGAGATGGAACTGCAGGTCCCAGGTGCGGCCGACGGAGACCCCAGCCAGCAACACTGCAACGGCAGGTCCCTCAAGGTCGTGGTGCTGCCCCTCCGCCCTGCCTCTGCCACGGCGGCGTTACGTTGGCGGGGAAATATGTTGCAGGAGGTCTCGCTGGGGGGCGTGGGGGCTGGGGAAGGGTGTGGGGGAGGGAGGGGAAGGGCGTAAGGGTAGGGAGGGGGTGTGGGTAGGGGTGTGGGGAGGGGGAAGGGTATAGAGGGGTGTGGGGGAGGGGGAAGGGTAGGAGTGGGCGTGAGGGAGAGGGAGGGGAAAGGGCGTAAGGGTGAGGGGGAGGAATAGGGGGGCGGCGTTGAAGGGTCTCGCTTGGGGTGGAATGAGGGAGGGAGGGGTGGGGTGGTGGGGGTTGAAGGAGGTCGGACATGGGAGTGAATGGACGGGCGAGGCGGCGAGATAGCGAGGGGATACAACGCCCATGATGAGGGAAGGAGGGGAGGGGAAGGAGAGGGAGGAGAAGGAGGGCAGGAGAGTGAGGGGGAGGGGAGGGAGGGGAGAAGGAGGGGAAGAGGAAGGAGGGAAGGGAGTGGGAGGAGGGATGGAGGGGGAAGGAGTAAGGAAGGAGCAGGAAATAAGGAACAGCGAACGGGAGAGAAGCAGAAGGTAAGGGAAAAGAAAAGAACAGAAAAAAGAAGGAAATAAAGCCAGTAGACAGATCCACGAAAATACGAAAGAAATGATTAGGTACAGAGAGAAGAGAGAATAAATAACGAGGACGGAGAACTCACCCCCTCCCCTTCCCCCCCACCCCTCTCCGCAAGCCAAGCCAAGCCCCGGAAATGAGAAGCCTTGATACCTATCTGCCACCCCCATCCCCCCCTCCCCCCCATCACTCTTAAAGAGGAGCCTTGCACGAAAGACAAACAGAGAAGGATAAGAAAAAAAAGGATCAATTCCTCTCATTGTATGCAAAACAAGGGATAGCTTTGGGGGGAAGGAGTGCGGTTACGACAGACATGCTGGAAGACAAGACGCAAAGGGAACGGGAGAGAAGAAGAGAGGAGGGGAAGGAGAGGAGAGGAAAGGAAGGAGGAAGGAAGAAAGAGGAAGAAGGGAGAGGAGAGGAGGGAACAGAGAGGAAGAGAAGAGAAGGAAAGGAGGAGAGGGAAGAAGGAAAGGAGAAGAGGAGAGGGAAGGAAAGAGGAGGAGGGGAGTGGGAAGGAAGGCGGTGAGAGAGGGAGATAAATTGAGAAGAGAGAGAGAGAGAGAGAGAGAGAGAGAGAGAGAGAGAGAGAGAGAGAGAGAGAGAGAGAGAGAGAGAGAGAGAGAGAAGAGAGATAAACAAAAAAAGAAAGAGAGAAAACACAAAGAGAAACAGAGAGAGAGAGAGAGGAGACTGACTCACGCCCGTGCAAACACCTCGCCCCCGGATCTTCAATAAGTTATCTTCAAGTACGCTGAACAAGACTCATCGTATTATTTCTCTCTCCTCTATCTACACCATCCTTCTATCTCGCTCTCCACCTACTCCTATCATCCTCTCCTCTTTCTCTTCTACACCATCTTTCTATCTCGCTCCTATCATCTTCTCTATCTTCCTCTATCTACACCATTCTTCCATCTCACTCCACCTACTCCTGTCACCAATGGAAATAAAGAAGAAAAAGGAAGAAAAAAAAATGAAGAAACTTAAAAGAAGAAAAATGAAAAACCTAATCGATTAAAAAAGGGAGAGAAATCTGTAACAAAACCGAAAGCAAATTATTCGTACAAAAATAAACGGAAGGGGGAATTTAAAACGCTGCGTCACCTCCCTTCTGAAATTCTTTCCTCGAAGCACTCCCTTCTTCCCTCTTTTCTCCCTTCTCCCTTCCCTTTAATCTCCCTTTTTCCCCTCCCCTTCCTCTTGTTTCCCTACCTCCCCCCTTCTCTAACCTCCCTTCCCCCCTCCCCGCCGATGCAGCAATGGCCAAGAAGGAGAAAGGGAGGGGGGGGGAGGTAGGGGATCCAAGCAGAAGAGTTGAGGGAGGGGGGGAAAGGGGGGGGGAGGGAGAGGGGATTATGGATCAGCAGAGAAAAGCAGGTGGGATTCAACCCCACCAGGACTGCGCCAGTTCCGACGGGGTTGCAATATTGATACTGCGTCACGCAACCCCAGGGGCGCGCCACACACACACACACCCTCTCCCGGAGTAGGAGTGGAAAGGGAGGGGAGGGTGGAGGAGAGAGGGGAAGGGAGGGGGAGGAGAGAGGGGAAGGAGGGGGAGGTAGGTGGGGAGTGGGGAAGAGGGGAGGGAGGGGGACGAAGGGGTTAGGAGGGACGAGGGCCAAGGGGAGGGGAGAGGGGGGGTAGTGGGGGGTAGGAGATGCTAATATCTTCTCAGAAAACATTAATTTTCTTTTTATTTCCATTTTTTAATTACTAGTATTGCATTGATTACACCAGTAGCAATTACATCACTAGTAATTCCCTCACTGCTTTATATTCAACTTAAAAGTAATTATTGCTTTGTTCTCTTACCACTGCTACTTCCTTATTACTATTCAATTGTCCATATTCTCCTCATAGAAACAAGCAAAATAAAATATATATACCATCACAAACCCATTAATCCAATAATTTAACTGCCCACTTACCCCCACCTGAAACACCCCTACCCCCCCTTCCCCATTCTCTGTCTCAGTCTTACACGGGACACACGAATGTCTCTAAGTGTTTCCTAAGCGCGTTTCTTAAGACAACTAGCAAAACGCGTTGTCTCCCTCAATCCTCTTCTTCCTTCTCCCTTCCCCTCTTTCTTATCTCTTTTCCCTCCCCTCTCCATCTTCTCCCTAGCACTTTTCTTCTTCTTCCCTCTCCTTTGTCCTTCCCATTCCCTTCATTCTTTTTCCCTCTCCCTCTCCTCGTTCTCCCCTCCCTCCCCCTTCCCTCTTTCCCTCCTCCTTCACTCTCCCCTTCTTCCTCCTTCCCTCTCCCCTCACCCTTCCGTCCCCTCCCCCTTCCCTCCTCCTTCCTTCCTTCCCTCTTCCCCTCCTCCTTCCGTCTCCCCCCCCTTCCAACCTTCCCTCTCCCCTCTTCCTCCCCCCCTCCCCTTCCCTCCCCACTCCCTCCCCCTCTGTTCTTTAAGGGGAGCTTCAGAGAGTGACATTACCGCAAGGACCACCACAGGAATATGTGTCTGTCGCGCGTTGAATGTTAAACTAACTGGGTTATTTCGCTGTAGGTGTAATTGGGAAGGAGGGGAGTTAGGGGGGAGGGGAGTTAGGGAAGGGGAGTTAGGGAGGGAGGGGAGTTAGGGAAGGAGGGGGAGGGAGGAAGGAGGGGGTAGGTAGCAGGGGATGAGGAGGGGGTGAACAAGGGGACAGAATGATGGTGAGGTAAGGGAATGGAGGGGACAAGAGAGGATGGAGGAACGGAGAGGAGAGAAAAGGAGAGTAAAGAGGGAGAGAGGAGAAGGATGGAGGATGGGATAGAAGGATGGTAGAGGACAAAGGAAAGAAAGGACCGGAAAAGGGGAGAGGAAAGAGGAGAGAAGAAAGGAGGGAAAAGAGAACACAGAATAAAAAACAGAACAAGTGAGACGTAGAATGAGAACATAAAGAGGAGAGAAGTATAAGAAAGGACACAAGGAATAAAATAGAGGAGAGAGAGGAGAGAGAGAGCGAAAGAGGATTATCCAGCACCCAAGGTCCTCCCTCACACAACCACTCTGTTTCCCAAAAAGGTCCTTACAGGCTCCTCGACCGAAGAGAGGAGAGAGAGAGAGAGAGAGAGAGGAGAGGAGAGGAGAGGAGAGGGAGAAGAAGAAAGAGAGACAGACGAGGAGAGAGAGAGAGAGAGAGAGGAGAGAGAAGGAGAGAAGAAGATGCGATAAGATAAGATGAGAAGAGAAGAAAAGAGAAGAGACAGGCAGGCAGACAGACAATTAGACGAGGAGAGAGAGAGAGAGAGAGAGAGAGAGAGAGACAGAGATAGAAAGAGAAGAGAAAAGAAAAAAAAATGTAAATAATCTGTCGCCGTTTGCTGCCACACCACGCCCATGTTTAACAGCCCCGCCCACGTGTTAAAAGAGCCTCGCCCACGCCCACACACTCTCACAAATTGCGAATCCACACGCGTTTACAGATCTTTAACTCGCCCACTAACTTCATCCCTCGTAGCGTCGTCTCGGAGGAGCTTCTAATCTCGAAATGTCAACGGAGATCAAGAATTCTCGAGCCTTGGTCATATTCTCCCTCTCTCCCTCTTCCCTTTTTTTGTTTTGTTTTTCTTTTTTTTATACGCCTCTTTCTTTTTTTTCCTGATGTTGTTGTTCATTTTCTTCTTCCTCCTCTTTCCTTTCCTTTCCTCTTCATTTCTCATTTTCTCCTTTTTTCTCTTTCTTTTTCCTCTTCATATTCTTCTCCTCCTCCCCCTCCTTTCCTCCTCTCCCTCTTCCAATACCTCCTCCCGAGGCAGTCCACAGACGCCACTACAAGAACTACACCACGGTCTACGGACGGTCATATAGTGGTCGTACTAGGAGGTCGTACGGAGTAACTGGGTGCCCCGTATGGTCGTCCAGGGTCGGTCATATAGTGGTCGTACTAGGAGGTCGTACGGAGTAACTGGGTGCCCCGTATGGTCGTCCAGGGTGGTCGTAAAAGGGGCCCTATGGAGGCACGGCAGACATAAACAAAAAAATATACACCCGCAGCACATCCTGCAGAAGGTTGCGGGTGTAGGAATGGGTGGGGCAGCCAGGTGAGAAGGTAGGGTGGAGAGAAGGTAGGGAGGGAAGGTATGGTGGAGAAGGTGGAGGAGAAAAGTAGGTGGAGCGGGTAGGGTGGAGGAAGGTAGGTGGAGAAGGTGGAGGGAAAAGATAGGTGGAGCGGGTAAGTGGAGAGAAGGTAGAGAAAAGGTAAAGCGGAGCAAGTAGCGGAGAGCAGGTATGTGGAAGAGAAGAAAGTGGTTCAGGAGAGAGGGAAGTGAAGGAAGTGGTGGGTGGAGAGAGAGGAGTGGATCAGAAGAACGGGAAGCGGAGGGACATGGTGGGATAGAGAGGGAAGTGGAAGAGATGGGAAGAGAGACAAGTGAGAGACGCTCTGAAGTGAGGGAAGTGGAGGGACCACAACGGCCGGCAAGGGAGGGAAGAGGGAACCGCTAAATGGGAAAAGAGGGGAAGATAGAGGAGTGTGACAGCTGGCAAAAGAAAGAAAAAGAGAAGGAAAGAAAATAAAAGAAAAAGAAAGAAAACGAGAAAATAAGAAAGAAAAAAAATTATATATAGGAACAAGATATTGGTTTTCCCTAGAAAGCGACGGCGGCGGCGGCGGCAGGTCGGCCACACGTACGGGCGTTGCCAGATGGCTGCGGCAGGTGGTACAGGTGGCAAAAGACGCGTAGAAAATCAAGCATGTGTAGGCGGTCGCACGTGTCCAGGGGGGAGGGGGGGGGTGGGTGTGGACACAGAGGCGTACACGAACAAGTACTAACACAATGAATCACGTGAGGCAGTCCTGGGGGAGAAAGTCCAAGAATGTTACGCCAGGGAAAGAACCTGAAGGTATGAGAAAGATAGATAGAAAAATTGATAGATATGGAGAGATAGATTGATAGAGAGAGGGAACAGAGTGAGAGAGAGAATGAAGAGGAGATAGAATATAGACAGAATGAGGGATGAACGAGTATGTGAGTGAGTGTGAGAATGAGAGAAAGAGAAAAAAGATTGAGAGAATGATTGGGTGAATGAGTATGTGAGTGAGAGTGAATGAGAGAGAGAGAGAGAGAGAGAGAGAGAGAGAGAGAGAGAGAGAGAGAGAGAGAGAGAGAGAGAGAGAGAGAGAGAGAATGAGAGAGAAACATATTCACCACATGACAATAGCTAAGAGCGGAACACCCATTCGCAATCAAATTCAACGAAAGGAGCCAATTTCTCTCTCCTCCTTCTCTCCTTCCAAGATCATCGACGGACGCCCTTCCTCTCTTCTTTTTCTCCTCGTCTTTTTTATTATTTCTTCTTCTCCTTCCTCCTCTTCCTTTTCTCTTGTTGTTCTTCTTCATCTTCATTATCATCTTATTTTTCTTCAATCTTCTTTTTTCCTCTGCTTCTTCTCCTCCTCTCTTCTCACCTCTCCTCCTCCTGCTTCTTAAAGAGAGGCGGGAGGAGAAAGAAGGGAAAGGGAGAGAGGGGAGAAGGGCAAACCAGACGAAGAAATTGTTATTGCTTTTCCCATTTTCCTTTTTATCGAAATGATGACCTAGAATGACAGGCTTGGCGACCTCTTGCGAGTTAACCTTATGAGTCTTATTGACGTGGGGAGGAGAGGCAAAGGGAAGGATGGAAGGAAGGAGAGAGGGTGGGAGGGAAGAAAGGATGGAAGGAAGGGAGGAGGGAGGGAAGATGGAGGAAAGAAAGAATGGAAGGAAGGGAAGGAGAAGAGGGAGGGAAGAAAGGATGGATGGAGGGAGGGAGGGAGGAGGGAAAGAAGGATGAAGGGAGAAGGATTGACAGAAGGAAGAAGGAAGGATGGAAGGGAAAAGCTAGAAGGAAGGAGAGGGGAGAGAGGGGAAGGAGAAAGTAGCAACGAAAGGTGGAAGGAAGGAAGAATAGAATGAAAGGATGTGGAAGAGAAGAAAAGCGAAAGCAAGCTACGAAGGAGGATAGACGGGAAGAAGAGAGAGAAAGAGACAGAAGAGAAAGGCAAATAGGAGAATAGAAGGAAGAGAAAAAGGAAATAGAAAAAAAAGACGAAGAAAACAAATGACACAAGAAAAGACGGAGAAGAGAAAAATGAGAAAGAAAGAAAACAGAAAAAGGAGACATAAGAAAAAAAAAAACAGAAAAATCAGACAGAAGGAAAGAAAAGAAGTGATAGAAGAGAGGAGGAGAGAGAACTTCGTGAAAAAAATCCATATTCTTAAAGAACAGCCCTGCAGCACGGCACGCCTCAATCGGTCAACGAGTCTCGGCCGATTCAACTGGGGCTAAAATATTCATGCTAATGTCTCACTAAGAGGAAGTTGGGGCATTTCAGGGCAGAGGCAAAGGGGGGGGGGGGAGTTGGTGAGTGATGATTTGTCTGTCTGTCTCATTCTTAATTTCACTTTTCCTTCTATCTCTCTCTCTTCCCTTCTTTCCCCTCTCCTTTTCTCCTCCTCTCTCTCCCTACTCTCACTTTCTCCCTCCCTCCTTCCTCCCCTCTCCTTCCCTCCCTCTCCCCTTTCCCACTCTCACTCTCCCTCCCCTCCCTCCCTCTCTCTCCCTCTCCCTCTCCCATCCTCTCCCTCTCCCTCCCTCCCCCTCTCACTCTCACTTCTCCCCTTTCTCTGATCGGTCACGCACCCCTTCCGCACGCACATAAATATTTCCATTAGGCAATTTTTCTGCACCGTAATCTCCCAGCAAGGTGTAAAAACGATAGGAGAACTTGCCAGCTCCATCCTGTCTGCCCAACACATACCCCTCCTCTACCTTCCTCACTACCCACCTCCGCCCTCCCTTAGCCTACTACCCTCTCCTCCCTTCCCTCACTACCCTCCTACCCCCTCCTTCTCACTATCCTTCTTCCCCTCCCCTCCTCCTCTCCCCCCCCTTCCCCCCTACCCCTCCTCTCCCCCAACCCTCCCTACCTCTCCTTCCCCCTACCATCACTACCCTCCTCCACTCCCCCCGCCCCCCCCTCCCTACCCTCTTCTCCCCCTCTCCCCCCCGCCCCCCAACCTCTCCCTACCTCTCCTCTCCCTCCTCCCTACCTTCCTCTCCCCTCCCTCCCCCCCCAACCCTCCCCTACCTCTCCTCTCCCCCCCCCTAACCTTCCATACCTCTCCTTTCCCCCCCCCTCCAACCCTCCTCTCTCTCCCTCTTCCCCCGTCCCCCCTTTCCACCTCTACCCCCCTCCATCCCTCCCTACCTCTACCCCCCCATTTCCCCGGTGCGTGTCACGGCATGACTCACGCACGTGCCAAGGATGGGCGTTGTGTGCTTGCGGAGTCACGACGCAGCCTGCTTGCTTCTTCGTTTCTTATCGGGACTGGCGGGATCTAAAATATATATATATATATATATATATATATATATATATAATATATATTATATATATATATATATATATATATATATATATATATTTAAGTGTAATCGCATGCATGTATATTTCTATTCATCATTATTTATTATATTATTCATTTATTATTTCTTGGTCTCTTTAATCGATAGATTGCTTGCCTCTTCGTTTGTTTTCGGGATGTTGGCTGCTAAATCTTCTGGACTATATAATATATAAATATATAAATATATATATATATATATATATATATATATATTATATATATATATATATATATATTATATATTTGTTTTGTCTTGTTTTTTTTGTGAGTGTAATCGATACATGTATTTTTCATTCATTTTTAATCACTGGCTGATATATATTTTTTCATTTCTTTAGTTGTTTATTTATTCATAAGTAATATATATATTTTTTTTACCTCCACAAGGGTCAATCTTGGCGCCACGCCACGGGTAACACGACAACTCCTCTTCACAAGCCGAGAGGTCACGTAGAGAGCCGAGCGAGCGTGCAACTGCGGTCTGATCGAACGAGCAACTGCGTGACATACGGCGAAAAACGTGCTTGATCCGGCGGAAAACACGTGCGGGATATGGTCAAAACCGTGTGAATAACCGTGCTTGATCGGCGAAAACCCGTGCTTGATATACGGCGGAAACCCGTGGGATACGGCGGAAAACCCGTGCTTGATCCGGCGGAAAACCGTGCGGGATATGGCCAAAAAACCCGTGCTTGATCCGGCGGAAAACCGTGCGGGATATGGCCAAAACCCGTGCTTGATCCGGCGGAAAACCCGTGCGGGATATGGCCAAAAACCCTTGCTTGATCCGGGCGAAACCCGTGCGGGATATGGCCAAAAACCCGTGCTGCTAAACCGTGCGGGATATAAAAAAAAAACGTGCTTGAATACGGCGAAAACCGTGCTTGATTCGGTGAAAACGTGCGGGTACGGCCAAAAACCGTGCATACGGCGGAAAACCGTGGCATGGCCAAAAAAACCTTTGCTGATAAGGCGAAAACCCGTGCTTGATATACGGCGGAAAACGTGCGGGATATGGCCAAAACCGTGCCTTGACATACGGCACGAAAACCCTTGCTTGGTCCAACGAAAACCCCCGCACGCACTCCGGCGAAATCAATCTATATCAAATCAATTTTTATTTCTTCGCAACTTCCTTCCCGGTTTGTCTTTCAAGACGTAGAACAGTAAGCAAGGCGACGACACAAGAAATCATAGTAAACACACACAAAAACAAAAGAAAAAAGGAAAAGAAAAAGAAAAAACACCTCGTTGGGAAAATACTTCAAAATCTCTGCTTTTCGAACAGAAATATTACCGACTTCGAGTTTAAAAAAAAAAAAAAAAAAAAAAAAAAAAAAAAAAAAAAGGGCCAAGGTTGCCTCGATTTGGGGAACTGCGGTGAAGGGGGGGGGTGCAGAAAGGGGTAGGGGGGAGGAGAGAGGAGGAGGGAGTGTATGTATGACAGGCTCTGTCATAATGACACGAGGCACGTAACGATTCAGAACTAGCCAATTTACCTGTCATTAACTGGAGGTTCTGCGGTACATGAGGTTCAACTGGAGACCTTGTAGTTACACACACACATACACGTACATACATTGAGTTCCAATTACAGTCAAGCAACATGCATAAAAAAGTCATAAAATAGGTAATAGGTCCGTAAATAGGGAAAGATGAAGGATTTTTTTTTTTTTTTTTGTACAAGCACACAAAAAATACACAAACAAACAACACACATACAAACACACTCATCGAAACACACACACACACAAAATGTAAATATACACACATTCAAACAAACACAAACACACTCATCGAAACACACACACACACAGATCTAAACACACACACGAGGCACACCTGTAGCCACCAGCTCGTGCCAGGACTACGCCCACTTCTGTATATGGGCGGCTGGGCGGGCGAGCAACTGCTGATGTAGTTTAGGCCAGTTTATCATGTTTTTTTTTTCTAATCCACTTCAAAGCGTAGGTGTTGTTTAAAGGGCAGGGAGAGGGGGGAAGGAGGGGGGTGTAGACGAAGCACAAAAGACGAAAGCAAAATCTGATAAGGAGAGGAATAAAAAAACAAAAGTGAGGGGAAAGGTAAATAAGGAGAGAAGAAGAAAAGAAGAAACGAAGAAAATTGAAATAATCAAAAGAATAACTAAATTAAATTATAATTATAAACCCTAATTCAAAAGCATGTAGGAGGATTATGGCAAAAAAAAAAAAAAAAAAAAAAAGCTAGAAGAGAGAGAATAAAGAGAGGAAGAGCAACAACACGAAAGAACAAGAAAATATACAAATAAAAAGGTAGAAGACAATTGATCTTGACAACCCCCCCCCTTCCCCGCCCAGTGCCTCAGAATTACACTGTCACTCTGAATCACTTTCTTAAATCTATCATTTTTATTTCAGCTTTTGCTTCTTTTTCTCTCTTTTTTTTCGTTCTCTCTTTACAAATGTTTTCTCTTCTCATTCACTCTCCTCTTTTTCTTCCCTCTCTCTCCTCTCCCTCTCTCACTCTCACTCACTCTCTCCTCTTTCCCTCCCTTCCTCTCTCCCTCCCTCCTCCCTCTCTCTCTCTCTCTCTCTCTCTCTCTCTCTCTCTCTCTCTCTCTCTCTCTCTCTCTCTCTCTCCTCTCTCTCTCCCTCCCTCCCTCTTCCCCCCCCTTTCTCTCTCTCTCTCACTCTCACTTTAGACTCAAGCTTCTCAATAAAACCCATTATTGTCACTCTTATTGTTCCTCGTCTTGTCACGGACTCTCGAGACGATCAAGAAAGTCGAGAGTTCTTCAACAATCGACCTTGAATTGGATCGTTACTGCAAACCAGCTACCATTAACAACCAGTTACATACAAACCAGTTACTATTGACCAGTTACCATTAATAACCAGTTACCGTTAAAAACCCGTTACCGTTAACAACCAGTTAATATTAATAACCAGTTACTACAAACAACCAGTTACCGTTAACAACCATTTACCATTAAAAACCTGTGTGAATTGTCTTAAGACCTTTATAAAGGATGTCTATTTGAGATTTCTGCCGCTGAAGATGAGAGAGAGGAAGAAGGAGGGATAGGAAGACAAAAGAGGAGAAAGAAAACATTTTGGAGTCAAAGATATGTTTACGAAATATGCAATCCTTTTTTTTTATAAGGCTATAGCTGTGGATTACTCATACA
>NW_020872179.1:116233-128733 GCF_003789085.1 Penaeus vannamei
CTCCCATCTCCCCTTTTTCCCTCTCTCCTCCTCTCCCCTCCTCCCTCCATCTCCATTTTTCCCTCTCCTCCCCTCCTCCCCCTCCTCCTCCCCTTCCTCAATCCATTCCCTTTTTCCCTCTCCCTCCTCTCCCCCTTCCCCTCTCTCCCCTTCTCCCTTTTTCCCTCTCCCTCCTCTCCCCCCTCACCTCCCCCTTTCCCCTCTCCCCCTTCCCTTTTTCCCATCTCCCTTTTTTCCCTCTCCCCCTCTCCCTTCCTCCTCCCTATCCCCCTCCTCGCCCCCTTTCCCTCTCACTCTCCTTCTCCCTCTTCTCCACTCCCTCCCCCCTCCGCGTGTCATTAATCCCAGCGGCCTACGCCGATTTCCCCGCATAATAGAAGCCATAATAGTGATGAATGAAGGTAGAAGGTGAAAGAGGAAAGAGTGGGGGGGGGGGAGGAAGGGGAAGGAGGGGAGGGGGAAAGGGGAAGGAGAAGGTGGTGTGAAGGGGGAAGGGGGAGGAGGAAGGTGTTGTGAAGGGGGGAGGAGGGGGGAAGGGGGGGAGGAGGGGAGCGAGGAAATTACAATGGTCGGACACCTTTCTAAAGGTGGGATGGAGGGGGAGGAGGGAGGGGGAGGGGGGAGGGAGCTGCAGTTCGGAACATTTGTAACCTCGTGGTGACGGGGGAGGGGAGAAGGAGAGAGAGAGAGAGAGAGGAAAAGAAGAGAGAAGAGAGACAACAAAGAGAGAAATTCGCACTTGCGTTACGCCGAGAAATGCGCGAGCGGACGTCGAGAGGGAATAGAAACTTCCAAAAAAAGCACAAAGAAAGCGAAGAAGAAGAAGAAGAGAGAGAGAAAAAAAAACTCGATAGATAGATAAGAACGATAAACCGGGAGCGAAACGAACAAGACAACCGTTGTTGGTCCGAGCAAGCAGGGGAATCCCCGAGACTGCCGGTGCGTGCCTGGGTCCCGCTCGGGTCGGCCACGTTCCTCCTCCTCCCGCCGCCGCCGTGACGCTGGATGCTGCCTGCCCCCCGAGAAGAGACATTTCCCTATCCCCAACGCTTCCTCCCCCCCCCCCTTCTTTACACCTTCTCTCTCTCTCTTCTCTCTCTCTCTCCTCTCTCTCTCTCTCTCTCTCTCTCTCTCTCTCTCTCTCTCTCTCTCTCTCTCTCTCTCTCTCTCTCTCTCTCTCTCTCCGGAGTATCTTCTCTCGGGAGATGAAACGGAGATGAAATTTTTTTGTTTGTTTGTTTTCTGTTTGAGTTTTGAGGGTTTTTTTCTTTTTTCTTTTGGTGGGTGTTGGGTATTTTTTTTTAAATGTTTTTGCGATGGTGGTGGGTGAGGGAGAGTTGAAGAAGGGGGTGGGGAGAGGAAGGGGGGGATTGCAAGGGTGCGAACGGCATCTTTTGGGGGGAAATTTTTGCGCTGATTTTATTAGTTTTTTTGAAGGGAATATTTCATTTAGAGACGCCGTTTGCTCTCGCCAACCCTATCCTCCCCCCCCCCTCCCCCCTTGTATGCCGTGAGTGCCACCGTAGCGACCCTGTGCCTTTGGCTTCCTCTCCCCTCCCCCTTCCTCCCCCTTAAACTGGCCCTCGCTGCCCCCGCCCCCCTTCCCACCAATACCCACAATCCCCTTCGGCTCCACCAGACCGCGCTATTTGCTGAGACAACACTTAAGGAGGGAGGCTCGAGGAGGGGAGGGAGGGAGGGGGTGTATGATGTTAGGGGAGGGGTAGGGGGGTATTGCTGGCAGAGGGGAGGGGCTGTTTTAAGGGGGGGTGAGGGGGAATGGGGGAAGGGTAGTGAGGGGGAGGTGAAAGGGAAAGGGGAAAGAGGAAGAAGGAGAAGAAAGGGAGGAGGGAGGGAGGGGAGATACAGGAGCGCAATACAATATGTCTGAAAAAGACTAGAATGGGGCAGTAACGGAGAGAGCACGGAGCGACTAGGGATCGAGGAGAGGGACTTGTGTTAAGCGCCACCAACCGCTTGTGGACGGCAAGTGGAAAAGGCAAGCAGGAAAAATATAAGAAGAATTATAAAAAATAGAAAACAGGGTGCAGGAAGAACCGAGGAGTAACAGAGAAGGAAGGAGGGATCAGAAGAAGAATTGGGTGAACAGAAGAAGAGAGAAAGCACGAAATAGGATTTAAACAATGAAAGTCAATAAGCATAAATTGCCAATTTGAGCGGTGGAAGAAGGAAGAGATAAGAAGAGGAGAGCGCATAAACGAAGGAAGAAGGAGTGAATAGAATACGAAGAATAACGGTTTGAATAAAGAGTTTTAGAGCACCAACTAAAAGGGACGAGTAACAGAACACTAAACACGTATGAGACATCAAGAAGACATTGCAGCAGAAAAGTGACACGACGTTGAGTAAATTGGAGAGAGAAGGGGAGAGAGGAGAGAGAGAGAAGGGGAGAAGAAGGAAGAGATGTAGAGAAGAAGAGAGAGAGAGAGAAGAGAGAGACGAGAGAAGAGAGAGAGGAGAGAAATGAGAGGAGGAGAGGAGAAAAAAGAGAAGGGAGAGAGGAAGAGAGAGAGAGAGAGAGAGGGAGAGAGGAGGAGGAAGGAAGGGAGAGAGGAGAGGAGGAGGGGGAGGGCGTGGAGAGCGTGAAAACAGGAAGAGACGCAAGAGGGCAGAGCGAAATGGTTTTATAAGTAGGGGAGGAGGGAGACGAGTATCAACGCTCACGGGGCATATACCAGAGAGACAGAGCGAAAGAGAGAGAGGAGAGAGAGAAAAAGAGAGAGAGCGAGGAGAGCAGGGCCCGACTGCCGTCTTCAAAGGCCACGGTGCTGAAAGTGGTTTTTGCGCGTGCAGTGATAGAGGTAGAGTCTCGTATCGTATTCGAGTCTGTTTCTCTTTAACGCTGTTTGGGTGTTGGATGATGTGTGTGAGAACGTAATCTGTAAGACAGTGGGTATGTTGTGGGTGAGTAGTGTGTGTGTGTGCTCCGCTGTGTCTGTTTGTGTGTGTGATTGGTGTGCGTGGTGGCAGATGGACGAGATTAGACGGAGGTGTGTAGATAGTAAGGTGGAGGGAGGGAAGTGTTAGTCGTAGGCGAGGTGTAAGGCGTGGTGAGTAGTGGTGACGGAGTAGGATATAGTGGTGCGTGTGTGTGGTTGTGTGGTGGTGGTGTGACGCAGGGAGGGAAGGAAAGGGGTGGAGAAGAGAAGAGAAGCTGAGGAGAAGAGCAACGCAGAGAAGACGGGAGCTGAGACCAAATCGATACCGAAGACATTTTTGGGTGTGTAGAGGGCTAGCCGGAGTATGAAGGTAAGTTATAGTTTGAGTTAGAGCTTTTATGGTATCGTATGGACACCGAGAGAGAGGAGGTATAGTAGAAGAGTATGATGAGATGGACCATGTAGATGAGAGTAATGTATGAAGTACATGGATGAAGAGATATGAAGAGAGTAGTAAATTTTGATGATGAGCAGATAGTATGAAATATGCTGAGGTTAATGATTTGTTTAATAATTTTTTGAGAGAGAGTTATATAGAAGAAAGAAGAATTTTGATGTGTATTTGAGTTTATGATATGATGTTATTGGGACATTTAATTCTGAGATTTGAATAATTATTCGAACCAAGAAGAAATATGTAGTATAATTAGTTATTGATATCTAACTAGAATATTAGAGGATTTAGTGTGTAAAAAGAGTTAAATAAGGAGGACGATTAGAGAAGTTACCTGGAATATGCACTAAAGAGAAGAGACACTGAAGAAGGCTAAGAGGTGTGAGAGGCACAATTAATATTCATAAATATCTATCTAGTATGAGATTTTGCATTTTTTCCACATTATACTGCAGCCGTCTGATAGATGGTGTAGCGTGCAGGAGACGACGAGGATAGGATAGAGAGAGGGAGATAGAGAGGAAATAACAAAACAAGACACCCAAAGAAAACGAACAGAGAGAGAGAGGGGGGGACAGGGGGGGACGCGAGGCAAGAGAAGAAAAGGGAGCAGAGAGATGAGAGACGGAGACAAAGAGAGAGAGAAAGAGAAAGAAAGAAAGACAGAGAGAGAGAGAGGGAACGAAAGTAAAGAAAGACAGGAGAGAGCAGAGAGAGAGAGAGAGAGAGAGAGTAGAGAGGAGAGAAGAGAGAGAGAAGAGATGAGAGAGAGAGAGAGAGAGGAGAGAGAGAGAGAAAGAAACACAGATAGAAGAGAGACAGACAGAGAGAAGAGAGAAAGAAAGAAAGAAACAACAAACAAACAAAAGCGGGTGATAAACCAACCAAAGTCTGACTTAAAGAAAATGCTGTTCCGACGAGAACCACAACCGCCCCCACACATTCTTGTCCCGTTTTTCTCTTCTGCGCGCTTATTTACCTCTTTATTTTTTATCACCCATCTGTTTCCTTTTGTTTTCCCGATGTTCCCTCTTCTTCGTTTATCTAAGTATTTTCTCGTATGCTCCAACGCCAGTAGTTTACCTTATTTTGGTTCATAATTCTTGCCCGTTTATTTTTCCTTTATTTATTTTTACAATTCTTGTGCTGTGATTCCTTTTGCATTGTCTGCTTATTTTTGATATAATTCTTTTTTTGATATAAGTCGGTATATTTCATTTTTTTTCTTATTCTTGAGAGGTATTGTTTATTTTATTGTATGGAAATAATTTGGGTCAAATCCGGTCACTGAGGGGAGATATTATTTGGAAATAGGTGGTGTGTTTTTATTAAATGTCTTTATTTATTGGTTATATTGATGAGTTGTTAGACTCTTATCTTCTTCTCGTCTCTCAATTCAACAATGGAAGGGTGAAGGAAGGACGGTGGGACGTACCTCCGCGAGGGAAGGAGGGGTAGGTATGAAGGAGGTACTGAAACGAGAGAGAGCGTTGAGAAGACGAGCAAAACAAGAGAGGAGACATTCAGAGAGACTCGCTTTGTGGGAACACTGATGGAAAGAAGGGGAAAATTAAACGGGACCCACTTAGCCTTGATTGCCGTGGCTGACAGCTCCTGATAAATAGATGATAGTAGATCGACAGGAAGCGATAGCAGAATGTCATACAACAACTTACGAAGCATCTTTAATTTCCTGTTTGTTTTGTGTCCCGCACTCCCTCGCTTCTCATTCTCCATTTCAAATTCCTTCTCCTTTTCCTCCTCTATTTTCTACCTTTCCTCATCCTACTTTCGCCTTTTTTGGCGTATTCATTTTTTGTTTATTGTAGTGTTCTTCGCCTACTATTCTCTCTCCTATTATTTTTTCATTCGCTTTCTGTTTTTGGGCCTTTAAATTCAGTTACTCTTTGGAGCTGATCCCTATCTCGCTTTTTGGGCATTCTTCTTATTGATTTTTACTCTTCTATCTATTCCCTTCTCTGATATTTGTCTCCTTCATATTCCTTTGGTCCGTGCTATACTACATAGATATATAATATATAATACCCATCCTAAATATATAAGACTATATCACAGCAGTTCCATTCGATGTGGAAATTCCTCCTTTTCATTCTCCGATGTATTGTTCTCACCTACTATATTATATCACCGTGCTATTTATATTATTCAATTCTTCATTGGTGAACGGATATTATCTTAATCCTAATTTTTAATGTTTCTAACTGAGAATAGGGGTTAGGGGGTGGGGGAGTGGGTTTTTGGTGGGGGGGGAGTTGGTTGGAATTTTCTTTATTCTATATTTTTCATTATTCAATTTAATTTCCTATCGTCTATTCTAATCTTTTATTTTCTTTTCTACCTATTTTCCTTCGTACACTATTTCTTGTTATGTATATCTTTTTTATTTATACTATCACATACGGAAAAAGACGGTATTAAGAGGTACGTCTGGTGTGTTGTGTAATGTTAATATTCTTTATTTGTGAAGCTGTTATCTATTAGTTGTTTCTGAATGAATTTTCCTTACTGTCGTCGTCTTAATCTATTTTCTCTAAATTTTTCATTGCTCTGAATTCATAGAATGGCGGATCTAGTAACTTTTGAGATCTTCTTTCAGTTTGTACTTTTCGATATCTTAATTTCGCACTTCGCATCTTGCATTGGCGTGTCCTTTCGATTTGACTGAGAAGTTTTGTATTTTTATGATTTATATGAATACTTTGTGATTGGAGTTGATTGATTATAATTGTATTATTATATCATATTTCTATTTGGTAATGAATTATTTTAGGCCGTTTTGTTAGTCTTATATCTTTCCCTCTGTCAATGCTGATTTCCGCTTATTTCCATCGTAGATAAGATGAGAGAGGAGAGCTAAATTGTAATTGAGATGACTATGAGTAGGCAGAGTATTCCATGAAGAAGTAATTAGTAGTATGAAGTACTCGATGACTTTAGTATGATGATAGTTCCAGAACAATTAGTAGAATGTATTCTCTTCTATTGATGAGTCATTGATGACCAGTCTATGATTCAGATGTCCACTCGAGATTGACTGATATTTCATTGTACCGATGCAGAGTTAATATTGTAGATTAGAGCTCTTCTATTGAGTTCATTATTCCATCTGTAATATGACCTAAGACAGTTAAGAGCTATGCTACTGAGTAGGTTCAATTTATGACAATCAAATGATTTATCTCTATAAAGTCAGTTATTATATACAATATTTTACAACGTAATAAATTACACTAATAATAATCGAAGTGAATAATGACTTAGGTCCATTTCAACGGCATCGAACTTAGAGAGTTAAAGTACTGCGGTCTTTGGACTTTCACTTTCTCACTCTTCCCTCATCTTATTCTCTCCACTTCTTGCCTCTCCCCTATCCTCTCATTCTACCACATATTATTCTATTCCGTTCTAAATTTTCATTTCCTCTTATTTTATCTCTTCTATTTCATTTCCCGTTTAATTCTATTCTCTCTTATTTTCATTTCCATCTTATTTCTATTCTCTTCGATTTTCATTTCCCGTTTTATTCTTAAATTCTTCTTCTATTTTTCATTTCCGTTTACTATCATCACAATATTCCCATCATTCTTATTTTCATTTCCATCCTTATTCGAGTCTGTAACTCGCAAACTCTCTCTCTGAGTTTTTTCTTGCTCTTTGATCATTCTAGAAATCCTTTCTGCTACGACTTGCAATTTTGCGCGTTCTCAGCCTCTCGTCAACAAGGATTTGTTGACTCCGATTACTGAGAGTAAATATTTATATATATGAATACAGATGAGTGAAACATTATATAGGTGATATATATAAACTGACTAAAATATGATAAACCAGGTGTATATCATTTTTAATAGTAATTTACTCTGTACAGAAACAGAGTGTATATCGAGATAAACCAGCATATATTACGAGGCTGTGAGAACTATCCGGAATTTATTGAGGTCTACTGTGTTATCTGAGAGGGAGGGATTCTATTAATCTGTCACTCGTAATTTATTTATTATTGTTTTTATTTTATTCTATTCTATTCCTTTTTTTTACTTTCGTCTTAATTCTTTTCTCTTCTATTTTCATTTCCATCTTATTCTATTCTCTTCTATTTTCATTTTTCTTTTTCATTCTATTGCTCGACTTGCAATGCGTTCATCCGATTACTGAGTATATTTATTTTATATATATATTTTTATTGTTTTTATTTTTTATTCTATTCTATTCTATTTTTATTTTCGTCTTATTCTTTCTCTTCTATTTTTCATTTCCATTTTTATTCTATTCTCTTCTTTTTCGTTTTTTTTTCTTTTTCATTCTGATTACCGAAGTGAAAAGGTCACGCGGGCAGGAGGAGGGAAAATCGACCTTAACGACCTAAATTTATCTCCGTCAGCTGGTCCAGTCACCATAGCACTTCATGACGTCAGACGCTTCAAGCAGTGATCAAGAAACGATTTGTAATTGAAGGAAATTGGGATAATAAGAGCAGGAGATAAAGAAGGGGGTGTATGAGAGAGAGATGGGGGAGGGAGGGGAGGGGAGAGGGGGGAGGGGAGGGAGGGAGAAAGGAAGAGGGGGGAGGGAGAGGGAGAGGGAGAAAGAAAGAGAGAGAGAGAGAGGGAGAGAAAGAGAAAGGAGAGGGGAGAAAGAGAGAGAGAGGGAGAGAAAGAAAGAGAAGAGAGGGAGAGAAAGAAAGAAGAAAAGAGAGAGAGAGAGAGAGAAGAAGAAGACAGAGACAGAGAAACAGAACAAAGGGACACAGAGAGGAAGACAAGAAAGAAGAGCGAGAAGGGACCCCCCCAAAAAAAAAAAAAAAAAAAAAAAAAATCCACATAAATGACGATCTTCATTTCGTGTTGGGCAAAGCGTGTGAATGGCGAGGGAGCCACACATGCACGCAGTCCTTGGAGAGGCTCTGCTTAATTGTTTTAACGAGGGAGGGCAAGGCAGCGGGGCCGCGAGTGACCTCTGCCTCCGTCACAATCCCAGGAATGAGTGCCATACTCTGTGAGTGCCTCGCTTCTCTCCGCCGTGCCTGCGACGGGCTTGCACGGTCGCCTCGTATGCTGTGCCGTGCGTGTGTCGTTGTGTGTGTGTGTGTGGTGTGTGTGTGTGTGTGTGTGTGTGTGTGTGTGTCGTTGTGTGTGTGTGTGTGTGTGTCGTGTGTGTGTGTGTGTGTGTGTTGTGTGTGTGTGTGTGTGTGTGTGTGTGTCTGTGTATGTGTATGTGTATGTATGCATGTGTATGTGTGTTGTGTACAGCAGACGGATTGTTCACACGTACGCACTCTGGTATGTAAGGTCCGTCTAAAATGGTATCGTTATCGTTATTGTTATCATTCGTTATCATATGCTTAGGTGACGTACAGGGATTGTAAATAGAACGAAGGGAAGAACAGATAGACGAGTATGCTTAAGGTCTTTTCGCTGTGTGCCCTTGAGTAGTAGAGCGAAAAAGGGCTTTGCCGTATTCGTGTATTTTTTATTTTTTTTTTTTTTTTTTTTTTTTTTTATTATTATTATTTTTTTTTTTTTTTGCTGTGTTCCCAAAGAAGCAATATAGCATAGAGGCCTTTGGATATTTTTTTTTCGTTTTGTTTTCTAGTTCTTCCTTTTGTTTTTTTTTTCTTTTTCTTGTTCTTCTTCTTCTTCTTTCTTCTTCTTCTTCTTCTTTCTTCCTTCTTCTTTTCTTCTTCTTCTTCTTCTTCTTCTTCTTCTTCTCTTCTTCTTCTTTGTTGTTTCTTTCTTCTTCTTCTTCTTCTTCTTTGTTGTCTTGTTTGCAATTCGTTCAGTATGAGTTCTGTTCGAGTACCAGTAGTACCAGGGACGCCGTTGGTATCACTCGCTGTTCAGCCACTTGCTACCAGGACAGACGTTGTAGTAAGTACCTGGAACTCGATCGCCCGTTCTTCCCATTACTTGTACCGGAGTACCAGGTACATCCCCCTCCCCCCACCCCCCCTTCCACCTGCCTCTCAAGTATACCAGAACATCTTGTGGTGTTCTCGTACCCTCCCCCCCCCCCCCTCCATCCCGGCCTTTTCCTCTGCCTGTCCCCCATCAGGCTTTCCTCTCTCTCTCTCCCCCAAAAGCTCCCATACCCCCCCTCCTTCCCCTCCCCTACCAAGCAACCCCACTTGTCTCTCCAACTCCTTGTCTCTCCACCAACACCTGTCTCCTCTAACACCCTAGCACCTTCCCTCCTTGTCCTCTTCTAGTACTCCGGCACCCCTCCCTCTCTTTCCCTTCTCCTCCCCTTCCCCCCCTCCCTCCCTTTCCCCCCCCCCTTACCCATCCCCTCCTCCCCCTGGGGCAGCCTCCAACCTGCCCCAGTTGTAACATGTGCTGACCAGACGTCACTCTTGTCCGTTCACACTCTCTTCGTTTGGTGTTTGGGGGGGGGGGTGAGGGTGAGGGAGGAGGAGGGGGAGGGGAGGAGGAGGTGGTTGGAGGTGGAGATGGTGGTGGTGGTGGTGAAGGTGGCGTAGGAGAGAGAGACGGAGAGACTAAAAGACAGAAAGACAGAAGAGAGAGAGAGAGAGAGAAAGAAAGAAAGAAAGAAAGAAACAGAGACAGGGAGATGGAGGAGGAAGGGAGGAAGGGACCAGTCGGGGTGGGGCGTAGGGAAGGGAGGGAGGTGAGGAGTAGCGGCGAGGGTGGAGGGTTTTCACCTCCCTCCTCCTCCCCATCCTCCTCCTCCTCCCCTCCTCCTCCTCCTCCTCCATAGATTTGGGTCCCGTCGACTCGGGTATTCCAGTGGATTTCACTTTCTTCAATTCTTTCTTCTTCCTCCTCTGTTTATTTTGGTTGTTCTTCATTGTTTCTTTTCGTGTCTTTCCAAAGGCGGAACGGGTGTTTCTTTGTTATTTGTTTATTTATTTATTTACTTATTTGTTGTTTATTATTTACTTGTTGTTATTATTTATGTTTCGTGTGTGGATCTTGAGCACGCAAGCAGACACACACAGACGCACATAGGTCCTAGAGTACATGCGCACGCACGCACGCACGCACGCACATATATCCTATTGTTACCCTAAATTTCATTTTTGTCCCACGGGTCTCTCACTCTCTTCGCCCCCCCTCCTTCCCCCCCCCTCGCCCCCAAGCTCCACAGGTGGGGGGTGGAAATTGAAAAATGGCTTGGAGGGGCGGAGGGAAAATCTACACGCACTCGCACAGACACAGACGCGCGCCCGAACACACTCGCTCACTCACTCACTCGCTCGCTCGCTCTCAGTTACTCTCTACTCACTCACTCACTTACTTCACTCACTCACTTGTCACACTCTCACTCACTCACTCGCTCACTCACTCACTCACTCACTCACCACTCGCTTACACTTCTCTCACTCACTTACTCAGTCACTCTCTCACTCACTTACTCAGTCACTCTCTCACTCGCTCACTCATTCACTCTCTCGCTCGCTTACTCACTCACTCACTCGCTCGCTCACTTACCACTCTCTCGCTCGCTTTACTCAGTCACTCTCTCACTCACTTACTCAGTCACTCTCTCGTCGCTTTTCTCCTCACTCACTCACTCATCACTCACTCAACTCACTCACTCACGGTAGATGAATCCGCTTGCGAGGACTTGGCGGTGGAGAATACGGAGAGAGAGAGAGATGAGAAACAAACGAGAGAGAGAGACGAGAGATACGGAGAAAGAGGGACGAGAGAGATACGGAGAGAGAGAGATGGGAGAACAGACGAGAGAAATACGGAGAGAGAGAGACGAGAGATACGAAGAAAGAGGGACGAGAGAAATACGGAGAGAGAGATAAGAGGCGAGAGAACAGACAAGAGAAATACGGAGAGAGAGAGAGACGAGAGAACAGACGATAGAGATACGGAGAGAGAGACGAGAGAACAGACGAAAGAGAGACGAGAGATGCGGGAGAGAGAGAGATAAGAGGCGAGAGAGAGACGAGGCGACGCGGGGTCCTTCGCGGTTCGGAGGGAAGGCGGTGTGAGGGAGGGAGAGGGAAGTGTGGGAAGGGAGAGGGAGGAGGGAGAGAAGAAAGGGGGAGAGAGAGGGGAGAGAGAAGGAGGAAAGAGAGACGAGAGAGAGAGGGAGAGGGAAGTGTGGGAAGGAGAGGGAGGAGGGAGAGAAGGAAAAGGGGGAGAGAGGAGGAAAGAGAGACGAGAGAGAGAAGGAGAGGGGAGGAGAGATAAGGAAAGGGAGAGAGAGAAGGAAAGGGGAGAGTGAGAAGGAAAGGGAGAGAGAGGGGAGGAAAGAAGGGGAGAGAGAAAGAGGAAAGAGGGTGGAGAGTAAGAAGGAAGTGTAGGTAGGAGAGGGAGAAGGAGAGAGAAGGAAAGGGGGGGGAGGAAGAGGGAAATGAGTGAATGAATGAATGTAATGATGGAGTAAAGCGAGAGAGGGAGAGCGAGATAATACGAATGAACGAATGAATGTGATAATAAAAGGTGAGTGAGAGAGAGAGACTAAGACAAACAGAAAGAAAGAAAGAAACACCAGGACATGCTGGTAACATTTGTAGCATTTTTAAGCGATGTTTGTTGACGGAGATGAGTGTGGGCCTCATCACCATCTCATCACCTCACCACCATCTCATCACCTCATCACCACCTCACCACCACATCACCTCATCACCATCTCACCACTACCTCATCAGCTCACCACCACCATCACCTCACCACTACCTCAATCACCTCAACTCATCTCACACTACCTCATCAGCTTACTACCACCTCATCATCACCTCAACATCATTCACCACACCTCATCACCTCACAACCACCTCACCATCATCTCACCACCACCTCATCATCTCACCACCACCTCATCATCACAACCACCACCATCATCTCACCACCACCTCATCTCATCCTCACAACCACCTCACCATCATCTCACCACCACCTCATCATTCACACCACCTCATCACCTCACAACCACCTCACCATCATCTCACCACCACCTCATCATCTCACCACCACCTCATCACCTCACAACCACCTCACACCACCATCACCTCATCACCTCATCATCATCTCACCAACCACCTCATCACTCACACACCTCACCATCATCTCAACCACCACTCACACTCACCACAACCACCTCACAACCACTCACCATCTCATCATCACCTTTTTCCACTTCACCACCAC
>NW_020872179.1:136233-143733 GCF_003789085.1 Penaeus vannamei
TTTAATTAACATATTATCACTGATATAAGTAGAATTATCGCTCGCACAAATTCCCAAATTTGACCTTAATCGATGGAAATTGTTCACAGGAAAGCTTTCAAATCACACTATGGCATTTCCTCTTTAACTTCCTTTGACAACAATACTAACAACAGCATCAGCACATAGATAACAACAACAGAAACAAGTAGATAATACCAATAATAATAACACAATATGATAGATAAAGAACAACAGTAACAAATAGATATCAACAAACACAAACAACGAACAGAGAAGAAAAACATAACAAGGAAGAGAGAACGATAACAAAGAGAATAAGAAAGAGAGACTACTATAACAAAGACAACAAAGAAGAGAGAACGATAACAAAGAGACCAGGAAAGAGACAACGAGACTAATCAAAACACACTAACAACTAACAACAACAAACAACCAAACAAATACAAACACACCGCAAAATAACAGTAACAACAACAAACACACCGCAAAATAAACAGTAACAACAACAAACACACCGCAAAATAAACAGTAACAACAACAAACACACCGCAAAATAAACAATAACAACAACAAACAACCCACAAACACTCCACAAAATAAACAGTAACAACTAACAACAACAACAACCACAAACAAAGAACAAACACACCGCAAAATAAACAGTAACAACAAACAACCCACAAACACACAAACACTCCGCAAAATAAACAGTAACAACCCAGCAACAAACAACCCACAAACAAACAAACACTCCTCAAAATAAACAGTAACAACTAACAACCAACCAACAAACAAACAAAACAAACACACCGCCGCCAACGCCTCGTGGGAATCGGCGGGCGAGCTTCGTGGTTCCTCGAGCGACAGCATCCATCTCCCTCCGTCAGCATCCCAGTGCCAGGGCGATCTGGCATTCGCCTCGTGGGCCATTTCTCCCGCCTTTGTTGTGACAAGTTGGCATTTTTTTTCCTCTTCCAATATCGGAGGGATTGTAATGGAGGTTGTGTCATATGCCCGTGTCATAGGCATGTTGAGGTGATCGTGTCATACGTGTAATGGCCATGTTGAGGGTACTCATGCCATACTCATGTCGGGGGCATATTGTGTTGCCGTTATCCCGTGCGTATTCTCGTAGGTTTAATGAGAATTCTTCTAAAAGTTCACGTGTATGTTCAGTAAGCTGGCCAATGCGTGTTCTCGTATTGTATAGGATATCTTTTAATAACTCTACGTGTGATTTTATTAATTTGATTAATGCCGGTTGAAGGAATAGTGGTTGCGAGGTGGAAACTAAATGGTTTAAGACTTGGTAACTGTGATACCAACTTTTATAATACCCAGTAGTTACTGTTATTACATAATTAATATTGCAGTGATTGTATGGCTGATCACCACGGAATTATAATGCCAATAGTTATATGATGGTGATTGTTGTAAAAACGATGACAAAACAGTGACGTCAGTAGGCCTATTTCACTCTAGGTCCCGTCTGATAAATGGAGAGATTAAGTGATTGATGGCTGTAAATAGATATAGACATGTTGATAGGTGAAGACGTATATTTATAGCTATCTCTCTGTCTATCTGTCTGTCTATCTAGCTGTCTGTCTGTCTGAGAGGGAGAGAGGGAGAATCAGTGATAGAAAGACAAAGACCCGTACACCCCTTCTCCCTACACCCCTCTCTCTATGCCCCTCGCTCTACACCCCTCCCCCTACACCCCTTCTCCTACACCCTACACCCCTCTCCCTACACCCTCTCCCTACACCCCTCTCCCTACACCCCTCTCCCCTACAACCCCTCTACCCCTACCACCTGTGGACTAATTGCCTTCTCTCTCCCCTTGTCTTGCAGGTGTCGAGGCAGCCACAGACACCACCGGCGCAGGACCTTCCCCATTCCGCTGTAAGTATCGTCGAATTCGTCTAAGGTGGAATTTTGTGCGAATGGAAGGGGTTATTGCTGGAAAGTGGATTGTTGAAGAAAGGAAAAGGAAAGGAAAGGATGTTGTAGAATGCAGAGCGAGAAGGTTTGTTGTAAGAGGGATGGCGGATATCGAGTTGTTGGAGGAGAAAGAAAATGGTGGGAAGTGGATATGAAGAAAGGGAATGAAGGATATTGTAGAGCGAAAATGTTTATTGTAAGAGGGATGTCGGATGTAAAATTGTAAGAAAGAGAAAATTTGTATAATCAAATTACCGTTTATTGCAGAGGGATGCCGGAGTTTCAAAAGTTTATTATATGTCACTAGTATCGCGAAATAGAAACGTACTATTTAACGAAAAATCGATGCAATACGGCTTTTAATGATGAGTTTTCGTACGCATAGGCCTACACGATACGAATTCCATGCAAAAGAAATGTGTTCGTATCATATCGTCATCCGTTTTGCAATACGATTTGAATTCCGTTATGTAGTACGCATTATTTCTACAAAAGTCGGGCTTACCGTTCTCTAATACGTTTTAAATTCCATCCTTTAGTGATTTTTTTCCCCTCCGGCAAGTCATCAGTCAAAGCCTTAAATTCGGGCTCATTTGCAAACCCAATTGGCGTGCAAATCCGACGTGATTTTGGGAAGAGACGGAAGTTTATGCAAACATTCCAAGCTTTTTTTTTTTTTTTTTTTTTTTTTTTTTTTTTTTTTTTATCGTCCCAGAGGTCGATTTCAACTCTGTAGTACAACGCCCCCCTCCCCCCATCCCCCACCCCACCCGTCTACGGTTTAAAGAGACCGCGAAGGTGATCCATTATGCATTAAGTGTAGCTTCTCGGGTCCTCGTGGTCCAGACCCCCCCCCCCCTCCCCCCCACTCTTAAATTTAGGAATAGGGCGAATTAGAATACGGATTAAGGGTGAATTCCGGCCCTTGAGATCAAAGGATAGAATAAATAAAAAAAAAATTGTTTATCGCCCCCCCCCCCCCTTTAAAATAATGATTAACCCGCGCGTCGCTTATCGCCTGTAATTTGCATATTACGGTCTGGGAGTGAAATGGGGGGGGGAGGGGGGGGGGAGGGAGGGGGCGGATGATGGTATCTTTGGACGAACATTCTCGCGGGGTCGAAATCCAGCGGTGGATGGGGCTTTATGCGGTCCCCGTTCGAGATGGATAGGGGTGGATAGGAGGAGAGGAGGGAGAGAGGGATAGGGTGGATAGGAGAGTGGGAGAGGAATAGGGTGGATAGGAGGAGAGGAGAGGGATAGGGTGGATAGGAGAAAGAGGGGAGAGGGAGCGGGGTAGATAGGAGGAGAGGTAGGTGTGGATAGGATAGAGGAGAGGTAGGTGTGGATAGGAGAGGGAAGGGGTGGATAAGAGGAAAGGGGAGAGGGAGAGGGGTAGATAGGAGTGGAGGGAGAGGGATAGGGTTGGGTAGGAGAAGGATAAGTTTGGATAGGAGGAGAGGAAGGAGGAGGATAGGGTAGGAGTGCCGGAAAGGAAAGGAAAAGAAAACTAGCTAATATTTTTTCTTGTTTCTTGTTCGTAACTTTTTCTCCTTGCTTCGTCTCTCTTTTCCTCTCTCTCTCTCCGTTCCCATTTCCTTGTCTCTCCTCTCTCTCTTCTTCGTCTTCTTCTTTCCTCTCCCATTCTCTCTCTCTCTTTCTCAATCTCTCCTCCTCACCCCACTTCCACCCTTTCCCTCTCTCTCTCTCTCTCTCTTGCCTCTCCCCCTTCTCCTTCTCCTCCCTCCTCTCTTTTTCTCTCCCTCCTAATTTTCCTCTTCCTTCCTCTTCCCTCTCCTCTCTCTCTCTTTCCCTCCCCTCATCCTCTTCCCCCCTTTCCCTCTTCTCTCCCTCTCCTCTCCACCCTGTTCTCCCTCTTTTCGCCTCTCCCTTGTCTCCTCCTCTCTCCCTTCTCCCTCTTCCTTCTCCCTCACCCTCTTCCCTCTTCTCCTCTCCCTCTTCCCCTCTCCCTCCCACCTCCCTTCTCCTTCTCTCTCTTCCCCTTCTCCCTCTCACTTCTCCCTCTTCCTCTCCCTCTCCGCGCCGCTCGTGTCTTATTCTGGCTCACGTGCTTGTTGGCTGTGTCTTCGTCCTGTGTTTGGGCGCCTGTTTGGACTGGGCCGCTTTTTCCCCGGCTTTGCTTGCCTTTTGCATCCCATCCGCCCTGCGCCCTGCTGCCTCGCGTCCTCCCTTTCCTCCCTTCCCCTTTTCGCTGCTCCTTCATTCTCCTGGTTTTCTCTCGTCCTCTTTCTCCCCTCTTCTGATTCTTCTCTCCTCCTCATTCCCTCCCTTTCCTCTTCCTCTCGTCCTCCCTTCCTCCCTCTTCTGGTTCTTCTCTCCTTCGCTGCCTTCTTCATTCTACTGTTCCTTCTCGGTCCTCCCTTCCTCCCTCTTCTGATCCCTCCTTCTTTCTCTCCTCCCTTCCTTCTCCTGGTTCTTCTTCCTTCTTCCACTCCTCCTCCCTTCCTCCCTTCTGATTCCTCTCCTCCTAGCTCCCTCCCCTGGTTTCTTCTCTCCTTTCGCTGCCTTCCCCCCTCTCCTTGTTTCTCTCCTCCTCCTGTTTCTCTCCTCCTCCCTTCCTCCCTCCTTCTTCGCTGCTTTCTTCCCTCTCCTGGTTCCTTTCTCCTCTCCCTTCTTCCCTCCTGGTTCTTCAGTGCCATCCGTACCTCCTTTCTTTCTTCTGCACCTCCTTTTCATTCCTTTCTTTCCCTCCTTCTTGTATTCCCCCTCCCATCTCCCTCCCTCCCCCCCCACTCCCTCTCCTCCCTCTCCTCCTCCACGGTCTCCCTCCCTCCCTCTCTCCTCCTCTCTCACTCCCGTCTCCCTCCCTCCCCTCTCCCTCACCCTCTCCTCCCCTCCCTCTCCCCACTCCTTCCCTCCCTCCCCTCTCGTCCTCCTCCATCCTCCCTCCCTCTCCCTCCCTCCCACCCCTCTCCTCCACTCCCTCCCTCTCCTCCACTCCCTCACTCACCGTCTCCCTCCTCCACCCTCCTCCCCCTCCCCTCCTCTCCACTCCCCATCCTCCCTCTCCCCCACTCCCCCCTCCCTCCTCCTCGCCTCCCTCCTCCTCCTCCCTCCTCGCCCTAGCCCCCTCTACGGCGTGGAGAGTGGTGGTGCTTGCTTCGGTCTGGTGTTGACAGACCCGCTGTTGATCTTGCGTTGGCATTTCGCTCTCGTCTGGGTTGTGTCGTCCCCGTCCTCTCTCTCTCCTCTCTTCTCCTCTTCCTCTCTCCTCTCTATCCTCTCTCTCTCTTATCTATCTCTCTCTATCCTCTCTCTGGTCTGTCTCTCTCTCTCTCTCATCCTCCTCTCTCTGTCCTTCTGTCCTGTCTCTCTCTCTCTCTCTATCTCTCTCTCTTCTCTCCTCTCTCTCTCTCTCCTCGTCTTCTCTCTCTCTCTCCTCTCTCTCTCTCTCTCTCTCATCTCCTCTCTCTCTCTCGTCCTCTCTATCCTCTCTATCTCTCTGTCTCTCTGTCCTCTCTCTCTCTCTCTCTCTCTCTCTCTCTCTCTCTCTCTCCTCTCTCTCTTCTCTCGTCTCTCTATCTTCTCTCTCTCTCTCTCTCTCTCCTCTCTCTCTCTCTCTCTCCTCTCTCTAATATCTCTCCTTCTCTTTTATCTCCCTCTGTATCTCTTCATCTCTCTCTCTCTCTCCATCTATCTCTTTTCTTCTTTGCTCTTCCTCTGTAATCTTCCTCTCTCATTTCTCTGTATTTCATTTCTATCTCTATTCCCTCTCTTTGTTCCTTTCCGCTCTATATCTCTGTTCCTCGTCTAATCTCTTATCTTCCTCTCTCCTCTCCCCTCCCCTCTATCATCTCTATCTTCTCTATTCTTCCTATTTTCATCATCTCCGTCTCCTCCTCTTGCCCTGTTTTTTTTTTCGTTTTTTTCTTCTTCTTTGCCTTCCCCGCTGCTTTTGATCCTCTTCCTCTGATGTTATTTCCTTTTCCTCTTTCCTTTCCCTTCCTTTTCGATTTCCCTATTCTCCCCACCCCTTCTCTTTCCCTTCCCTCTCTCTCCTTCGCCCCTCCCTATCCCTCGCCCTCCTTTTTCCCTCCCTATCCCCCTTCCCCTCCCTCTCCCCTCTCCAGTCCCTTCCTTCCCATGTCAGTGCATTCCCCTTCCTCTCCCTCCCTCCCCCTCCCCACCACACACGACTTAGGCTAACTGTAGTCCTTCCTTTACCTCATTAAGGGCTTGTCACAAACGCCCGACGCCCACCCCCATATAAAGACGGATCCATAAAGTCTCGCAGCGGGTTTTCGGGCGGTTTAGCTCTCGGGTGCCACGGGATAGGCCTACTTGTGGGTGCCCGGGCGAGGATGTGGTGGGGGTATGCGTAGGGGTAGGGTTGGGGGGAGGTTGGGGGAGTTGTCTGTTCTTGCTTTCTTTTTTGTATATTTTTTTCTTTTTTTCTTTTTTCTTTTTTTTTTCTTTCTCTTCATTTTTGTTTTTGTTTTCGTTTTCTTTTTTTTTTTTTTCTTAGTTTTGGCTTTCGGTTTAAAAATTCCTTTTTTTCTAAGTTTTGGTTTTTTGTTTTCATTTTTTCTTTTGTTTTACTTTTTTATCTGATTTCGTTTTTTTTTTTTCTTTTTGGTTCTTTTTTTTTTTTTTTTCATTTTTTTAGCTGCTTCCTTGTTTTTTGTTGTGTTTATATTTCCTTTGTTCTTCCTCTCACGACCCAAGACGACCTACGACCTCCTCTTTCTCTTTTCTTTCCTTTCTTTCTCTCCTCCTCTCTTCCTCTCCTTCCTTCGCTTCCTTCTTCCTTTCTTTCTCTCCTCCTCTCTTCCTTCGCTTCCTACTGGTGATTTTAACGCGCCATCGGTAGTCGTCGTTCTTGAAGTCGTAAAAGTGGTCGTAGTGGTTCTATTTCTTGTTTATTTTTATTGTTTTTGTTACTTTTTTTTTTACTTGTTTTTTTTAAGCAAGAGAAGATAATGTGAGATAAAGGGAGGAATGAGGAAAGGAGGAATGAGGAAGGGAGAATTAAAAGTATAATGATTATTATGATAATTATATAATAATCAAATGAGAATAATGACAATTAAAAAAAATCATAAAAAATATATATGATTATTATGATAAATTATATATAATCAATGAGAATAATAATGATTAAGAAAAGGAATTCCATATTGAACCGTAATCATGTTAACAAATGCGTAGAAGAGGTATGAATGAGAATAAATAATAATAAATAAATAAATAAATAAATAAATAAATAAATGTGTTTACAATACAAGAGATGTATCGGTTTCGAATACATCTTCGCCGGAAATGTATGTATTTCAGGCGAAGATGTATCCGAAACCGGTCGAATAAATCTCTTGTATTGTGAAAATATTCATTTCTCTTTCATTCCCTTCGAATTCTGTTGCTTCTTGGCCGCTGAAGACGTCGTGGTCTTAGGTCGTCCTCGGTCACTTTGGTGTCCTTGGGCCTCGTTATCTGTCCGTTTTCCTTCCCTCTCCTGTTTCTCCCTTTATTGGTCTTTCTCCCTCTCTCCCCCTATTCACCCCTACCCTCTGGTTGATTGTCCTCTGCATTAAC
>NW_020872179.1:146233-151417 GCF_003789085.1 Penaeus vannamei
GCCAAGTGGCACTCGCTGGGCGGGTCGCTGGCCTCAATGAGGGAGAGCTGGTGGGGCTGTGGGCGGTTCCGGAAGACGAAGAGGAGGAGACGAAGAACGAAGGAGGAGAAGAAGAAAAAAGAGCAGGGGGGAAGAAGAAGAAGGAGGAGGAAGGGAAGAGGAAGACGAGGAGAAGAGAAGAAGACGAGTAGAGGAGGAAGACGAGGAGGAGGAGGACGAGAAAGGAGAAGAAGAAGAAGAGAGAAAGGAGCAGGGGAGAAGAAAGGAGGAAGGAGGGGAAGACGAGGAGGAAGGAGAATAAGAGGGAAGAAGAAGAAAGAGACGAGTAGGAGGAGGAAAGAGGAGAAGGAGGAGGAGAAAGAGGAAGACGAGGAGGAAGAGGAAGAGAGGAAGGAGGAGAAGACGTTCTCGTTCGAATTCCGTTTTCCCGATCGTCGTCGTCGTCGTCGCTCCGTACGCAGGATTTTGCGTGTCAACGCTTTTTTAATAGGACAGGGAAGGGGGGCAGAGGAGGGGAACAGGGGAAGAGGGAGGGTAAGAAAGTGGGTAGGGGAAAAGGGGAAGCGAGGAGGGGGTAGGGAGAGGGAAGAGGGTAAGGGAGGAGGGGGAAGGGGTGGAATTCTGATCCGGTGGAAGGCCAAGACTGCATGCTCTTTTTATTACCTCCTCGCCCCTCTCCTCCCTCCTCACTTCTAGCACGCTATGGGGAAGTGCGCGCACGGCCGTCAGACAGCGCCGACTCGTGGCAGCACCTACCTCCCGTCGCCGCCCATGAGCCTTAGCCACGGCCTTCGCCCACACCGGGGATGATGCGCCCCTGAGCCACCTCGATCCACCCAGTCCACTCGATCCACCCTGGTCCAATACGATCCTCTCTGACCTATTTGCATCCACCAGGCAACCACCCTGATTATGCATATTACGGTCCTACCTTGATCACCAGTGTCCACTCGCGGGTCGGGGGACCACCCGAGTCCAACTCTGGGTCCCTCTACGATCCCATCTTGATCCCACCCAAGTTCACGTCCGATCCACCCTGGTCCACTACGATCTCTCGTGACCATCTTGATCCACCCAGGTCCACTCTCTGGTCCTCTAGCGATCCATTTCTTGGTCCACCCAAGTCCTCTCGCGATCCACCCTAGTCCCACTCGGTCCTTTAAGGATACCACCCAGGTCCCCCGTCCAACTCAAGTCCCTCTGGTCCTTTAGGATCCACCCAGGTCCACTACGATCCACTCAAGTCCACTCTGGTCTAACGTACGATCCATCTTGAGGTGGTGGCGAATCCAACTCCGTCCATCTGATGTCACCCAGTCCACTACGATCCTCCTCTGACCTAATCTGATCCACCCCCAGGTCCCGTTGGTCCTCTACATCCATCTTGGGTCCGACTCCGCATCCACCCTAGTCCAGCTCATGGTCCACCACCCGTGATCCACTTCGATCACCTTAATCCACCTCGATCCACCCAGATCCACCACGAACCACCGTCATTCACACTGGCTATGTTGGAGGAGCGAACAGGGTAGTGATAATAAATGAATGAATGAATGAATATGCAAATAAGGTTGATTATGATGTTAATTATTATGCATTTTCGACTCTCTTCCTCATTTTATTATGCTTCGACTCATCCTCTCTTTCCTCTTTTAATAATTATGATTGCTCTGTCTGTCTGTCTGTCCTGTGCTCTCTCGTCCCACCCTCTCTCTCTTCTCTCTCTTCTCCGTCTTGTCTCTCTCCTCTCCTTCTCTCTCTTTCTCTCTCTCTCTCTCTCTCTCTCTCTCTCTCTCTCTCTTCTTCCTTTTTCTTTCCTCTTCTCCTTCCCTTTTCTCTCTTCCTAAATATTGAAATGATGTAAGTTATTATGTATTTTCAGAAAACTCTTCCTCTTTTATGTATGTTGTTATTCGATCTCTCTCTTCCTCATTTTCCCACAAATTATTTGATAAAAATACCAGATGAAAGTATGTTAATACAATATACTGGATATGATAAGAAAATAGATTAAGGTAATACTCGGCTGTTTTTAAAAAATATTAGATTCGATTATACCCCCTCCTAAACTTTCCTCTTCCTCTTTTTCTCCTTCTTCCTTCCTCTTCCTTGTTTTTCTCTTCTCATTTTTTGATAAGGATAGGAGGAGAATTGGGATAGCCAGGATAAGATAATCTTAGGAAAGGAGGGGGAGGAGGGGGGAGGTGGAGGTGGGGGAGATAAGGAATAATAATGTTTAATAATATAATAATCAAATAATATTAATGATAATGAGGAGAAGCGAGAGTGGAGGAGGATAGACCCGAGAAAGAAGAGCGTGAGGAGGAGGTGGAAGAAAGAAGAAGGAGGAGAAGAAGAAAGGAAGAGATAGAAGGAGGTAGGAGAGGATAGGAAGTAGGAGGAGAAGATAAGATAAGGATGAAGAAGAAGGAGAAGAGAAGAAGAAGAAAAGAAGAAGAAGGAGGAGGAGGAATGAAGGGCAGGAAGGGAGGAGAGGAGGAGGAGGCAAGAAGGAGAGGAGGAGGAGGAAGAAGAAGGAGGAGGAGGAACGAGGAAGGAGGAGGAGGAACGAAGGAAGGGGAGGACGACGAGGAAGGAGGAGGACGACGAGGGAAGAAGGTAGGACTGAGGAAGGAAGGACGACGTAGTGATTAGAATTTCAAGAAGAAGAAGAAGGACGAGGAAGAAGGAGGAGAGGAGGCGCGAGGAAGAAGAAGGTTTAGTAAGCGGATCGGTGCGAGCGAAATCGGGTTACCACGCCCGCCCCACGCATACCCGAAGGCGTTTTAAAAAAAATGAGAGTTGTTACGGCGCTCAGACATATCCTTCTCTCGAGTTATGAATGAACCGAGTGATAATAAAGGCTTATGCGGGGGCGGTGTTGGCGCCGATGGGAGGGGGGGAGGGGGGAGGGGGAAGGGGGGGGCGAAGAGGGATGAGGGAGAGAGAAGAGAAGAGAGAGAGAGTGGGGAGGGAGAGAGGAGGAAGAGAGAGAGGGGGGGAGAGATGAGAGGAAAGGGAGAGAGAGAGAGAAGAAAGAAAGAAAGAAAGAGGAAAGAGAGAGAGAGAGAAAGAAAAGAAAAGAAGAAGAGATGAAAGAAAGAAGGAGAAGAGAAGAAAGAAAGAGAGAGAGAGAGAGAGAGAGAGAGGAGAGAGAGAGAGAGAGAGAGAGAGAGAGAGAGCGAGAGAGGCGAGCGAGATNACAGAGACAGGAAAAAAGAAAAGAGATTTTTCACAGTTGGACCTTGGAATCCGAAATCGGGGTCCGCCTCATCAGTCCCTTCCCAAGTAAATATATTATCATAAAACTCTAAGAAAACGCAATTAAGTTCCCGCCAAACGAATTCATAAGTTTGTATTTTTTCCCGCTTGGTCGCAAAGTCTTTATTTTATTTTATATTTTCATGTTTACTTTTAATTTTGTTTTGTTTGTCTTTGGATCAGTTTCTTTCGTTGCCTGTCGTTGTCTTGCTCTTTTGTCTCTTTGTCTCTTTCTTTCTAGTTCTCTCTCTCTATCTCTCTATCTATCTATCTATCTCTATCTATCTATCTATCTCTTTCTCTCTCTCTCACCATTTTTGTCCTGTAGATTTCTCTTACTCACTTATTAATTCTCCAACTTCAATATCATTATTCTCTTATCCCTCTCCCATCTTTATCAACCCTCTCCCTCACCTTCCTCTCCCGCGCGTAATTCAGATAACAGCGGCTAATGTCTTCTTCCATCAGCCTTGAGAAACCCCGGCGTCTTAAGTCAGGCTGAAATCGCCCTTATCCCCCAAACCCTGCGACTTGGAGGCGATGTGACTTCAAATGGAGCAAGACAGATAAGTGAATACGTCTGGGAAGGCCACAAGGGTCGCCGCGTTTCATAAGGAGCTGCGGTGTTCGTCGGAGGAGCGGGGGATCGCCTTTAGGTCCGTCATATGCGGTGCGGAATGCCTTCCATGCGGCGTCGAGGGGGATCGGATCCCGTCGTCGGGTTCTCATGCGATGCTATTTTTGTTTTCTGGCACCGAGCCGCGACCTTCGGCAAGGATCTTGTTGCTTCTTCTCTATGAATGTATTTAAAAGGTGTTAAGTGTATAAGAAAAAAATCGAAATGGAAATAAAGGATACACACACACACACACACATACACACACACACACACACACACACACACATATAAATAAACATATATATATAAACATATATATACATACATATACACGAGTATATACATATACATAAAATATAGCGAAAAAAGTCGCCATTCGAGATTCTTCTTAAGCGCGAAAATGGCAAAGGTCAAACTGCACGGCGAAATTCTCTGTCCCTCCCTAAAAAAAATGTACCTAAGGCATCAATCTAATTAACTCTCTACATTTACGCTCTCGATATCTCGCAACGAAGAGCAAGACAAAAAAAATCAGAAAAAGAAAGAAAGAGAGAGAGAGAGAAAAAAAAAGAAAGAGGGAGAGAGAGAAAGAGAGGAGAGAAAACCAATCTTCCAAAGTCGAGTGGACGAAGTCAAGTGGAAAACTGACCTCTTAGGAAAAAGAAAAATAAGAGTGCTTGCGCCCCAGCACACACCTCGCGCACTGAAGCAGAATTCTCTAGCATGCACGCTGGAACCCCTCCCCCCCCCCCCATTGAACCCCGGCCGGCTGTGGTCTAGTTTTTGCGGGCGTAACCGGTAAGGCTCGTTGGCTAGGCGTGGCGTGGGTGGAGTCTAGCTGATAGCGAGTCTAAAGGTAAGCTCGTAAGGAGGTGTGAGAACGTTAGCGCGTGTTAGATAGAGTATTTCAACGGGGTTTATTCGTCTGTGTGGATGGGACTACTTCTAGTCTCTCTCTCTCTCTCTCTCTATCTATCTATCTCTCTCTTTCTCGCTCTCTCTCGCTCTCGCTCTCTCTCTCTCTCTCTCTCTCTCTCTCTCTCTCTCTATCTATCTATCTCTCTCTTTCTCGCTCTCTCTCGCTCTCGCTCTCTCTCTCTCTCTCTCTCTCTCTCTCTCTCTATCTATCTATCTATCTATCTATCTATCTATCTATCTATCTTTCTCTCTCTCCATCTATCTCTCACTCTCTCTCTATTTCTCTCCTGCTTTCTATATGTATATGTATAATTAAATGTATATATTTGCATATATATATATACATATATATGAATGTGTATATATGTGTGGGTATATATGTATAT
>NW_020872179.1:156422-158922 GCF_003789085.1 Penaeus vannamei
CCGATGTGCATGCATGACCTTCGCCTAATAAAACCAATAACACTTCCATGGTATCACCAACATCTTCCCACAATTGGTTTAATCTTTTTTTCCCAAAAAAATAAAATAATAATCACACCAAAATTACCAAGAAGGAAAATACAAAAGCATTATATCTTCCAAGGCGGTAACAACCATTTAAACAAACCACTCTCTGAATAGAAATGGTACTTAAAGACCAAAATAGGTACTTAAAGAACACGTTCGTTCGTTCTACATCACGTTAATTGCTTAATATAGCCTTGTTATGCACCGTCGTTCCTGCTTTTTGGCATTTAAGGCTGCTTGCTGATCGATCTTTTATGCATGTGCTGGAAATTTTTATTATAAATTGATGTATATCTACATAGTTTATTGTAATTATGTAGATATTAGGCTTACCGCCGTTGTAATTATCGCTATCGTATGCATGACTATTACTGTCATAATCATGATGATTAGTATTATCACGATAAATGTTCGTGTTGGTGAATGTGTGTGGACTGTGACTGTGAATGTGACTGTGGCTGTGTGCTGTGTGTGTGTGTGTGTGTGTGTGTGTGTGTGTGTGTGTGTGTGTGTGTGTGTGTGTGTGTGTGTGGTGTGTGTGTGTGTGTGTGTGTGTGTGTGTGTGTGTGTGTGTGTGTGTGTGTGTGTGTGTGTGTGTGTGTGTGTGGTGTGTGTGTGTGTGTGTGTGTTGTGTGTGTTCGTGTGTGCATGCGTGCGTGTGAGTGTGTGTTTATCAACAATCGAAATGACCTTAATTAAACAAATGAGGTACTTGATGATTGTGAGACAAGTGGCATTTTCGTACATCGGGCGAGTCGATCTTGCGTTGAAAAGGAGCATGATTTACCCCCCCCCCCTCGCCCCTCTCTCTCTCTCTCTCTCTCTCTCTCTCTCTCTCTCTCTCTCCTTCTCTCTTCTCTCTCTCTCTCTCTCTCTCTCTCTCTCTCTCTCTCTCTCTCTCTCTCTCTCTCTCTCTCTCTCTCTCTCTCTCTCTCTCTCTCTCTCTCTCTTCTCTCTTCTCTCTCTCTCTCTCTCTCTCTCTCTCTCTCTCTCTCTCTCTCTCTCTCTCTCTCTCTCTCTCTCTCTCACTCTCACTCTCACTCTCACTCTCACTCTCACTCTCACTCTGTCTTCTTCTTCTTCTTCTTCTCTTCTTACTCTTACTCTTACTCTATTCTCTCTCTCTCTCTCTCTCTCTCTCTCTCTCTCTCTCTCTATATTATATATATTATATATTATATATATATATATATTATATATATATATATATATACATTACACATATACATATATACATCATATATATATATATATATATATATATATATATATATATATATATATATATTATGTGTGTGTGTTTGTTTCTGTGTATGTGTATGTGTTTGTGTGAGTGAGTGAGTGTGAGTGAGTGAGTTGCATTGTGTGTTATTTTAATATGTATGTATATATTTCTGCTTCTCGGTCTGTCTGCCTGTTTGTCTGTCTGCCTGTTTGTCTGTCTGTCTCTGTCTGTCCCATAATCTCTCTTCTATGTGTGTGTGTGTGTGTGTGTGTGTGTGTGTGTGTGTGTGTGTGTGTGTGTGTGTGTGTGTGTATCAAAATGTGTGGTGTGTGTGTGTGTGCGTGTGTGTG
The DNA here is from genome assembly GCF_003789085.1 of Penaeus vannamei. Lineage (NCBI taxonomy): Eukaryota > Metazoa > Arthropoda > Malacostraca > Decapoda > Penaeidae > Penaeus > Penaeus vannamei. The sequence goes on from NW_020872179.1 coordinate 158,085, forward strand.
TGTGTGTGTGTGTGCGTGTGTTTATGTGTGTGTGTGTTTGTGTGTGTGTGTGTGTGTGTGTGTGTGTGTGGTGTGTGTGTGTGTGTGTGTGTGTGTGTGTGTGTGTGTGTGTGTGTGTGTGTGTGTGTGTGTGTTGGTGTCTCCGTGTCTATCAAAATTAAACTTTGAAGTTGGAATAAAGATTAGTAGAAAAATAACGAACTAGATATAACTTAAAATACAGATATAAGAAACGAGATAAGATTAGTATGATAATATCATATTACAAAGTGATACCACTCATGGTACAGAATGAAAACACTTATTTTGCAAAATAGAAACACTTATATTGCATACTCCACAGCACTATACTCCACGTGTTCCCTTCCCCTCGCATCGAATCAATTCAGTTGAGTCTCCCCTGTGAAAAGAAAAAAAAACTCGTGATCTTCTTTTCTTCCTTCGCCCACATTTCTCGAACCAGTTCTAACAAGCTCACCTGCGAAACGTCGGCCACACAGTATAAAAAAAAAAAGACTCTTCTTCCAGTCCCGAGAGAACGAAACAAAACCCCCACACGCACTGCCCTTACGAACTCTCAAACGCTACTGCCGGCACTCCGTTTTCTGTTGGTCCGACGCGGCGCTGCTACCTGCGACGGGGAGGGTCACGTGACCTCATCGAAATGTCAGGGGGTAAGAGGCCTTCCAGCGGCTCCTCCTCGGCAAAAATCACGACGATCGTAAGTAACTGGATCGTGTTTGTATCGAGTTTCCGGGGACTGATAATTCCGTGTCTTCTAATTTCCTTTTTTGTTTCTGGAGTCAATAGAACAATGAGTTATTGACGATAATAGATA
>NW_020872179.1:176422-181422 GCF_003789085.1 Penaeus vannamei
ATTCGCCCAAGCCCACACAGCCTAGTCTCTCCACTGGAGAAGGAGTGAGACCAGACGATAAGATGCACTGCAGATAAGTTGCACACTCATCCATCAAGAATTGGGACGGGTGTGGGGGTGGGGGGGTGGGAGGGTTCCCGTTTTCTTTTAGCTTGACGTCTGTTGGGGGGAGAGGGGGGTGCAAGTTTCCGTTTTCTTTTTATCGGATTATCTTATAGGAAAAATGCGCTGACATGCTGTTGCTAGGGTAATGTCTATGGTAAGTTAGTGGTTGATGTGGATTTGATTTGTGATTTTATGGAGGGAAAAGTTGGAATATTTTATTTTCATTTTTTTGTATCTTTTCATTAATTGCACACTGTAATGGTAGACTCAAAAAAATGATAATGATGATTTTGTAGCATGGTTGAAAGCTGAAAGTAACTGGATTTTTGCTCTAATCGGGTTTTGAAACAAGACTGGCGTGGATGTTTTGCCTACTTGTACATGGAATCATTAGAACCGTTATTCAAATTGAACTCAACAAATATTACAGTCATTAACATCATTGTTTTACGGTTTAATGATCGTCAAAATACAAAAGAACATAGGCTTACAGGAAATCAAATGAATGTAAACCATAATACGATATTTTTTTCCCTATTATCGTATTATCACTAACAACCACAGATTCCAATAACACTGACGATTGTAACATGTCATTCACAAAGAAAACGGGAACATCCACTCTCGAAGGGATGACTTAAACACTTCAAGAAACATCCCGAAGTGACAATTTGTTTACCTGGGTACTTGTCACATCCGAGATATGAACTGAAGGCGACGAAGAGGAAAACAAAAACTTGGATTACCAGCCTTAGAATCTTCTAGAAGGTAGATTCCCTGAGCTTCAAACGTCCCGATAAGACTTCCGGTTTACCTGTCAAGATGACGTCACGATATGCAAATTTGGAAAGTGAATATAAGATCAAGTTAGCGATACTCTCCTACCCGCGCCTACTTTTCACCGTGAATCTAAAGCATTTACTATATAAAAAAAACTAATTTTAGTTGTATTTTAGGACATTCGCTTTTCGTAGAGTTCTGTTGCAAAGGAGAGACTGCAACGGTACTTTCCATGCTCAATTGCAGGGACGTTGCCAACCGAATGGGAAACGAAAGGAACGGAAAAAAATGAAGAAAAAATGGAAGTATGATAGCTGGTGCGTAACGCGAACTCGCTGAATTAAAATGGATTTCTACTTGGATCTTGGCTTTAAAAGGGAGAGTCAAAAAGGAAAAATGGCATAGCGCTCAGGTTTTCTCTTTATATCTATGAAATATTCGCACACACACATGCATGTATAGGCATACATACACACACATGTATAGACACACATACATGCACATAAAGACACATGTATACACACATATATGCACACAAAGACACACACACACACACACACATACACACACACACACAAACACACACACACACACACACACACACACATATACATATGCACATACACATAAATGAATACATATTCATATATATCTGTATGCATGTCCGTGCATGTATAAATGGATATTTCTAGAACTATTGATTTAATATATCAATGATTCCAACCCGCTATGAAGAGATAAAGAATAGCGCACACATATTGCGTGCACAAACCGCTTAAAAAAGGACATGAACTTTGACCATTTATTGACAGACCTTCAGATACATAAAGATTTAAAATTCGTAGTTCAAAGAGGCGGTTATTGAATTATCAATTGTGAATATTCTAACTTTTTTTTTCTTTTTCTTTTTTTCTTTCTTTTATTTATTTATTTATTTGTTCATTCATTTTAGTATCATTGAGCAATTTACCGTCTTGTTAAAACGTTGCATTCTCTCTTTCCCGTATATCATAATCTATTCAAATTTTATCCTCTCTCCCTTATTCCAATTTAGTTTACATCCCGTTCATACATAACAACTATCTTTATAACAACTTGCTTTCATACATAATAAATAACTCTATTCGGGAACGGGGGATGGGAAGCTGTTCAATTTCCTATTTTAATGAAAGAGTCACTTCTTTTTATTATTATTATTAGTTATTGTAAGAAAAAAATGGGGTAGTTGCGTGCCAGGACCGCGTACCCTGTGCCGTGGTTAAGGTATGGGATTCAGCAATACATATTTTGATATTCATACTCTTTTAATAGGGTGATATCTTCTCATTTACTCTGTATAGCAGTGTTTCCCAAACTTTTTCGGGTGCGAGCCAAAAAAAAATACTCTTATCCTGGGTTAGCGACTCTAAATGTGAACATGTAGTAATGTATCTAACCATTTTCATGTTTTTTATACTTATCATGGTAGTTATATTAACCTTTGCTGACATATCCAGCTATGGATTATTTTATTCTGCTTTTGAGACCCGCTGGTGACCCTCAGAAAAAAAATTGGTGACTCTTATTTGGGTTGCGACTATGGGGTTTGGAACCACTGTTCAGTAGTGTGGAGAAGGGAAGGTTCCTTCTATGCCATGAATTTGACTTTTTGCGTTCTTAAGGAGACAAGAAAAGGAAGAAGTGACATTAATGGCTTATAGGAAAAAGTCAAGTTTGTTTAATACAAGGGGTAAATAGGAATTTATTACAGTACTCACGATAAAGGTTTAAATCGACGTGCGACAATCTTTTCCCCTTTTTTATTAATTTATACCATCGTTTCAAGTGACAAAGGAAAAAAAAAAACAATAAGTAAAGATTATGGAAATTCAATCAAAACTCCCTTTTTCCATTATACAAAAAAACTAATAAGAAAACAACCCTTTCAATATGTTAAAGGCCAACAACATTTAGTGTAACAAAGAGACTATCGATTTACGTAATTATCTGAAACATTACCATCCGTTCTCTATCAAAAAAAAAAAAAAAGAAAATCGTTCGCCCATTTTCGCAAAGCTTCATCGAGGAACATCGACCATCGCGCGGAGACGAAATTGCTCTTGTCCCATCAAGGAGATTTTTAAAATGCATAACTCGCGCTCTTATTGCCCCGCGCCATCTGAGCCAATGTACTATACTGCGACACGGAACTAATTCCACGAGAGCTTGTTATATTCGGATATAAGGAACGGCGCTCGGGAGGACGGCGCTGGAAACTGTCCGGAACTGCCACTTTGACTGCGGCTACTGTTTAGATGAGGCTTAATTAGGAATAATTGCAACAGACTGTATCCGTGTACACACACGCGCCGCGCGATCACACACACACGCGCGCGTGCACATATATGTGTATATGTATATGTATACATATATATATATATATATATATATATATATATATATATATATATATATATATATTGTGATATATATATATATATATATATAGTACATATATATATATATATATATATATATATATTATATATAGAGAGAGAGAGAGAGAGAGAGAGAGAGAGAGAGAGAGAGAGAGAGAGAGAGAGAGAGAGAGAGAGAGAGAGAGAGAGAGAGAGAGAGAGAGAGAGAGAGAGAGAGAGAGATTGGTAGATAGCTAGATATAGATATGGATTTAGGTAGATAGATAGTTTACATATAAATATTTATTATCATTGTTTCGGGACAAATGATATGAACATATAAAATCTTACCAAGTCTTATTAGATGTACAACAATAATCTGTGCAATTCTACCCCAGCTCAGCGAGGAGATACAACAATGATCTGTGCAGTTATATCTATCTCAGCGAGGAGATTATATCGTCGAAGTCCGTGCCAAAAATTGCATCGAGACACAGTGAGGAAGTAATGGCGATCTGTATTCCCTTCGCTACAGACTTGTGACAGCTCTCCTGCTTCAGTGTCTTCCTCTCTGTCCCTCGCGAGTCCAGGCATGAGAAATAGCCCAAAGAAGTGTGATTTATTTGTTTTCGATACGATGTGGTTGGGAATCAGTGGATTATGAATAGTGTTGTAGGCGTGGAGAGGTAAAATAGGTGATGAATGATACGGATACACTCGCATATGCATGTATGTGTGTGTATATTGTTTGTGTGTGTGTGTGTGTGTGTGAGAGAGAGAGAGAGAGAGAGAGAGAGAGAGAGAGAGAGAGAGAGAGAGAGAGAGAGAGAGAGAGATGTGTGCAAGAGACAGAGAAAGAGAGAGAGAGAGACATGTACGTATGTATATGTATTTACTTACAGGGTGAAACGAACACAAATAAAGACAAAGAGAAAGGATAAGGCGACAGAAACCACGGGTCATTAAGCTTCAAGAAGATGACACCAGGTGAGGCTCAGATGCGACCCAGAGAGGGCGGGGCGACGGGACGGATGACCTCACAGTCTGCCAAGTTCAGGAAGCTTCGACCAGAACAACGGAGAGAAAATTAGAGCCAGGGAGATGGAGACTTTGTTTTACGTTTGTTAAACATGATGAATATAAATACAAATATGAATGTACATATATATATATATATATATATAATATATATATATATATATATATATATATATAATATATATATATATATTGTATCACACACACACACACACACACACACACACACACACACACACACACACACACACACACACACACACAACAGCACAGTTACTTATACATAGTATAATATATATATATATATATATATATATATATATAATATATATAATATATTATATATATATATATATAGCAACATATATACGAAATTGAAAAAATCTGAACTTAAACATCATATACACAAAAAGCAAGTGAAACACATTCAGACGACACGTATTGATAAACTCTCCTTGCATTAGACATTACCACTGAGACAATACAGAAGATAAACAACGGAAGGTTTTGCCTCATATGTTAATCTTCCTCCAGGTATGTTTATGCGAGTGCAGTTGTCAGCGAGCGAAGGGTCTTAAGGCAGAAGAACATGCTGGGAAGACAAACATGCATCTCCGTCATAAAGGTGATGCAACGTCTCCCGTCTTGACATTTTCTTTCTTTCTTTCTTTCTTCTTCTTC
>NW_020872179.1:201422-203922 GCF_003789085.1 Penaeus vannamei
AGGGAGAGAGGGAAGAAAGGAGGGAGGGAGAGGGAGAGGGGAGAGAGAGGGCAGGGGGGAGGAAGGAAGGAAGGAGAGAGAGAAAGAGAGAGAGAGGGGGGAGGGAGGGAGAGAGAGGGGGTGAGGGGGAGGGAGAGAGAGAGAGAGAGAGAGAGAGAGAGAGAAGAGAGAGAGAGAGAGAGAGAGAGAGAGAGAGAGAGAGAGAGGAGAGAGATGAGAGAAAGAGAGAGCAAATATGTATATGGTATAATATGTTAGAATATAATTTCAGATATCCACCCGAAAAGAAAAAAAAATCCATTTTAAAACAGAGATCATACGAACCCCCAAAAGTATATCATACAAAATAGACGAGAGACAGAGAAAAAAATCCGTACCTCTCCCTCCAAGACCCGAGATGGAACTGAGCTCTTCGCTTGATAGAGAAGCGCGGGAAATGACTTCTTCCAGAAACAAGTGAAGATGGCGATGCCACGGTAGAGGGAGGGGGAGGGGGAGGGAAAAGGGGGGTGGGGCGTTAGGGAAAAGGTCTCGATGAATATGTTTATGAAGGTTTCAGGCAAAACATGTGGAGGAGAGAGGAAAAGGAGGGGAAAATGTATGAACATGTCAGGCACAGGAAAAATGGTGTAACAAGATTTTTTTTATGTTCTATTTCTTTTCACATTTTTTTGTTTTTCTTTTCTTCTTCTCTTTTAGGTCTATTTGCTTTCGACGTTTTGTGTTTCAACTAACAAGACAGGGATTTNATGTGTGTGTGTGTGTGTGTGTGTGTGTGTGTGTGTGTCTGTGTGTGTGTCTGTGTGTCTGTGTGTGTTATTGTGCGTTCATTTGTTTGCGTATAGAAATATAAATAGGTATGATGTAAGACATATTATTGTACTTCGACATTGGCTTATTTCCAGTCCACTTAGGAGAAATAAATAAGCTTAGGACAAGCTGCAACAGAGGAATAAACACTTCAAAGCAAGTCCCATAATACGCACTTAGTCGACCCATCACAGAAAAGAAGAAAAAATATCGCAACTCATCCAGATTTTTTTTTCTCTCTTTCAATCCTTCTAAAAAAATAAAAAAGACAAAAAAAAGAAAAGAAAAGAAAACTTTCACCAAAAAAGAGGCCCGTTTTCACAAGGACTTATATTCACGGCCAAGTAATTTTGGCTTTGCAGTGTTAGTTGAGCGCGGAAACAAGTCCCTTTGATGGCCACCTTTTTAGGTAACGAATAGTTGAACACATTTTCGGAATTTAATCCTCGGTTTGGGAAGTGAAAATCCCGCTAATTAATCGACAAGAATTTAGCTCACCTACATTTAGCTTTTAAAGAGAGGGAGAAAGAGAGAGAGAAGAAAGAAGGAAAGAAAAAAAAGAGGGCGTTACTCTCGCTTTTTTAGGGGCGAGACAGAGACAGAGACAGAGAGAGACAGAGACAGAGACAGAGACAGAGACAGAGACAGAGACAGAGACAGAGAGAGAGAGAGAGTGAGAGAGAGAGAGAGAGAGAGAGAGAGAGANTGCATTTTCGGCTGTCATGTGTCTATCTCTCTCTTTGTGTTGTTAAAATTGCTCTTGATTTTACTAATTTCTCCATCTTAATATCTGTGTCTCATGTTGTCTCCAATCTCCCTAAATCTCCTATTTACTTCCGTCTCCCTCTTCCTTCTCCTTCTTCTCTCCTTTCTCTCTCCTCACTTTCCCTGTTCCACTCCCTCCCATGTCCTTTTCTGCCTTTTCCATTTTTTCAATTTTTCTTTTACTCCATCCTTCCCTTCTCCCTTTCTCTCCTCTTCTCTCCTCCTCACTTTCCCCTTTCCCTCCTTTCCTTTCCCTTCAATTTCTCTTACCTTTCCATTTTTCCCTTTCCTTTCCCTTATCCTTTTCTCCCTTCTCCAATTTCCTATTTGTTTTTATTCCATCCTTCTCTTCTCCCTTTCTCTCATCTTCTTTCCTCTCTCTCTCCTTCCCTTTCATTTCATTTCACTTTTCCCCATTTCCCTTTCCGTTCCATATCTTTGATTCCCCATCCTTTTTCTCCTCGTTCTCCTCTCTTTTCCTCCTTCTTCCTCTTCCTTTTTTTTCCTCTCTTATCTTCTTTCGTTTCGTCTTTTCCTTTTTCACCTCTCCTTTCATCACTACTTTTATCACAGCTTCCCCATTCCCTCTTTCATTGCGTTATTATTCCTCTTCTCATCGTCATTACGTTCTTTTCTCTCCTCATCATCTCTCTCGGTCTTTTGGCTCCCTTTCTCCTCACTAACGTGTTAAGTACCATGAGTGTGTACCTTTCCTCTCTTTCCTCTTTTTTCCTCTCGTTATCTGGCACGCACATACGCCTTTCCTCCCTCCCTCCCCCCGTCTCTCCGTTCTTCCCTATTTCCTTCCCTCCCATCTTCCTTCCCTCCGTCCCTTCCTCCGTCCGTTCCGTTCTTCCCATTTCCTTTTCTTCGTCTTCTTCCCTCCTTCCTCCGTTCCTCTCTCCCTCTCTCCTTTCTTCCTCTT
>NW_020872179.1:208922-211422 GCF_003789085.1 Penaeus vannamei
CGGGACCAGTCTTAATAGGATCCCCTTCAGGTGGGTGCCGGCGCCTCTTGGCCCAACCCCCTGGCCGGGCCCTCGACGTGCCTCTTCCCGAAGGAGGGGCACCACGCAAAGGACTGAGAGCACGCCAAGGAGGCCATTTATGTACCCGGACGTCAAAATCAAATCTAACTCTTTAAGAAAAGATGTGTATTGATCTACACCGGCGCTGCCATATCTGCCCAAGTGCAGTGTTGCCACGTTTCCCTCCCCTCGCGATGGGCTGACCCACACTCCACGTCACAACACCCGGCAGGGCTGACCCATGCCTCATGACAGGGGCTGCCTGGTTCATGGTCTGACACCCAGAACCGGGAATCGCAGGCCCGGCTCATGGCCCAGGGTTCGGAGCCGGGAGGGCGAACCGCCGCGCGCCCACGACTACTGCGGGCGGCGATGAGCAGGAGGAGGCATGGCTTGTGTGTTTGTGCATGACATCAGGAAAATTATGCCTCGCGAATGTGTTTTTGTTTTTCTACAGCTTTATTAGAGTGCGAATCGTGTAGAAGTGTGTGAAATGAGAGAGAGAGAGAGAGAAGCGAGAGAGAGAGGAGAGAGAGATCGCAAGAGAGAGAGAGAGAGAGAGAGGAGGGAGGATTAGATGAGGAGAGAGAGAGAGAGAGAGAGAGAGAGAGAGAGAGAGAGAGAGAGAGAGAGAGAGAATACAATGTGTCCTCCTCTTATCAGCACGGTGGCCCAACCTAATCTCACTGGCATTTTTTCCCTCTTCCAATCTTCCTCCAGTACTTTACCATTGTTTTTCCCGTCTTAGTACTCCCCCTCCCCTCGTTGTCCCCTCTCCCCTTCTTATATATGCATCTCCCCCGTTTTATTTATTTTTTTCCTAATTCCTACTCTTTCCCTCGCCGCTTTCATCCTTTGTGCATGTTTGTGTTTCATCGAGACGTCTTCTTTCGCACCTTTCTTTTTTTTCCTCTTTTTTTCTTTCTCCCTTTCATCTCCTTCCCTTTTTCATCGGATGACAGAAGGCGCCGGTCGAAGGAGAGCGAGTGAATGGTTTTCTTGAGACTAATGTGGATAATGCCAGCGAGGTCTATAAAATCCCAGATGATCCGTATCGACGTTATCGACGACTTGTTAATCTCGCACGTGTCAGCTTCCTTGCTCGCTGACCTGGGACTGACCTGACGTGACCTGGCCTGGGTGGGGGGCGGGGGGGGGGAGTGAATAGTGGCGTGTGAATGTGACGTTTGTTTGTTTTGTTGAAAGAACTTGTTTTTGCGTTTGCAGTATGTGATTTATACTGTTCGTTTACTTGTTTTGTTTTTTAACTTGCGTTTATAGTTTGGAAACTATTTATTTATTTATATATTGTGCGTCTGTGTCTGCCGTTTGTTTGGAACTGGCTTTCTTTCTAGCGCTCTATATTTATCCGCTCCCGGGCAAGAGGTGGGGAGAGCGTGAGGTAAGTTCATCCAGAATGTTGATCTATTACGTCTTGTCTGACTTTCTGCTTGCTTGCCCAGTGAAACAGCAGCGATCGGGAATGCGCAAGAAAAAACATGAGATAAAAAGGAGCATTTTCCTTTATTTTCTCGCTTTCTCTTATTTTCTTCTTTGTCTTTTTTTTCTCTCTCCCTGCGTGGTAATCTCTCCTGGGAAATGGGCGTGTCTGGAAATAAGGCCGAGCTGGGGCCTGTCTTCGCGCCGCCATGTTGTCGTAGCCGTGTTTGCCGAGGGGTCCCGCCGCGCCCCGCTCTGTTGACAGTCTGAGGATGGCAAGCGGGGGTTTCGGGGATAATGCTGCCCCGCGTAAAATATGCGTCGATATTTATCCTGGAGATTGGAACCCCTAAGTGCCTCTCCCCCTTTTTGTGTCTTTTTTGTAGGGGGGGGGGTAAGGGGAGGTAGTAGGGGCTAGAATCTGCGAGAAATTCGTGATTTTGTTTTTCGCGATTTTTTTATTATCCTCCTTTAGTCGCATCTGCTGTTTGAAACTGCGAACGCTGGGACAATCATTTTTTTCTTGAAGCCCCACCACCAAAGAATAAAAGTGAATAAAAAGAGAGACTATTTTTCTCATCACGTTGTTGCTGCAGATTGCCCCCTTCCCTCCCTGTCGATTCTCACATCTTAACGGGAACGACACGCAATTCCCGGCCTTCCAGCAGAGGACCATAGAGGCGCGGGCATCCCATGACACGTTTTAATCCGGGCCGGAGAGGAGAGGGGAGAGAGGAGGAGGAGGAGAGGAGGAGAGAGGGGAGGAGGAGGAGGAGGAGGAGGAGGCGAGGGAGAGGAGGAGGAGGGAGGAGGAGGAGGAGGAGGAGGAGGAGAGGAGGAACGACAGCCCCGCGGAAACTGTTTTTGATCAGAGAAAAATGAGGAAAGTCGAGCTTTGTGTTTCGCGGCTTTGGTGTCGTCGCGGCTTGTGGGCTGCGCCGCGTCGCGGGCGTGGGAATGCGAGGCGGGTGGAGTGTGTGGGTGTGGATAATAGGGGGGG
>NW_020872179.1:216422-218249 GCF_003789085.1 Penaeus vannamei
TTATGTTTATTTTTGTTTTTCCTTTGTTCTTGACTCTTTCATGTTTCTTTTTTTTGTAATCGATACTCGCTCTCCCGTCGGTTCTTTGTGTCAACGTTTTATTTGTTTATTTATAAATTTGTTTGTCTGTTTTTTTTTTATTCTGTCTGGTTTCAAAACTTTTCGTTTTTATATAACACGTTTCCAGTTCTTCATTTGTTTGTATTTCTCCCCTTGTCCCCTTTTCTTCTGCGTAAGAATTTTTCTTCTAATTTTCTTTTCTTCTGCCTCCCATCCAACCCCCCTCTGTGTCCACCCACCCCCATCCTCTGTATGACCTCATTCCCCCAACTCTAGGTCAACCCACGCCCCCTCCCTTTCTGTGCCCCCCCCCCCCCCGCCCATCCTCACGCAGCCTAAGGCGGATGGCCGTATGGGCAGGGGAGGGGGCGGGAGGGGGAGGGGGTCTCCCATGGCAATGTTGCTGGCACGCTCCCCATTGTCGTACAGAAACAAAGAAACTCTTGTACCGAGGGCCGTAAAGTCGTGTGTCTGTCTGTCTGTGAATGTGTGTGTGCCTTTGTTGGTGTCTGTATGCTTGTATGAGTTTTTAATGCATTTTCATGGGAAAATAAAAGCCACTTTAAGAGTCAGAAGCTACATCGCTTCTTCGAATAAGATGAGGGAAAAAGCGCGAGAAAAAAAAGGTCTGATATATAAAAGAAATGGAAGAAATAGAAGAGAATGGAAAATGGGCCTTTCGCGAAACACTGTAGACTTTATAATGTTATTTTCTGGGCGTTTCATGCTCTTTCGTTTCACAACGCATTTATGACTAAATGCATTTGCTGGGCTGTGTCATTACGTGCGCATTTATCTGTGTGTATGTTCGTTTGTTTGTGAATTCTTTTTCTTTCTTTCTTTCTTTTTTGAGTATTTGATTATGTCTGTGGATTTTTAAAAATCTTTACGAGCGAATTTGCCCCGTAGTTGTTTTTGCCAGTGCGTGTGCATCTGTATTTTATGTATGTGTATGTGTGGTTTAGCTTGTCCTTGTGTGTGTCCGTATGCGGGGAAAGTCGGAAATTGCCGCGAATTTACACCCAGCTGAGAGCGTCGCCAGCGTGTGATTGGCTGCCAGTCATCCGAGCTGTGTGACTGGTCGTTCGTGATTGGTCGAGAGGCCGAGGTAATTTCGGTCCGGTTTCGTGATTGGTCGAGAGAGTGGAGGTAATTTCAGTCCGGGTTCGTGATTGGTCGAGAGAGCCTAGGTAATTTCAGTCCGGGTTCGTGATTGGTCGAGAAAGTCGAGGTAAATTTCGGGCTAGTATTTTTCCCCCAAGTGTTCTCAGTCACGTGATGTCATGGAGGACAGAAGGTTGTTGTTGAATTCTCAGGGTGTGTCTTTTCGCGTTGATGTGAGCCCGCCATTTTTTCCGCGAATTTGATCGTTTGTATTCAGGCGCCGAGTGTTTCGAGTCACGTGATGATTGAAGAGAGAAAAGAGGGGGGGTGATAGTCGAGACTTTTTTATGTGTGAAATGAGTTTTCCTTGCACGCACACACTCACGCTCACAGCCTCAAACTCACTTACTCAGCCACACACTCACTCACTCACTCACTCACTCACTCACTCACTCACTCACTCACTCACTCACTCACTCACTCACTCTCTCTCTCTCACTCTCTCACACACACACACACACACACACACACACACACACACACACACACACGCCGAAAGGGCCACCGCCAGAGTGAAGCAAAAGCAAAGGGGAGTGAGCGGGAAAAATTTGTCAAAGGGGCGGAAAATGGACCGCTGAAATTAACCGTTATCGTGGAAATATG
>NW_020872179.1:221871-224371 GCF_003789085.1 Penaeus vannamei
TTTCCTTCCTATTTTTTTTCCGTCTACCCTCCTCTCTTCAGTTTCTCATCTCCCTTCTTTCTTTCCACGTCCCTCTGTTTCCCTCACGCCACTCCTCTGTATATCTCCTCGGCCTCAACCCTTTCCCCTCCTTCTGCCTTCTTTATCTCCTCCTTCTCCCACCTCTTTCCTTATTTATTCCCCCGTCCTCTCATTTCCTTCCTTCCTCCTGTTCCTCTATTTCTTCTTCGTCCCCTTCCTCCTCCTCTTCCTCCCTCCCCTTCTCCAACCTTTCTCTCCTCCATCCTGCTCCTTCTCCACCCTTACCCCCCCCCGTCCCACTCCTCCCTTCCCTTCCCTCCCCCTCTCCCTCCCTTCCCCTTCCCCTCTCCCTCCCTTCCCTCCCCCTCCTCCCTCTGCTTCCCGCTTCCCCTCGAAGGGGATGTGGAATATTGGGGTCCGAGAAGTCCGAGGGGGGAGGGCCGGTAGGGTCCGGAAGTCTCGAGGGGCGGGGGCCCGTTGGGGTCCGAGGAAGTCTCGAAGGGGCAGGGCGGTGGAGTCGAGAAGGCCGAGGGCGAGGGCCGGTGGGGTCCGAGAAGTCCGAGGGGCAGGGCCGGTGGGGTCCGAGGAAGTTCGAGGCCCATGGGTCCGAGAAGTCCGAGGGGCGAGGCGCCGATGGGGTCCGAGAAGTCCGAGGGGCGAGGGCGGGTGGGGGTCCAGAAGTCGAGGGGCGGCAGGCCGGGCTGGGTGTTCCGTAGAAGACCGGAGGGGCGAGGGCCGGTGGCGGGGGTGCGAAGAAGTCCGAGGGGCGAGGGCCGGTGGGGTCCGAGAAGTCCGAGGGGCGAGGGCCGGTGGGGTCCGAGAAGTCCGAGGGGCGAGGGCCGGTGGGGGGGTCCGAGAACGTTCCGAGAAGAGGGCGGGCCGATGTGGGTCCGAGAAGTCCGAGGGGCGAGGGCCGGTGGGGTCCGAGAAGTCCGAGGGGCGATGGGCGGTGGAGGTCGAGAAGTCCGAGGGTGCGAGGGCCGGTGGGGTCCGAGAAGACCGAGGGGCGAGGGCCGGTGGGGTCCGAGAAGTCCGAGGGCCGAGGGGCGAGGGGCCGGTGGGGTCCGAGGAAGTCCGAGGGGCGAGGGGCCGGTGGGGCCGAGAAGTCCGAGGGGCGAGGGGCCGGTGGGGTCCGAGAAGGACCGAGGGGCGGAGGGCCGGGTGGGGTCCGGGAAGTCCGAGGGGCGAGGGCCGGTGGGGTCCGAGAAGTCCGAGGGGCGAGGCCGGGTCCGAGAAGTCGAGGGGCCGAGGGCCGGTGGGGTCCGAGAAGAGGGGCGAGGGCCGGTGGGGTCCGAGGGTCGAGGGGCGAGGGCCGGTGGGGTCCGAGAAGTCCGAGGGGCGAGTCCCGAGGGGCGAGGGCCGTGTGGGTCCGAGAAGTCCCGAGGGGCGAGGGCGAGGGGAGAAGTGGGGTCCGCGGGAGACCGAGGCGAGGGCCGGTGGGGGTCCGAGGAAGTGTTCGAGGGGCGAGGGCCGGTTGGGGGTCCGAGAAGAAGTCCGAGGGCGAGGCCGATGGGGTCCAGAAGTCGAGGGGCGAGGGCCGTGGGGTCCGGAGAAGTCCGAGGGGCGAGTCGAGAAGACCGAGGGGGCGAGGGGCCGGTGGGGTCCGAGGAGCTGGTGGGGTCCGAGAAGTCCCGAGGGGCGAGGGCCGGTGGGGTCGTCGAGGGGCGAGGGCGGGGGAGAGGCCGGTGGGTGTCCGAGGAAGTCCCGAGGGCGTGGCGGTAAGTCCGAGGGGCGAGGGGCGGTTGGGGGTCCGAGAAGTCCGAGGGAGCGAGGGCCGGTGGGGTCCGAGAAGTCCGAGGGGAGAGGCGAGGGTCCGAGAAGTCCGAGGGGCGAGGCCGGTGGGGTCCCGAGGGCTGCAATTTCGGCGCGTCTTCCTTTGATTGACAGGGCCGCGCGCAATTCCCACGTCGGTTTTATTTTTCTTTGAGATTCCCTTTGTTTGTCTTCTTTCTTTTCACTCTTACGTCTTTTGTCTTTTTACTCTTTTTACTCTGCGGGAATAGCCATTTTCTTCTTTTTTTCTTTTCTCTTCTCCGTTTGCTATGTTCGTAGTCCCATTTCCTCTGTTTACTTCCAATAAATGTAGAAATAAGGGGGATGATGGGGGCAGAGAGGAGGGGAAGAGGGAGAAGAAAAAGGGGAGAGAGGAAAGAGGAAGAGTAAGGGAACGGAGGAAAGGAGGAGGAGGAGGAGGAGGAGGGAGAAGGAAGAAAAGAAGAAGAGGGAGGAACGGAAGGGGAGGGGGGAAGGAAGTGCTCTTTCGCCTGTTCATTATCTCTTTCTTTCCTCTTATCTTTAATACGTTTTGTTTCCTCGTTCGTTCTCTGCTTACAGATTATTTCCCTTGTCTGTCTCGCGCGTGTGTGTATGTGTGCGTGCGTGCGTGTGTATGTGTGTTTGTATGCATGTATGTGTTTGTGTTTATATGTTTGTTTTTTGCTTGCATTTGTCCGTGTGTGCCTGCGTCCGTGCAAACCTG
>NW_020872179.1:231871-236871 GCF_003789085.1 Penaeus vannamei
TGATTACTCAGGAAAGAGGAGAGAAAGAGAGAGAGAGAGAGACACGGACGAAATAAGAAAAGGACTAAGGAAAGTAAAAGAGAGAGAGAAAGAAGGAAAAGAAAAAGAGGAGAGGGAGAAAACGAAGAGAATGATAATGTTATCTTAGGGAGAAAGGGAGAGATCCAGGGAGGAATAAATCAGGCTTGGACAAAGGGCAATTGAAGGACGAGATAGGAACCCCCTATCCCCCCGCCCAACACAAAAAATGGAAGGGAAAATCACTCACTGGCAACCTTATCACGGTTTCCCATGGGGGGGTCAGGAAGCAGACTACGAAATTGGAATTCGAAATGTCGTTTTTCTTTTTTTCTCTCTCTCTCTCTCTTTTCTCTACCTTTTTTTTTTTTCTTTCTTTTAGGACTACCTGTCCGAGGTGTGGGTTTGTTGATTGGTTTTTCTTTTTTTCTTTTTGTAGTTGATTTATTTCTGAAAGTCTTTCAAATACATTTTGTTCAGTCTTCATATTTAACCGACCACCGTGTGGAATTTACATGGCCTTGTTCAGTTATCGAATACTTTTTGCATTTCTATTGTATTTATTAGTCAAATGACGGTTTCATTTACATTATTGATTCTTGTATTAAATAACTGCTGCTTTTACAATGCATTATCTAATCGTTGAATACATATTGCATTTGTGTTTACCAATCCATATAATTTTTATTACGTTGCCTCTTTATTTATCTGTCAAAATTGTCGAAATAACTGTTGAGTTTACATTATTCAATTATCGATGGAAAAACTGCTACATTTACAGTCTATTATCTCTCTGTTGAATAACTTATTGAAAAAAATTATTTATGAACTTGCCAAATAGTTATTAAATGGCAGTCTATTTATCTATGAAAATAAGTGTTGCATTTTTGGTATCTTTTTATTCCTGTATCTTTACCTGTCGGTCGAATAACTTCCTAATGAGAATTTGTTTATGAATTCGTCGTGTGTGGCATTGTCTATCTGTTTATTCATGAAGTGTTGCATTTATAGTATTAATCTGTTGCGATATTTTTACCTTTCAATTGAATAACTTGCATTTAGAATCTATATATGAATCGATCGAACATCTATGACATCGGTAATCTAATTGTCAATGAAATGTTGTATTTTTATATTAATCTTTTGCAATATCTTTACCTTTTAATTGAATAATTTAGAATCTACATATCAGTCTGTCGTAGAGCTATGACATTGCCAATCTATTTATCTACGAAAGAGTGAAGGGAAAATCTTTTTATTTCGAGTCATTTTCTCTGATTTCTCTTTTTCTTTTCTTTTTTTCCTTTTTTGGCACAGTTTTCTTTTTCATGTTATTTTTTCTTTTCTTTTCTTGTCTGGAAGTGACGGCCGGTCAGGAATGTTGATTGGGGTAGTCTTGGTCCCGGCGCGAGGGAATCGGGTCGTGGCATTTTGGTGCTGTGGTTGTTATTGCTGTTGTCGTTTTTGTTATAGTTATTGTTTTATTGTGGATGTTATTGTTATTGATTTTATTATTATTATTATTATTATTATTATTATTATTATTATTATTATTATTATTATTATTATTGCTGTTGTTGATATAATCTTAGTTATTATTATTATTATTGTTGTTGTTGTTGCTATTATTATTACTACTATTATTCGTTATATAGTATGATTAGTCATTACTAATATTGTTATTATTATTATTGTTGTTATTATTCTCATTATTATTATAAACATCATTATTATAGAAGCTATTAAACTGAATACTGCTAGTGTTGCTACGGTTGTTACTATTTTCGTAAACTAATGACATTTCATGGACAGCATACAGGGTAACGAATTAAACCTTGCCTCATGTTTGCAATGAAAAAGGCTGATCACACAGCAAAAAATGAAATTAAAAGGTAATATTTATTCTCAACTTTAAATACGAAAAAACACCATTGAAATAAACTCTAAATGACCAGTGTCGACTTAAAATTCACGTGCCTTCGAGCGCACACACGCCCCAAGCACCCTCACCGCCCCTCCCCCTATAACCCCTTCAACCCCCCCCCCCCCTTCACCCCGTTGACGTATCAAGGGACTCCTGTGTCAGTCGTGGACCTTCTCGAAACTACTCCACTATCCAATTAATTCCGGGCTTTGAAGACACCATCGCATAGGGCTTCAAACCCCTTCCCCCTATCCCCTTCCCCCTTCCTCCTTCCCCCCTTCCTCCCTTCCCCCTTCCCCTGCCTCTCCTTCTAGTCTCCTTTCTCCTTTCCCTTCCTCCTTCCTCCACTCTCGCCTCCTTCCTCTCCCTTATGCCCTTCCCTCCTTTGTTTACGCTCTCCCCTTCTCTGTCCTGTCTTTTCTGACCCTTTTCCTCCTCTCTTGCTGTCTTCTCTTCTTTTCCCACCTTTCGTTGTTCTCGCCCTTTCCTCTTCCTCCCTTCCTCTATTCTCGCCCATTCTCCTTCCTCTATCATCGCCCCCCTCCGCTTCCCGCCTTTCTTTCCTTCTCCTTCTTATCTCTCTCTCCTCCTCCTCCTCCTCCTCCTCCTCCCTCCTCTCCTCCTCTGCCTCCTCCTATCCTGCTTCTTTTTCCTCCTCCCGCCCTCCCCTTCCCTCCATCCTCTCCTTCCCCTCTTCCCCCTCCCGTTCGGATTCCCCCCTCCTCTTTCCCTTCCTTCCCTCCGTCCGGACCCCCCCTCCCCTCCCCACCTCCCCTCCCGTCGGACCTCCCCTCCCCCTCCCGTCGGACCCCTCCCTCCCCCTCCCCCGTCCTCTTCCCCTCCCTCTCCCCTCCCCGTCCGGACCCCCCCCCCTCCCTCGGTCCTTTGAATCCCCGAGCGGGCGTGATCGGCGCGGCGTGGCGAAGGAAGCCCAAGGAAGGAGGTTTCCATTCGCCGGGAAAATCTTGGCGGTGAATCAAGGCTGAATCATTCCCTCGCTCCTCCCTGCCTCTCGTCTCCCTCTCCCTTGCCTCCCTCCTCCTCGCCCTCTCCGTGTTCCGTCTTTGTCTCCTCATCCTCGTTCTCTTCTTGTTCCCTCCCTTCTCTTCCTCTGCCTCCTCTCCCACTATTTTCCACTTCCTCTGCCTCCTCTTATTTCCTCCTTCCTCCTCCTTTTCCTCCTCGCCCTCTACTTTCCTCTGTCTCTTCCTCCTCTTTCTCTTCTTATTCTCTCCTTCCTCGTCCTTTTCCTCCTCTCCTTCTACTTATTCCGTCTTTTCTCCTGCCCTTTCACTTCTTATTCTCTCCTTCCTCCTCCTCCTCTGCCTCCTCTTTTCATCCCCTATCTCCCTCTTCCTACGCTTGTTCCTTCCCTTCCGTATCAACGCCCTCTCTCTCCTCTTCCTCCCGCTTTCATTTTTCTCTTCCTCCTCCCTCCCTTCATTTCCCTTCCCTCCTCTCCTCTCCTCTTATTATTATTATTATTCCTCTTCCCCCCTCTCCCTTTCCTACTCCTCCTCTCTTCCCCTTCTTCTACCTCTTTCCATCTCTTCTCCTTATATCTTCCTCCTTTTCCCTCTCCCATTCCTCACTTTCTTTCCTTCCTTCCCCCCTCTCTCCCCCTTTATCTTCTCCATCCCCCTTCCTTCCTTCCGTCTTCCTTCCTTCCTTCCTTCCTTCCTTCCTTCCTTCCTTCCTTCCTTCCTTCCTTTTCCTTCCTTCCTTCCTTCCTCTCTCCCTCTTTCTCCCCTTCCTCCATCTTCCCTTCCTCCCGTTCCCGTCCTCGTTTCTCCTCTGCAACCCTTTCCCCTTCCTCCCCCCCCTTCCCTTTCCTCGTCCTCCACCTCCCTTTCTCCCCTTCCCTCTATCCTCCCCCTTCCCTCTATCTCCCCACTCCCCTTATCCTCTCCACTCCCCTTATCCTCCCCTCTACCCTTTCCTCGTCATCCACCTCCCTTCCCCCTCCACGTATCCTCCCCCTCCCCATATCCTCCCCTCTTCCTTTTCCTCATCCTCCACCTCCCTTTCCTCCTTCCCTCTATCCTCCCCCCTTCCCTCTATCCTCCCCTCTTCCCCAGTAGGTATAATAGAGAGATAGATTACAGTGGTCCCGGCCTGCATAATCTCGGGCAAGCGATGAGTCGGCGCCGGCCACGGACGGTACTTAAACTTTCGAGGTCTCGGAGCGCGGCTGTTTCTCCGCTCGGCCGAACTTGTAAGAATTCCCCGAGTTAAGAGGTTTTCGTTGTAGGCCGGAGATTCTTATGCTTCTATAGCCTTGCCTTGTATAGGTTCTTGAATATGTATATGCTGGCTTTGGAGGGTTTTTTGTTGTTTTTTTGTTTAATGGCATATTGACTTGGAGGATATAGAGGATGTAGAGCGTGAGTCCTGTAAGTACGTAGCTGAATCGCGGAATAGAATCATCATATCGTTCGTATTCTGATCGTATACGCCCATATCGTATGTAGTGATCTTACCGCATTTACGCCAATTGTATGTATTCTTATAGTTTCACTATAAAACACCGTAGTGTTTGGATGTAGGTCGCCCGCAGCCGCTGTGGCTTGGGGATCGCTATGAAATTTTCAGTCGGGCTGCAGGTGGCGCCGCTGACATGGATTTTCCCGCCTTTTTTCATTCGTTGGGCTTGTCTTTTGATTTCTGCTTTTAGGTGGAAACTGTTCGGATGCGTTTTAATAACATAAATGGAGAGAGGGAGAGAGGGTGTAGAAAAAGATTGGAGACAGAATGTCAACATGTATGATGTGAACACACAGTCGGTCGGTCGTCTCTCTCTCTCTCTCTCTCTCTCTCTCTCTCTCTCTCTCTCCTCTCTCTCTCTCTCTCTCTCTCTCTCTCTCCTCTCTCTCTCTCTCTCTCTCTCTCTCTCTCCCCTCTCCCTTCTCCCTCCCCCCTCCCTCCCTCCCTCCCTCCCTCCTCTATCTGCCTGGCTCTCTTTCTCTCTCTCTTGCACACACACTCACACTGTATTTCAACCCTTTTTTCTAAATATTCCCTCAAACGTGAGAGAAAAGCATTTTGAGAACAGGTGGAA
>NW_020872179.1:241871-249371 GCF_003789085.1 Penaeus vannamei
GTCCTCAAGAAGGAACCTTATGGAAAACCTGTAGACATCTGGGCTTGTGGTAAGTGTGTGTGTGTGTGTGTGTGTGTGTGTGTGTGTGTGTGTGTGTTGTGTGTGTGTGTAGGAGAGAGAGAGAGAAGAGAGAGAGAGAGAGAGAGAGAGAGAGAGAGAGAGAGAGAGAGAGAGAGAGAGAGAGAGAGAGAGACTTAATATTTAAATTTCAACACTAGGTTTTAGAATTACAGCAATATTAGCACTATCCTTCACATCATATTTCCAAGTCAGTTTCAAGATTGTTTAACAGCAAGAATAACAGTTGCATTTACTGTCTATCCTTGAATATATCTCTGATATTAAGCCCACATATCTTGCTTTACCTTTCACTTCTATCAAATTCTCATGAACCCTTTTTTCCACAGGTGTAATCCTATACATCCTCCTGGTGGGTTACCCTCCTTTCTGGGATGAGGACCAGCATAGGTTATACGCCCAAATCAAGGCTGGAGCTTATGATGTAAGTTCACCAGCGGATGATAGGCAGGGGTTGGAGGAGCCTCTGGTGGGGGTGGAGGGGTTGTGGTTACTGTCTGGTCATGAGTGTTTTAAATTAGGTTAATTTAGACCATTTTTTAGTTTATTTGGAGGATTTGTTTGTTTAGAGAGAATGAGATGAGTAAGTAGAGATAGATAGATAAATTGACTGATTGATAGGTTTGCAGTTTATAAGTATATATGACTTGTTTATACATGCATTAGGCTAAATCCTTTGTTTGATATATTTCAATTTTGTATAATGATTCTGAGTGATTCTTATTTTGTAATATGATATTTGTTATGTTTAGAGAATTATAAGATAAATTACCTTTTGTTAAAAAAAACAGTATCATAGTGTCTCATATTTTCATTATCTACTTTCTTTTACTACTCTTTTTATCATCTCACTGTATCATGACACAATCACAGAAATTAATGATATATTACTGTTTCCAGTATCCATCACCAGAATGGGACACGGTAACTCCAGAAGCCAAAAACCTTATCAACTCAATGTTGACTGTTAATCCAGCCAAGCGTATTACTGCTGCTGAAGCACTGAAGCACCCATGGATCTGCGTATGTTGTTCAAACATGTTTCCTATTAACTTCCCTATTTTTTGCAGCTGTAATTAGGAACATTTTATGATTTCCTTTCATTAAAAGGATGTGGAGATGAATCATATATGAATTTGAATAATAATGAATGACAGTCATGTGTCTTGAGATGATTAATTGTTGACATATTTGAGAGATGTATCCACAGAGAGGATCAAAGTGGTACACATCTATATAATGAACATTTCTCATTTCTCCCCTTAGCAACGTGAGCGTGTAGCCAGTGTGGTGCACAGGCAAGAGACTGTCGACTGCTTGAGAAAATTCAATGCCAGAAGAAAGCTAAAGGTAAGACCACTTTGATATATGTATTGCTCTTGGAACAGAATATCATGACACCGCTCTCACAGGAGTATCATTGTAGGCTAAGTGTATTACAACTGTGTTTAAGAATGTAATGTAATTTTCATATTAAAGAAATTGAATAATAGAGATAATGTTAAAAGCAAGATAATGAATTATTTTTAATATACACTAAAAAGAAGAAAAAAAGGAAAAAAGGAGATCTTTATATTTGGCTTCTAGATGGATATGATATACACAATATCTTGTAACTATTGCAGATAGAAAATAAAATTCAAACTTCAACTCCATTGTGTAAAGTCTATAATTTTTCATATAAATATCAGAGTAATTATAAGTTTTTAAAAATTGGGTTATCTGTTTTAATGCTACTGAGTATTTATTCTTTTAATTTGGTATATGTATTCAACAGTGGAGCAGCAGTATCAGTGCTAGGAAGGAATAGTGCCTTTGAGTGGTAGTGATGAAATGGCTATTAAAGTAGAGCAAGTAGGCTAGATATTAGACATTGGTGTGAGGGAATAAGGAAAGCATCATGGAATACAGTTCATGATTTAAAAAATGCTAATTTTAATCAGGGAATAAAGGGTACCTCTTGAAGAAGGGTTTTTAGTCTTTCCAATAGTTTTCCTGACATACATGTTGCTGTTAGATAATTCAAAGTGACAGTAAAATTAAGATATTTGTTTGTAATCTAAATGAACCAGTTTTTAAATGACTCAGTAGAAAAAAACATTATTTGTTGACATATTTGACAAAGGATTTAAGACAGCATAAGATCAGAAGAAAACTGAGAAAAGCTTTTGAGTTATGAGTTTTTTAGCAGTTAATTTGCCTTGTTAGGAACTTAAAAGAAAGGCATTAATGTAAATGAGTTCTTCATCTGATGTAGGAAAAAATCAAATTTTGAACTAGTGGCACCCTGTATGGAATAGAGAAATGAAAGTGTTTTGAATTGGAAGTAAAAAAGTTTTGTGCCAATAATTAATAGTGTGAATGAATGTTCTCCATGGTGACTGAATGATAAAAAATGATGCTTAAGCTGCTCTGCATGACCCAGAAATCAGAATGCCATGCAGTAGTTTCCTGCAAAAGCTCCAATTCATTGGCAAGTTAGCAATAAGACCCACATAACCCATTCATCTAAAGAAGTTTTTTTGTTTGTTTGTTTTTTCTATAAAACGGGACTTTTTTGTCAAATTCCATAAACTAGAAAGCTTAGTGTTTTTGGTTATTTTCAGTCATTATTGCATAGGATAGCACATAGAGATGTGGACTGATTTTGTTTAATGATCAAGTATATCATTTAATATTATAGATGGCTTGAATGCTGAAGGATTCACTGAATACTAGAGAAATAATCATATGATTTCTTTGCTGCTACAACTTCCAAATGACTACTAGCTTGACATGACTTCAGCAAAAGATGAGAAATAATACCTCTTTGAACCATGTTTATATGTAGCACGATAAGTTTTTTTGTGACTTGTTGAAAGCTCCTCTATGTAGAGTAATAGGAAAGCAGTCTCATTACATAAGCTTCTGTGCATAAAATAGATAGAATAGTTCTCTGGACACAGAAGTGACAACTGTAATATAGGCTTTATGGAGGATTTAGGGTTGACATAGTTAGCATGCACTTTTAAAGTGTGAAAACCTTCATATGATGATTGTTACTGTCCTAACCATCTATCATATGTCATTTTTAAACTAAACCATTGAATATGTATTATTAATTATCATAAGTAACAGAGTTATCAAACTTTAGAGATAAAAAAAATACTTTCTGTTAAGTTTAGAGGTAAGAGAGCCATCTTCCAAACATAACTGGTGATTCATTCAATAGTCTAAATTGTAGTAACCACCAGTATATTAAAAGTAATGGTTTTTCACATGACATTGATTTTAAAAAGTATACAAAAAATTATTTGAACAAGACTGTCTTACAGTTGATGGAAAATAGACTTGGGAAAGAGGAAGCTAAGATATTCATTATAGAAAAGTTTCTATTGACATATAGTTCAAATTACATTTTATTTTTTATTTTTTACATTTAAGGAATGATTTGAGTTTATCACCATTGCTTCTTACAAAAGCATTATAGATCTTTAAAGAATGTTGCTCTTTTTGTGAAAGGTAGACAGATGAAATTGTAATAAAGACAACTTATAATCAAAAGGAAAATATTTTATTTACTATTTTTGCTTCATCATTTTGATATAGGCTGAAGTCAAGATTGAGAAATAGATTAGATGCAGTTGACCAGTGTCCCAACAAGAAATTCAGTTTTATGATATGACACAAAAGAATACCCTGTATACATTCCTAGATATTAGATTATATCTAGAAAATTGCAGAAATAGAAAGATAATCCTAAGACTTATTGTAATTTGCTGAAGTTAACTCTATTTCTACTGAATGTCAAAGAGAGATAGACTTGTTTAGTCATTGATTTAAAGGAGGTTGTAAGCAAATGCTATTTTAGTTAACAGAAAGGAGAAGAGTTTGTTGGATTAGTGTGAACCCAAGAAAAAAAACAGGATATTATTTTTTTTTATCAGTGGCATGATATTGTGTCTCGGGAAATGGCATATAAAAGTACCTTAAACACTTAATTAAAAAATCATAATCTAAAGTGCTTGTAACAAATTTTGTGACAGTCTTGCAGGTAAGCAGCTTTGTTCAAGAAAAAAGTATCAGAGAACCAGTTATCTATGGGTTATATCCTAGAGTTACATGTTCAGGAAGTTAAAACTTAGAGAAAGTATTTCAAAATCAAACTATGTAACTCCTTAGGATATAACAAATTGTTTCACCAAAAACTCAACAACCAGGAAAAAAGAATCTGAAAAACAATAGCCTCATTGGGTCGTACTCTGCCTATCTCTCCCTTCCCCAAGTTGTTCTTCTCCTTTGTCTGTGCTTACCTTGGCTGTGTAACTGTGGTTCATGATCTGGTGTGGCCTCATTGCAGGGCGCCATCCTGACGACCATGCTTGCCACTGCGTGCAACTTCTCTAGTAAGTCTGTGGGAATGCTTGTATCAGATTTTCCGAGTTTGTATCTTTTTATTAACATTATTCCAGTTTTCCTCTTTCCTTAACTTTGTTCCATGATATTTTCATGCCCATCTTCACCTTTTTCATATTCTGGGTTTACAGGCTGCTGCTGGATCTGCGCTTATGTAGTCATCTGTTTTGATTTTATCAAGATTAAACAGATGAGACCAGTGTAATATCAAACCTGCATATCTTTAGCTTGGTTTTGTAGGGTTTTGTTCTGACTGTGATATACAGGTTTGATACTTAACATTGGCTTGTCCTGTATTTTATTTTGTTCCATATCACGGTTTGTCTTTTACCTTTACTACTTTTTTAACACGTGTGATGCTTATTTTGTTTCGACTGACCACTTCTGCTCCATCTGCGATCTTGGGTACTTGGTCTCCAGCCAACATTCTCCACACCTACATCCTTGTCCATAACCCCAAACCGTATTGCCTCAAACAATAAACTTATTGATTGGTCTTCACCCTAACCTGCTCTAAGGCTTTCTATTTAATTCCCTTGAGCTCCTTGCTGTCCAGCCCTCTTCCTCCTAATATCACCTTGTATCATTTCATTTTCTTTGAACAACCCTATTTCCTGCCAGCTCTTTCTCCATTCCTACCCTGTGCTATCCTCCTCCTGTCAAGCCCTTACCGTTGGTTGCCGTGTTGCAGGGTGCGATCCTGACGACAATGCTGGCGACTCGCAACTTCTCCAGTAAGTACGAAGCACAGGGTAAGTGGGCATCCCCTCTAGGCGGCAGTGGAACCCTAACCTCCCCGCTGACTGACTCCTTGTACCCCAGTTTAAGACTCCCCTCAATCAAGTCATTGCAATGCCATATGTTCAAGTTGTGGAATCATCATGCTGAGAGGAAATGGCATAGCTTTGAGTTGGGACTGGAACGAGCGCTTGTAATCCAGAGTGTCCTATCATGTGCTGCTCACATTCACTTGTTGGAGCACACTTCATTTTCAGTATACGGAAGTGGGTTGGAATTAATGGCACCATAGATTACAAGTGTCCTTTCAGGATGGGTTATTGGGGGGAGTCAGGGGCTGATGATATAAGCACTCCTACCTAAGATTCTTTGCACTCCTCTGGGTCATGATCTTTGTGAAGTTAAAGATTATCCATGTATCTGCCCTAATGGCTTGTGGTCATCCTATTCGTGGACTCTTTAGTAGAGAATAGACAGAAGTCCCTGTGTTCACGCTTTTAGTGCAATGTCCAAATCTTTGCTAGATTTTGGAATGTAATTTGATAAAGAGAGATACAAAGTGGTAAGAGACGTTGCAAGAAGCCTGAAGGAATGGGACATATTTTCATTTAGTGTTTTGATGTTACCATATTTTATGTTGCAATAAATCTAACAACTGGTGTCAAGAGCTCACCACAGATGTGATAAATAATATCAGTGAGGGCGAATTTAAAGCAGGTAATGGCCACGTACGTGTGTGAGCTGTTGTACATTTAACGTCTTTCAGATTATTGTCTTACACGTACAGTATGATGAACCATTCATGTAGATAATGATAAGACTGGTAAATTAAAGATTCTACATGTAAATTTTTGAAGAAGTTTATGTTTTTTTGTCATTTCCTGAAGTAAATGTACATTATGGCTTAAAGAGTTGCTAATCGTAGTATTGTAGTGAATACTTGATCCCTATATAAAATAACTGTAGATGAATTTTGATTACTGTGTTCAAAATTGGGTCTAACTGAACTCAAATTTTAAACACAGTGTAGTGACAAAAAGGTTACCAGAGAATAACATAAATGGCTGTCGACTATTGGTGGTTCTTGTAATAATTATCAGTAGCACACAAACATACAAATACCACATATACACACATTTACAAAGAAAGAAATGAAGTAAAATGAGAGAATGAGTGAGTGAGGAGGTAGTTAGTGACAGAAAAGGTGTAATTTAAGTATTTGTGACTGTAAATAAAGTAAGAAGTAATTAGTAAAAGAAACAAGATGGTAAGTCAGTTGATGGTTTGAATGAGAATTGATGCCTTGTAATATCTAGAATTTTATTGCTTAGGAACTATACTGTATGTGTTTGGGAGAGGTAAACAATTTTAGATGCTGATTATGCTGGGAAAAGGAGGTAGGGCATATTTCATGTGGGTCAGTTATAGCTACTTATGCAGCAGTGTTGGTAATAGAAATAGGGGGTAAGGAAGGAAGGTGTCCTTGTGTGAGGGAGAGAGGGGGAAGAAAGAAAGAAAGAAAGAAAGAAAAAAGAGAAAAAGAGAGGTAGGGAGAGAGAGAGAGTGAGAAAGAAAGGGACATAAAGTGAGTAAGCGTATATATGTGAAGAAATCACATCCTGAACACAAGTATAAGTATGGTATAGATACATGTAGGTAAAACATATATTCAGAGTATAAACATCTTATCAGGTAGTGGAAGTCCTTCACTAAGCCCATCCCTAAGTAAAATACTTTTCTACATTTTGCTTCAGTTATATGTGTTTAGTAATAGTTATTTTCTCTTTGGTCGCTGTTGTAGTGTAGATCAACAAGATGTGTAGTTTAAGCAGCACATAAACCTTATGGGTTGTAATTTCAAGCTGTGTGTATTGTTAACTTCCTAAATCTATTATTATATAAGCAGTTCTCATTATGTTTGGCTTTTTACATATCAGTAAATCTATGGTAGTTAAGAGATTACGAGTACTTGTCCTCCTTTTAACTTCCCATTCTAAATGTTCAAAATTTAATCTTCAATGTACAGCGTGTTTCTTTCAATTTTCCTTCTTTTTAATTAAATGTTTTTATTTTTCTGCATTTTAGGCCCTTGTTTGCCAAAGAATGAATTGATTATTTTGCCACCCCAAATTCTTACAGAAATATAAATTAGGAAATTTTATGATATATAAAGATGATAAGTTTTCTCTCATACCAGAGGATATTAATAAAGATGGTCCTTTTTTTCTCAGAAAACCTCTGATTTTTTCTTTTTCTTTTTTTCCCCCTTTCTCAGATAATGTGAAGTTG
>NW_020872179.1:254371-275128 GCF_003789085.1 Penaeus vannamei
ACATGTAAGAAACATGTTTTCCTTATCAGTGTTACCATCACTTAGAGTGTTTCATTTTCTTATTGTTTGTATTGCCATATGTAGTTCTTTTCTTACATTTTTCTGTTACAACTGTAAAGGTGAGAATTATTCAGTGATCTTGTAACACCGGTGCATCATATTTAATTTTTCTAACACTTAATTTCACTGTCTTGCAAAAGGAATGAGATTATTTGCTTCTTGTGTAAATGTTTTACAATTATCCTGGCTGATAATGTACTACATTTTACAGTGCACAGTAGATAGGATTTTTATATAATTTTGTTATATCTGTATTTTATAATAAATGTAATATGAAGTTTATATCATTGCATTTACAAGATGATTCAACCAATGTATTTCACTTAATCATCTCAACAGTTTTCTGATGATTTTGCTTAAATATTTCTATGATAATGGTATTAATTACTTAATGAAAAAGAGGAAGAATATTAGTTTCTTGTTTTTCTTTGTGTTCTTAACTTTAAGTATTATGGTATCCTCGAAGTGAAGTTTACATTACTCAATTTCTCAATTGTTTAGCCATTTCCATTTTGATTTACAATCCCTTATGATAAGATTAATAATAAATTATATACTACTCATAATATGGATATATGTCATCATATATGAAATCATTATATAAAGCGATACATGCATGCATACGTACGTATATATGATGTGTGTGTGTCTTATATATATATATATATATAATATATATATATATATATATTATATATATATATATATATATATATATATATGTAATATATATATATATATATAATATATTATAACAGCGTATAGTATTTCATATATTATAATATATATAATATATTTTATATATATTTAATATTAATTAATATATATTAACTATATATTAATAGTATATCTATATATATTAACTATATATATATGGTGTATTGTTATATAATATATATCTTCATGTATATAGAATAGATAAATTATAAGTTATATATATATTTTATATAATATTAAATATTACATTATACATATATATTATTATAATATATTTATAATATATATTAGATGTATATACTATATATAATAATATATTAATATTATTATCATTATATTATTTAAATATAATAATTATATATATGTTTACTCATATATAATCTGATATATAATAAACTATGGATATATTATATATATATATATATCTAATCTATTAAATTATATATATATATATATATTCAATATATATATAATAATATAAATTTATATATATATATATATGGATGTATGTATTATTAATAATTAATATATATTAATATATTATATAATTTAATATTATATATGTAGACATATATATATATATTAATCTTATTATAATTATAGCTATAGAATATCGTATGAGGAGAGTAGATAAGAGTAATGAATGATTAAGATAGACTAGATATATTGATAGCTAAGATTAAGATAGATTAGATAAGATATACAAATTATTAGGTATATATATATATGATATATTAATCTCATTAATAAGTATATATATATATTAATTAATATATATTAATATATATATTAAATTAATTATATATATTTTTATTATTTTATCTTATTCTATCTATCTATCTATCTATTATCTATTATTATGTAATGTATGGGTTAATATTAATATATTATTTAATAATATATAAATAATATTAGTATTTATATAGTTAATATTATATATACTAATATATATTTAATTAATATATAATTATAATACTACATATATTTATAATATTAAGTATACATATATATTATATAAACTATTATATCTATGATCTATACTATATATAAATCATTTATAGTATAGTTCATATATATAATTATATTACAGTAATATAATATAAATATTAATTTAATGATATTTTATAATTAATATAATAATATATAATATTACATCTCTCTATAATATATATATTACTATTTATAATTAGTACTATATTACTATATTATATATTAAATAATTTTATATATAAATTATATATGTTATATATATAATATATATATATGATTTAAATATTAAGTATATTATTATAATCTCTAATATTATTAAATAACTATATAATATTATATTAATATATATATATATATATATATTAATATTCTCATAATTATATTATGATTATGATATTATATATATATAATTATATGTAATATATAATATGTATTATATATATTACTGATATATATGTATACTTAATAGTTATGATATTAATATTATATATATATATTTAATATTATATATATAAATTTTAAATATATACTATTAATATTATAATATAATTATAGGGTATATATATATTATATTATATTATATACATATTAAGTATATATAATGATATATATAATTATGTTATATTATTTTTTTATATATATATATATTTGATAATATATATATATTGTTATGAATATATATATGTATTTATATGATATTTTATATTACAGTACATATTAATAAAATATATATATATATTTTATTAATATATAATATATATATATTCTCATATAATATTTATAATAATAATATATATATAATATATATTATTTTTTATTATTGTATAGTATATAATAATATATAGTATATATTAGTTAGTAGTAATTAATTATAACTATAGTTAATATATATTGATATAATATAATAATTGTAATATATTTATTTATAATCTTTAATGTTTGTGATATATTTTATTATATTATATATATATATATATATCTTATATATATCATATTAATAATATATATTATGTGTAGTTATGTGTTGTGTTAGTGTGTGTGTGTGTAGTATGATGTGTGTGTGTGTGTGTGTTTGTTTAGTGGTGATGTGATTATTTATGTTAGTATATATAATGATAAGCTAATATAAATATTATTTATATTATATATACTATATTATTAATTATATATATATATATTAAATACTACTTAATTAATTATATATTAATTAATATATTATTAATATATATATTATAATATATATATAATATGTTATATTAAGTGTATGTTAAGTTATAATATTATTGTATTTTAATACATATATTATGTTTAATAATATATTTATATATAATATAATATTATATAATATATATATATATAGTATATATATATATATTAAGGTAATATAATTATATTATGGTTATATATATACATATATAACATTATATAAATATATATATACTATATAATATTATAATGGGATTTATTTAATAGTAATATTATATAATAAATAATATTAGGTATAGGATTATATATTTAAAATATGTTTATTAAATAAATTAATTATATATTAATATATAGATATTAATTATCTATAATATATTATATATTATATTAATAATTAATACACTAAATTAAATTATATTAATATGTAATATATATTATATATTATATTATATATTATATATTAATATTTATATTATAGTATCTTATATATATACATATTATTAATATATATAATTTTTTATAATTGATTTTAATATTATATTATATATATTATATATATATATAATGTATAATATCTGTTTTATATAATTATAAAATATATTTAATATTTATATATATATAAACTAATATAATCGTTTAATCATTATATTATTATATATATATATTCAATATACTATTAATGTATATATATAATATGTACATTCCAATACACTACACACACAGCGACTTAATACCTACTATAATCTATATATATTATATATAATTGTATATATATTTATTATATCTAATTATTATTATGGTTATACATTTTATATTATATGTATTTATAATATATATATATATAATATATATATCATTATAATATATATTATATTATAAATATAATATATATATTAAACATATTAATAATATATACTATTATACTAACACACACATCAATATACATTACACTGGATATATGACTATATTATTATAGTATCGTATAGCTATAGTACACACACAACACACACACCACAGGCACATAATATTATATTATACCAATTTATATATAATAAATATATAATTAATATTATTAATTAATATATATAAATATAATAGTATAATATATCTATAATATTAATATAATAGATATAAGTTATTATAATTATATATATATATATAACCATTACCATCACTATATATACATACATTATATATATATATTATAGTATAGATATAGTATGTTATTAAATTATTAAACTATATATATAATTATATATATAATCTATATGATTATTATAGTATATATATATATATTATATAGTTCAATATGTAAAATTTATTATAATAATAATATATGTATATATATAACCTATATTAATATCATTATATATTAATTAATATTAATATATATATATTATATATATATTAATTTATATATATTATATATATATATATAAATTTATATATACATATATGTATTATATGACTATATATAATATAGTATTAAATATATATATATATATTTAAATATAATATTAAATATATATATAAAATACATTAATAAATATATATAATAATAATATTATATATATATTATCATTAATAATATATTGTTATTATTATATTTTATATTAGATATTATATATTTAAATTAATACTATATAATATATATTATAATAATATATATATATATGATAATGATGGTATATATATATAATAATTTATATTAATACTAATTAATATTAATTTATTATATATATATATATTAATATATATAATATAATGATATATATAATATAATTAGTATATTATAATATATATAATATTTAGTATAATTAATATTAGTATAGAATTCATTACTTAATATATATTATAATATAATATATTTATGATTATATATAATATTATTATATTAATGTATTATTTATCATTATATTATTTATATTATAATATATTAATATATATATCCACATATGTTCATAAAAAAAAAAAAAATATATATAATTATATTATGTTTTTATATATATATATAATTTATATAATATATAATTATTTATTATTTATTAATATATAATATAATATATTATCTTATATAATATTAGAGTTGTTAATATATATATACATATATTATATATTAATATATATATATGATTATATATATAAACATTAATATAATATTACATTATTAAATTATTATAAATAGTATATAATATGTGTCATAGTGTGTGTGTGGATGTATGTGTGTGTGTGTGTGTTTGTGTGTGTGTGTATGTGTGTATTATTAATATATAATATATATATTATATAATTATTAAATATACAATTATAATATTATATAGGGATTACAATTGTTATAACATATTAATTATATTATATATTATAATATATAGTATATATATATATATATTATATATTATATATATATATTATAATATAATATATGTATTGTTAATGTATTACACATATATAACAATAATACATATTATATACAGTTTATATTAGTTTACTATATTATATATATATTTAATATATATAATTATATTTATATATATATTATATATATATTAATATATCATAATATTAATATATACTAAATATATAATTAACTTTATAATATATATATATTATATACATCAATATAAGAATAATATACATATTATACTAATATTAATATATATTATATATACATAATTATAAATATAAATTAATATATTATAATTAATAAATATATATTATTATATATATATATACTATATATATAATATCTTAATATATTATTTTTGTTATTTTATTAGTTATATATATATATATATATACAATTATATAATATACTACTACTATATTAATATATTAAATATAATATACATTGATTATTTATAATTATATCAAAATAATATTATATTTAATGGGATATATATACACAGGTATTATATTAGTAATTAATTATATCAGTATATATACTACTATATATATAGTATTATATCTATTAATAATTATATATATTAATAGATTGTACTATTATATATGTAATATAATAATAATATATATATACAATAATATTATATATATTTTTAATATATGCTATTATATCTATGATAATATATATATATATAATAATTAATAATATATAATATATATTATAATAATTATATAATTTATATATATATTATAGTATATATAGTATAATTAATACATACATAACACACACACATCACATTACTAGCACACATCCCATTATATAATTATATGATAGGTAGGTATTATTTATATGAGTATAAATTATTAATATTATAGGAACATATATATATATTAAATATTATATTATATATATATATATTATTTATATATATACTATATAATAATTTTATATATAATTATATATTATAATAATTAAATATGATATATATATTCTAACACACACACAATATTAGTACGTATTATTATATATAACACAACACACATTATATCTGATCATAAGATTAATTATATTGATAACTACAAATATGATATTTGTTTGATATATATTTATATTTGGACGGACACACACATATATATATATATATATATATATATATATTTATTATGTTATATAATATAATATTAATAATATATATTAATATTAATATATATTTATTATATATATATTATTATATTATATTTATACATATATATATATATTTATATATATAATATATATTAATTATAATTATAATATATTAATATTTTATATGTTTTATTTGTATATATATATATATATAATAATATTATATATATTAGATAAAAAAATTTAAATTATACTATATTATATATATATAATATATATACATTACCAATAACTAACACTACATATAATATATATAATATATTTAATTATTACATATATATATAATAATTATTATATTAATACTATATATATAATATATAATTCACTCATTTAATTATTAAGTATTATAATTATATATATAATAATATATTATATATATTATATACTATATTAATATTAATTAATATTAAATATAATAATATTTATATATATATCATTATATTAATAATATGGTATATATTATTTTATTAATATTAATTATTATATATAATATGTATTAATATTATTTATATACTTATTAACATATATATAATTTATTGAATTACTTTATATATATATATGTATTTATATTTATATAAGTTTATATATAATAATTAATAAGTTATTTATATATCATATGATAATTTAATTGAATATATTTAATATTATATAACTATTATTAATATTTGACAATAATAAATAAATTATAATGTATTAATATATATATATGTAATAGTTAATTAATATATAACTATATTCATTATATATATATATATTCACACTATACTATATATTCATAATTAATATTTTTAATAACAATATATATTAATATATAACTATATATTTTTATATAATAATTTATATATATATATTTATAATTATATATATAATATATATATATATATATATATATTATATATTATATATTAATATATAAATTTATATATATATATATATTATACATATATATATATTATACTATAATATTATATATAATTTAATATAATATATATTATATATATAATATATATATATATATATATATATTATATATTATATATATATATATATATATATATATATATATATATATATATTATTATTATATATATATAGCATATATATAATATATACATTATATTATATATATATATATAATATATATATATATATATATTATATATAAATATATATATATTTATATATATAATATATATAATATATATTTATATATATATATATTATATTATATTATATATATATTATAATATATTTATAAATATAATAATAATATATTGTGTGTTATATATGTATTGTTATGTATTTATGTGTGTTTAAAAATATATATAAATTATAATTTATATATCATATATATATATTAATATATTATATATTAATTTATTATATATATTAAAATTATAATATATACTTATAATATTATTATATATAATTATATTATATTATAATATAATTATAATATGATATATAATGTTGCTGGTAATATGGAGTAAGTTTAGTGGAAAGTTCGTTTCTTTTTGATCTAGATGTTAATTTTAGTATGCTAATATAACTAGTGTCACGCAAAGTGGATTTGTGATAGTGCTTTTACATAGGTTAGAGAAAAATGCGTGAATGTATATAACCCCGGGCATAATAATACTCAATTAAACAATAATAGAATATAATAATTCGATACTGATAACCACTCACAATATTATTATATTATTAATATTATTACGAAGTCTTACTAACCATTGTATTCATCACCGGGACGGCATAAACGTACGCGGACTTATTTTAAAAACAACAGGAGTGCCAGAAGCTGCGCGAACTAGGAAATACTAGGGAATTTCATTACAGTGTTTGAAGCACCCAACAACGATTCGGTACGTTGCATCGAGAGTGCCCTCAATATTCGAGAATCAGTCAGACAACAAGCACTAATCCATAAAGCTAATAATCTCACCCCTACACACAACCAACAACACCAGCACACCACCACACACACAACATAATTATTAATTAAGTTATAGTTATTAAATTGAAAAGTTATATTACTAATACACTTTATAAGTCAAAATTCGAAACAGCATTTATTTAGAGCATGCTAAGCAATCACCTAGTGCCAGCAGGTCCGACCGAGTTAACAAGTTGCCCAACCGGGGCGCACGTGGCATTTCCGTTTTTCCATCACTCACTATAGATTAAGATTGCATAAGTATGAACAGTCAAGCGGATCAGTAAGTAAGATTACAATAGTAACATTATCTAACAAATCAGGTAAGTTTATAAAATGGTAATCCCATAAAGCGGTAAGTATGCATCTGATTCATTATCTTCGACTTAAGAAAACTAGCCGTAGATTAATCCAAATAATTATAAATATATATGCGATTGTTACTTATTCAGCTTTGCTATCCGGTGTGTTCAGGGATGAGTGAGTTTGCTACATGAAATTACGTATAAGCCGAACCCATTGACCTGTGTGTCAGCCTCGAAGGCCTTAGGCACCTCAATAATATATATTACACCGTTAGGTAATATACAACTTAAGCTATAATTGGAATATGACGTTACGGTATTTATAAATACCGCTCCGAAAAATTGCCCCGATCAAAATCAACCCATTTAGTCAGCTCATCTCTCTTTTACTCTCCAAACCCCCATCCTTAAACCCCCTCCTCGAATCGGCTATCCTAAAATCGCTCCCTTATTCCCACCTCGCGATCCTTTCCCTCAATTCCTTCTGGGTTGCATACTACCTACATATTTAAGGACATTATAATGCATGGCTTCTCTTATCATTATGGGTGCGCTGTGCCTTGCCGCCTATTGCATTTGCACTGGTTCATTTACGTT
The DNA here is from genome assembly GCF_003789085.1 of Penaeus vannamei. Classification (NCBI taxonomy): domain Eukaryota; kingdom Metazoa; phylum Arthropoda; class Malacostraca; order Decapoda; family Penaeidae; genus Penaeus; species Penaeus vannamei. The sequence continues at coordinate 263,769 of NW_020872179.1, forward strand.
CGTGCGTTCTGCGCGCGACGTATGTAGCCGCGTACTGCGCTACGAAAGTTGCGCAGATGCAAATATGTGGCGCATGTACATGCGTATATATGTGTACAGGTTCATATGCCAGTGTTAGGTTCCAGAAGTCTCCTTAAATTTCATGTGCGGTCACTATCACTGGTGTTTATATGATATGCCTGACTGTTGTATTTGTTTCTTACGAAAGGCTATAAAAAGTTGTTCCATATAGCTTTGTGTGATAGAGTACATTATATTTTATGGGTATGTTTCCGTATGTTCTTCATAATACACATGAGGACGTAATACCATGGGTTTATCAAGGTACGTAATCATATGCTTCAAATTTGTTAATACAATATGTTGTTTTGTAATATATTTTTCATTAGCTTGAATTGATGTACATTTACTGTGGTACATAAGTGGACATTTATATACGTATAAATTTTAATGCTGATATAACTTAGTTAGTAATATAGAAGTATGTATAATGTGCGTGGTTTATTTGATTATGCGTGGGTGAATATTGGATCGAGGATCGTGGCGTGGTAGGTATACCACACTCACACATAGGAGCTGAGCCGAGTGGAGTTAACGGATTAATTATGTTATAGTGTCGAGTGCTCTACGCTATATATATATAATATAGTTATAATATTTATATTAATATATTTGTATATAATTATATACTATATATATATATATATATAATATATATATTATATAATATATATATATATATATATATATAAATATATATATATATATATAATATATATATATAATAATATTATATATATATAATATAAATATATATATATATATATATAATAATATATATAATATATATATATATATATATATGTATATATATATATATATATATATATATATATACATATATATATATATATATATATATATATAATATAATATATATATATATATATATATAATATATATATATATATATATATATATATATATATATATATATATATATATATATATATAATATATATTTATATTATAATAATATATTATAATAATAAATATATATATATATATATATATATATATAAATATAATATATATAATATTATATATATATATATATATATATATATATATTATTAATAATATAAATATATTATATATTATATATATAGTATATTTAATATATATATATTTATATATATATAATCTATACTTTATGTATATATAATATATAATATATATATTATATATAGTTATATACTGGTATGCTAACGTATATATAGTATTATATTATATCTATATATATATATATAGAGATAATATATTATTATATATGGTATATGGTATATACATTTATATGGAATTTTTTATTTCATATATTTATAAAATATATTGTTTTATGTATTTTATATTTTATATTTATATTATTTGGTATTTTTATATTTAAACCCAACACCACAAACCGCAACACACCAGTACGCACTACACAACCAAAACAACACAACAAATTTCACACACACACAACAACACACCCAACTTTAACACACAACACACACACACACACACACACCTACCAATATATAAAATAAGATATACTATATATATTATCATAATATTATTATATATATATATATTATAATATATTACATATTTATATATGTATCTGATATATATATGTCTATAGATACATACATATAAATAAATATATATTATATTATATAAATATATATATATTAATAATATTTATATATATATATATAATATAATATATATATAATATATTATATATATAATGTATGGACTTATATACATATGGTTTATGGTATGCTATCTATCTATCTATCTATCTTCTCTCTGGTCTATCTAATCTATCTATCTATCTATATAATATATATATATTCTATAATATCTATATATATTTATCATTATATTTTTATTAATTTATTAAACCCAAAAAATATTATTATATTGGTTTAAAATAAATTAAATTATAAATTATGTATGTATGGTATATATTTATATCATATATTACTATATATATACTATATCTATCTATCTCTCTATATATATTTTATATATAATATTATAATATATATATATATATCTATATTATATATATCTTGTATATATCCTATTATATCTAATACTTATATATCTCTTAATTCTCTATTATATTCTATATCTGGTCATCTATACATATTTATATATAAATATATATGGTAATATATACAGGGATATAGATATATATAGATATCTTTATAGATATATATTAGGATATATTTATAGATATATATAGATTTAGATATAACAATATCATATATAGTTATATATAATTATATCATATATATATAAGATAGGATAGATAAAAACATATATATATATATAATATATATATATATCTATAATATCTTATATATATATATATAATTATATATACAGATAAGATATATATCGGAATATATATAGATAATATATAATATAGGATATATACATATATATAATATATATATATATATATATACTATATATTAAGTATCTGGGGTTATATTTATTTTATAATCTATCTATCTATCTATTTCTTATATATATATATAATATCAGATATAGCTATTATATAATATTTAGCTTGATAGGAGATATAGATATATACAGATAGTATTAGGATATAGGATATATACAGGATATACTAATACAGATATATATCATATATATAATTATATATATTCTAATAATATATTATATGATGAGATAGATAGATAGGATATACATACATATATTATAGATTGAGAATATATGATATTATCAGATATAATATATATAATGATAGATAATATTGAATATACATATATTATATATATACTATATATATATATATATATATATAATATATTATATAATATAATATATATATTAATATATTATTATATTATATATATATATATATAAATTAATATATAACATACTATATTATATATAATATATATAATATATAAATATATATATATATAAATATAATATATATATATAGTTGGAATAGATAAAATTTACAGATAATAAGTTATATAAGTGATGAAGGTTGTAGTTAGTTATGAAAGAGTATAGTTTATTAGACTGTATATGAGGCATAAATTAGTAATTAATATGTATGGTAGGTTATATATAGTATGATTAGTGAGTATTATATTAAGTGTATGTTCAGTGAGTAAATTATGTGATAGTATGAATTTAGTTAACTAATTATGGTATAGGATTAGGATAGATATGGTATAATGGGTATTTATCATTATTAGTCTATGTCAGAATGTATATGTATGTACATTGATATGAGTTGGTAGTGTAGTTGGGGCAGATCGTGTTGAGTATCATACTTTACTAGGGTTAGTGTGAGTGACGGTAGTTATATCTATATATATATATATATATATATATATATATATATATTATAATTAAGCGTTATATAATATATTATATATCATAATATATATTAATATATATATATTATATAATAATATATATAATTATATATATGTATATATATAATATTATATATTATATATATATATATATATATATAGTATAATTATATCTAATATATATATAAATATATATATAATATTAATATATATGTATAATATATATATAATATATATATATATATATAATTATAATATATATATATATATATATAGTATATATTACTATATATATGTTTCTATAACGTGTATGATACGTATAAGAATATAGTATCATAAGCGATGTACTCCTAACTCGAATATATCTACTGAGATATATACTAATATATTAATAGTTATAGTATATATATATATTTACTATATATACTATAATATATAGTGACTTATATACTATATATTATATAATTTTCATAGTATAATAGGTATTATTGAATATAAGTATAGGTTTATAATATTAAGGATTATGTAAGTAGTATGGTTAGTGATACATCAGTATTATTAATTATGGCGCATGTAGTGAATCTTGTAATGGATTGAAGTGAGAGTAAGATTATAGATGAGGTGACGGTATGTAAAAGGTATTGCTATATATATATTTGAAGATATATAGATTGTTATATTATTGTATATAATAATAGATATGAGTATATATAATTATTAATATATATAGATATTTATTTATTATTTATTTTACATGTACTAACATTATTTATATATAAATAATATATATATCTATATATATATATATATAGCTATATTACTATTAATATGATAGACGGAAGCGGAGATGATTATAGTATATAGAAATTGGATAGTAGTATATAATAATCTAGTAATATTATATATATTTATATATTGTATATATAGATATATAATTATATAGTAATATTTATATATATTCTATATATATTATCTGGGTAAATATATTATATATATATATTTTATATATATAGAATATATATAATATGATAATATATATACCATATATATAATATATATATATATATAATATATATATATTATATATATATATTTTATGTTATTTATACATGTACAAATATTATTTTATATATCTATAATCTACACTATAATATATATATTCTAAATATATTTATGTTAGGTTATGTTATGATATATATATATATTATATATATATATAGTATATATCTATATATGGATGTGGAGATGGAGATCTGTGATGTGCATTGCAGATTAAATGCAGAGCGAGTGAGATGGACTGCGTATATTAGTATGGGTGCGATATTAGTGTATAGTGTGGTGAGTTATAGAGAGTAGCGAGTGATATAATTGACAATATGGAGTACGTGGTTATTGAGGCAGTGTGTAGGTTTATTGAACGATTTGTAGTTTGTTGTAATTTAATTATTAGTACGATATAGTTTACATGGTGTGAGCGAGTTGGTTAGATATGACGTTGGTGAGCGTGTGATGTAGAGTAATTACGAATTGTTGGTGAGTGGTGGTGGCTGTTAATGGTGGATTATGTGTGTAGTAAGGGTTAAGGTAAGTCGGTTCTTATAGTGAAATATCCTGGTGTGGAATATATTGAAGGTTAGAAATACCTAGCATAGATACGTGCTAGGTATATTATCGTGGGAATTTGATAGGATATAGATTATGGATATGGATGGATGAATTAGGGATAATGGACCTATTAGGATAGGCATCTTGTATATGATATAGGGGATATCTAGGTGCTGTGATGTATTGACGCGCAGAAATGTGTTGAGATTATGATATTGAGAGTATTATTGATGTATTAGAGTGTTTGTATGGTGATATAATTATGATTGTGTATAGATTATTGTGTTAGTTAGTGTATTTGCTATATTGAGTAGGAGGGTTTGTAGTTAGTAATTGATAAGTAGTATCTATATTGATCTGAAGGTGTTATAGTATTATACATAAATTAATTAAGGTCTATGTGATGTGTATAATATCTAGATGAGGTTAAGATGCTTATATATATATTATTAGGTGGCGATGAGCGTATTTATCGGTAATTTAATACGTGTGTGCGATTATTTTCTTTGTGATAGTACGGTGTGTATTGTGGTCTAAGACTATATCGTGGTAGGAGAGTATGTAGATGGAGTATCGGTTCAGTTAAATATATATAGTTGTGAATAGTATTGTTGGTTATTATCGTAATATAATATAGGGCGAGTCGATTTCTCGAGTCTGCGGTGTAATGTTGTTAAGGCAGTGCAGTAGATGTTAGCTTATTCATTAGTAGCAATTGAAGTATGTTATATATATGAGATAGACTGTTGTACTTTGAAGTAGTGAAATATATATGATAGTGATTATTAATGTATCTATATGTGAATAAGAGTGTTAGTAGGATGTGGATCATTGGCGTGAGTATGTGTGATCATCGCCGGTCTGTGTTGTGGTTGAGTGGTTGCTGATGTTTATGCAGGATTTAAGATTAGTAGAGTTAGATTTACGATATAGGATTCTGTTAGTAGAGGTTAGTTATGTATATTTATTAGGTATTAATTGTGGAATTTGAGTCAATGGTGTATATGGTAAATTTAGGTGGTTCGTTGGTACGATGTTTAGAGCTGACGCTATTCATTTACTATAGAGGGATGTAGGCGTATATATATTGTAGATTATAGGTGTTGATTAGGAGCGCTGTGTGGTTACGAGTGGTTTACCTTTATTTAATTCGAGGTAGTGAAGGTCCTGGTGGGAGGTAATTGATAGTGGTAGCGCAGCGTGTAATAGACGAGGTCTTGATGGTATTGTTCTGAAATAGTGTGCTAGTGGTTATACGTATAAATATTATGTAGATATAGTGATTTAGTGTGAGAGGTAGTGATGATACATTGTGGGTTATGTTAGTGTATGTAAGTGTTTACATATTAGGGGATTGACTGAATTAGGTTTTTGCGCGCATTGGTATGAGGTATGATTATAGTTAGTGTAGGAGAGTATAGTCTGTTATAGTTAGACCGCGAGTAGTAGCTTTAAGCTATGTAGTTATGTGTGCTTAGTGAGAATCTTAAAGTGAATGTATGAAAGATGTAATGGAAGCAGGTTAGTAGCTGAGTATAGTGCGTAGTAGTGTTACAGCGGTGTTATATTATGTGTTATGATACGTATGGGTGATACTCGATATTGTATCACGTATAATGTGTTTTATTGTTATGTGTGATATTATATTATATGATAGATGAGTGTTATTAGTGACGTGACTTATATAGTGATTGAGGTGATATATTAATATGTTATTATATATAGTTTTGTATAGAGGTCACTAGATATAGCTGTATTAGCGTGGGTGTGGTGGGTGACGTTGGTGTTAGTATAACTTATTAATTAGTTAGGAGTTAATTATAGTATAGTAGAATAATTTGTAATTATAGCGATAGGTGTTTGTAGGCATAATTCGAGTATACAATAATATGAATAGTATGTATGTATTACATGCGTGGATAGGATGAGATAGTATCCTTATATAGTTATAGTATAAGGACGCAGTTATATGTTGTCGAGTGCGCGGATGATGAGTTGTTTTATAATCTGTGTGTGTTGTATGTGGTGTGTTAGTATATGGGCATTATGGTGGGTGGTGTATGAGGACTTGCATAATTAGCATATACGTGTGAATTTCTTAATTTAGTTGAGTTAGGGTAGTGCTTTCAAGCGGCCTGGACAGTATACGCTGATGTTTATAATAGAGGATCTATGAGGTAAGGGTGTTGTAGTGGCAGTTATATAGATATTATACTGTTATCATACGTATATATCTCGAATATATATATTCATACTATATATGTATGGGTGGTTTATGAGTATTAGAGTGGAGTTATTATATTAAGTTATGGTTAGTTAGTGAGTCTAATGGCTATATGTTCGTAGATTATGTGTAGAATCTCTTTCGTAGAGTCAGAGGCTACGGTCTTTGCATAGTCCTTGAGTATAGGAGTGACTTGACGTTGAGTGAGAATAGTTTCGTAGTTTCGCAGTATTAGCGCATCAGTGCGTAATGTTACAGTATAGAAGTTGTTATTACTGGGTTTTAGATTGTTGCATGAGAGCCAGTGGAGCTGGAACGTCATAAGTCGCTAGTTAAGGTGCTGTATATGAATTATTGATCATGACGGGTGCGTATATGTATATAGATACACCCACATCACACGCTGTGTAGGCATGTTATGCATATATATAACGTTATGGAGGTAGTATGATGTAATCAGCGTGAGGTAGGCTCAATGAGATGTATAGAAGCATACATAATCAGTAAGTCATGATACATAGTATTGCTATATAGATGATGATTATATTTGTGATAGTGACTATAGGTATATCTTAGTGCGTGAATTATCGCGCCAGTATAGTATATGGTATTAGTTATAGTAATGTTGTTATTAATAAGGACGACACACTATATCGATACATATCTTCTACGTGGCTATATTTAGTGTTTATATGTGGTACTGTGTATATTTAAGTATTATAGGTGGAGTGGAGTGTTACGATATATTGTAGGGTAGGCTGTTCGTTCTTATGTAATATAATGTAGTATTTGGGTGATGGTAGTATTGTATATCTGTATAAGTTAATATGATATGTCATTGGAGATCGGTATGTATTGTAGGTGATTGAGGGGTTTTGTAGCGAGTGCGGCGGTGTGTTATATTAGTAGAGTGTCTGTTAGTGATATGAAGACGTTGATGCGTATACTGGCGCGATAGGTGTATTTCGCGTATAGATAGGTATGTATAGTATTGATACTTATACTGTATTATATGCTTATATCGATTATACATATTGATTTTATATATAGTAATTAGTATTATATATAGTATAATAATATTTAGGATTGGTTACAAGACGAGTCAGACATGAAGTGATATAGTCACCTATCTAAGTCTAAGTAATATTATTATGTCTACAGATGATGTGTTATATGTGAGATAAGTCGTGATCCTAGTAGACCTATATTAAATTATAGGTTGTCGTTCAATAGAGTAGTTGTATTTGATATATATATAGTATGATATTAGTGAATGTAGATATATATGATATGTGTTAGTATACATAATTAGATGTAGGTTATGGTATAGGGTATAGATTGGTAGTGAGATAGGGTTTGAATTATATATATATATATATATTATAATAATAATAATATATAATAGTAGTATGTAGTACTTGTTTGTATACAGTTATAGGGTGCAGAAGGATAGTTCGTATATGCTTATAATATAGGCACATGTTGGAGTCGGTAGTAGTAGGTTTAGATATAGGATAGGTGATTGGGCTATATACGGTATTTATATAACTTATGTAGAACAGCTGCGGGTTTAGTATATATGATGGTAGACTGTGTGATAGATCGAGTATATATGGGTAATGATAGTTATTAATATAGCGTATATTAATGTCAGTTATATTAGCTAAGTAGGTTAGTCAGGACTGGTTGAAGCAGGTACTATTGAGAATTGATTTGTACTAGGTAGCGGTGAGTAGCGATTAGTAGGTCACGAGAGATCAAATGTGGGTTTGTATGGGTAGTAGTAAGTCTGTAGCGGTGTATTACTTTATATTTAATCTATATTAGTATATATATATTTATTATATAGTTGTATTAGTAGATATATATACTATAGCGTATATGAATATTATACCTATATTATGGGCTATACATTATATATCTATATGAAACTATATGCATGAAGGAGTAGTGGTTTGATTGTTATTTTACAGCTATGATATCGGGCGGTGTGTATATAGAGTAAGTGTCAGTAGTGAATGTATACGTATATATATATATATATATATATATATTATTACTAATATAGTGCATCAATATATCTGTATCTATATGGTAATTAATGTATGGTATATATAAATATTATAATATTATATAATATATATTATATTATATATAAATATATATATAATATATATAATATATACAAATATATACATAATTTAATTAATATATATATTATATGTAATTAATAAATATTTATATATAGCTACATACATATACTTATATACATATATTATTGTGCATTATATAATATATATATATATAGTATATAGTATATGTTATTTATTTAATTTATATTTATATACTTAATACATACATACCATTATATATATTATATATTTGGCATATATATATAATATATATTATATATATATATTATATAATATATATATATGATTATATTATAATTATAAAGTACACACACCCACACACACACACACACACACACACACACATTATGTTTAAAGACACGCACACAATATATACATATAGGACATATTGCCCCAGCACACACACACCTGAGTGGAACACACACACACCACACAGCACACGCCACGCGGCGGCGGAACAGGGACATACACACTCGACTAGACACGGCAGAGGTATCATACAAATGTGCCATGCTTCTGTTCATAAGGTACCACAACTTCCAAATATACAAAAGACATTGTATAAGGGTCGAGCTGTTTCTCCCATGTATTATTATGCTGTTTTTATAATAGCACACTATGTAAGCAGTGGTGGAGAATGTGTGTTTAAGTTTTTTGGTCAAGATAAGTAGTGATATGTTTGAGCTAAGTGAAATTTGTCCAGTCATATAGACGTATTAGATCGACAACTGTTTACAGTCAGATGTCTGTGGTGCATTGAATGAAGTTATAGACAAGTTATGACCGTTCTTAAAGTCTATATAGATTATATAGAAGATATGAAAGTCCAATGACTTGTTTTTTTTTCTTTTTCACCACTATTGAGTTTAATATATAGGTAGTTAAGGGTTATCATTTAGTCTAAATTATAATATATTAAATATATTAATATTATATTATATAAATAATTGATAGTTATATATATAATATAATATAATTATATAATATATATTTACATGTGTCTTCATTCAATATCGCCCACAGAGTCTGATCACAAACCACTGGAAATGCTCCACATACTAATTGTCTGTGTAGACTATGTATGCAACATCAGTCCACAGGAGAGAACTTTCTCTCTGGCTCGAGTCTCCATCACATGACCTAGCCATGGGGAAGAAGTTGACCCTTGGCTGTAGTAGCACATCTTGTTGCCTATTTCAGATACTCACAGCTAATCATTGATAATAATGCATGATTTAATGCATGTTGGCGTTCTATGGTTCGGGCCTCTCTCTCTCTCTTGTGCCTCGGATCCTTCCAGGTTCCAGTACCTCTCTTTCCTCTCTCTCCCTCTGCTCTCTGCGTCTTGTAAGTCGTTCTGCTTCTCTCATCTCTCTCCTTTCTCTCCTCATGCGGGTACGTCAATCTTCTCTAGTGATCACTCTATTGCATTAAGCGGTCGTGTTGTCATCTACGTATCAGGTCAGCTATCTCATCTGACGTCTGCGTTCTCGATCTCAGGAGTACAGAAGTCATTTCTTCTCTCTTCTTCTATATTCTTTCTTTTCATTCTTTCTCTCTCTCGTCGTCCCATTTCCTCAGTCTTCTCTCGCTCTCTTCTCGTATCTCTCTCATATCGTCATCTCTCTCCTCTCTCTCATGCAGCCATTCTCCTCATCATCTCTCTCGTGTCTTCTGTCTCGTCTCCTTCCCATTCTCTCTCTCCTCCCAAGATCTCTCTCTCTCTATCTCCTGCTCTTCGTCGCTCCTCTCTCTCCCTCTCTCTCATCTCTCTCCTTTCTGCTTCCTCCTCTCTTAGCCTCCTCATCTCTCCTCTCTTCTCTCTCGCCTCTCATCTCTCTCTTCTCATCTCTCCCGTCTCTGTCCTCCCCTCTCGTTACTCGTCGGTCGTTCTTCCTTCTCCGTCTGCTAGATCTCTCCTTCTTCAGTTCTCTCTTCTTCCCTCTCCTCTCTCTCTCTCGCCTCTTT
>NW_020872180.1:5000-17500 GCF_003789085.1 Penaeus vannamei
CTAACCTAACCTTAAACCTTAACCTAACGTAAACCTAACGTAACGATAACGTAACCGTAACCTAAAACCTAACCTAACCTAACCTAACCTAACCTAACCAACATAACCTAACCATGCATTTTTTAATAATATTTTTTTAATAACATAACTAGTCAATAATTCTATTATATTTTCCTCGGCATATGTGGTGCGGCTGCCTTCATTAGTATTGCCATTTTTTATCTATATATTGTCAACTATGAGTGTCTGGGAAAATGTAGACAAGTGTTATGAAAGAAAAAAAAAACGTATGTATATACACATTTTTTATCTATATGTTGTCGTCTATGAGTGCCAACATAGAACACATAAAAGCAATTATAACCGGAAAATTATCCTTATTTCTAAAAGCCTAAAACATAGCGATTCGACCCCCATCGCCATCAGAAAAAAAGGATTCCCCGAGAACACTGGCACTCCGGAGAATGCCACCAGCGAGTGCCACCAGGGCCGGGTTTGTATAGGAATGCCGGCGGAGAATAACAACAAGGAATGCCAGCGGCGGCGAGTGTCATTAAGGGGGCCGCCGGAGCACTCGGGGGGGCGGGGGCGGAGGGGGGGGGAGTGCCATCAGCTGTGCCATCACGCGGAGTACTTCGGGATGCCATCGCGGTGCCGTTGTGGGGAGAATGTTAATAGGGGAGGCTATCAAGGTCGCTGCTGCTTAGACAAATACTCACACTTTCACTATATATATATATATATATATATATATATATATATATATATATATATATATATATATATATATATATATATATATATATATATATATATATATATATATATATATATATATATATATATGTGTGTGTGTGTGTGTGTGTGTGTGTGTGTGTGTGTGTGTGTGTGTTTATGTGTATATGACCGTATATAAAATTTATATATACGTATATATATATATATAAATATCTATCTATCTATCTATCTATCTATCTATCTATCTATCTATCTATCTATCTATCTATCTATATATATATATATATATATATATATATATATATATATATATATGCATCAGGTTGGCAGGCACCCGACCCCCAACCGGACCCGATAGGAGTGGAAAGGATTAAGAATATTCGGAGCCGACCCATTCCGGGATCGGTCCAAGTAATCCGATTGAACGGCGGGGGTAATCCGGGCAAGGCAGGGGGGGGGGGTCTCGCGGAAGAGTGTGTCTCGCCGCCCGAAACTCGCGTCTTGTTGGGCCGGGGATCGACTCCCCCCCCCCCCGCGCCCCCCTGAACTGCTCCCGAAGGCCCCGCGGGGTAAGAGATGGGGCGCGGGATGGAGGCGGAGGCCCATGGAATACTCTGTGGGATCTGGGGTGGGTGGGGAGGGGGAGGGAGGCTGGGGTGGGTGGAGGGGGAGGAGGCTGGGGTGGGGGGGAGGGGTGGGGGGAGGGGGAGGTGGCTGGTTCTGGTGGGGAGGGGGAGGGAGGCTGGGGTGGGTGGGGAAGTGGGGAGGGAGGCTGGGGTGGGTGGGAAGTGGGGAGGGAGGCTGGGGTTCTGGTGGGGAGAGGGAGGGAGGCTGGGGTGGTGGAGGGGGTGTAGGATGGCTTCGGGGTGACAGGGCGAAGTATGCGGACCCTTTGTTGGATCATCGAAATTACTTTTTATTTCTTCATTATTATTGATTGATTGATTATTATCATATCATCATTATCATCATCGTCATTATCATCATCATCATCATTATCCTCTTCATCATCATCATTATCCTCATCATCATCATCATCATCATTATTATCCTCATCATCATCATCATCATTATCCTCATTTTCATCATCATTATCCTCTTCATCATCATCATTATCATCATCATCATCATTATCCTCCTCCTCCTTCTCATCATCATCATCATCATTATCCCCCTCCTCCTCCTCATCATCATCATCATCCTCCTCCTCCTCATCATCATCATCATCATGATCATTATTATTATCATTTTGAGATTGTCTTTAATTAAGTAATGGAGCTCGAGTACCCGTAGAGAGAAGACCTGTGATGATCAGCTGTCTGTCTAACCCAAAGAGTTCCATGTCCTGATTGGTCTTCGTGTCCTGTACTCTTTGCCAAGGTCGATGAGATGAATATCCCGTTAGTGACCTTAAAGAGGATCCTGAAATTCGTTAGCGAACTTTATTTAGATGTTCTGGTATCTTTCTTTTCTTTTCTTTTCTTTTTTTTCTTCTTTTTCTTCTTTTTATGGAGATTCGGAGTTATAGATACGTCTCGAATCATTTCTGTGGATATTAAACCACATTTTTCTTCTATGGGTTTCGTACTCGCGGTTCAGAAACCATTAACAAAAATAAATGAATAAATAAATAAAATAAGGAGGACAGGAATCCCTCGTATTTAAATGGTATTAAAAAAATATCCCGGTTCCATACTCTCGGTTCCCAGCGCAATCCCAGGACTCGATCCCAAGAGAGGGGTTGGAACTCGTGACATTTCAGGGCGTGCTGAGGTTCGTGACCCGGGCGAATCTTGCTTAACTCGTCCTCTCTCTCTTTCTCTTTCTTTCTTTCTTTCTCTTTCTTTCTTTCTCTCTCGCTCTCTCTCTTTCTTTCTTTCTCTTTCTTTCTCTCTCGCTCTCTCTCCTCTCTTGCTCGCTCGCTCGCTCTCACTATCCACCCCCCCCCTCTCTCTCTCTCTCTCTCTCTCTCTCTCTCTCTCTCTTCTCTCTTCTCTCTCTCTGTCGCTTTACCTTCCTCTCCCGGAACCTTCAGTTGCAATGGTCCGTGTACGAGCTCGTGTATCCATCCACCCGCCCATCTACCCATCCATCCATCCATCCACCTATCCATCTCCATCCACCCACCCTCCTACCTATCCATCCATCCACCTATCCATCTCCACCCACACATATCCATCCACCCGCCCATCCATCTCCATCCACCACCCGCCTACTTATCCATCTATCCACCTATCCATCTCCAGCCACCCGCCATCCATCCACCTACCCATCCATCCACCCACCCATCTATCCATCCACCTATCCATCTCTACCCCACCCACCCATCTATCCACCCGCCCACCATCCACCAACCCACCCTCTCATCCACCCACCCACCCATCTATCCACCCGCCCATCCATCCATCCACCCACCTACCCACCCATATTCATCTACTCACCCATCCACCCATCCATCTCCATCCATCTACCTATCCGAGTATCCTTCTCGACCTCGAATCCTCTCCCTAAACGACCTCATGCACCGCCTGACCCTTCCGACGGATGTGATGGATGGGGGAACCTTCCTAGCCTGACATCTATCCCTCTATCCTCCCCCTCCCCCTCCCCTCCCCCCTCTCTATCTCCCCCTACCCCTCTTTATCTCCCCCTCCCCCTCCCCTCCCCTCTCTATCTCCCCTTACTCTCGACTTTTGACTCTTGACTCTTATTCCTTTTGGGGTTTGGGGGTGGGGGGGTGATGGATGGGGGAGGGTTGGGAAGGTGGGGGAGTATGTTTGGGGGTTGGGAAGGAGGGGGGGTATGTGGGTGTGTTTGTGTGGGTGTGAGGGGGTGATTGTGTGTGTGTGTGTGTGTGTGGATGGGAGGTGTGTGTGTGTGTGTGTGTGTGTGTGTGTGTGTGTGTGTGTGTGTTGTGTGTGTGTGTGTGTGGTGTGTGTGTGTGTGTGTGTGTGTGTGTGTGTGTGTGGTGTGTGCGTGTGTGTGTGTGTGTGTGCGTACATGTGTCTTTTAGGGATGATTCGGTGTATTTCTTTTTAGCAACTATCCTCCTCTTTTTATTATTCCCCTTTATCCATCTCTCTCTCTCTCTCTCTCTCTCTCTCTCTCTCTCTCTCTCTCTTCTCTCTCTCTCCTCTCTCTCTCTCTCTCTCTCTCTCTCTCTCTCTCCCTCCCTCCCTCCCTCCCTCTCTCCCTCTCTCTCTCTCTTCTCTCTCTCTCTCTCCTTCCTTCCTTCCTTCCCTCCTTCATCCATCCTCCCTTCCCTAACTACCTATTCACCCATCCATCTCCCTCAATTTCTCTCTCCGCTCCATCCATCACCTCACCTGTACCCCCCTTCCCCCTCCCTCCCTAAACCCTCCCCCTCCTCCTCCCACTTACCCCCCCCCCCCCCCACCTATCTAGTGTCTGGCGCGTGGACCGGAAATGGTAAAAAAAAAAATGCGGTTTTAACCATTTAAACCCTCCCCCTCCCCCCCACACAGCCTTCTCCATCCCCCCCCCTTCACTCTCCCCCTTATCCCCCCCCCTCCTCCCGAGAAACCACAATTCAGAGAACCGGAAGCCTTACGCACACGTCTAAAATGCTATGTGTACGCGTGGCTGTGTGTGTGCGTGTGTTCTTGAATCTACACGTCCATGTAGTGGGGGTTAAGGAGAGTGGGGGTGGGGGAGGGGGGGGATGTAGGGGTAGAAAAGGGGTGTCGAAGGTATTAAAAGAGTTAGAGGGGAGGAGAGGAAAGGGGGAAGGAGGGGAAGGAGGGAAGGAGAGGGGAGAAAAAGTTGTTGTGTGATGTACAGGCAGCAAAACAAGTCACCGGAAGTATTTATGTTAATTAGTGTGTTTTCTCTCCTTCCTTCTGTTCGTGTGGCGTGTGCGGGCGGCCTTGCCTGCGCGTCCTTGTGTGTGAGTCTCGGCTAATGTGTGTGTTTAAACTTGCGTGTGGTGGGGAAAGCATGGAACATATGTATGTAAGTTTGGTAATATGTGTGTGTGCGTGTGTGTGTGTGTGCGTGTGTGTGTGTGCGTGTGTGCGTGTGTGTGTGTGTGTGTGTGTGTGTGTGTGTGTTGTGTGTGTGTGTGTGTGTGTGTGTGTGTGTGTGTGTGTGTGTGTGTGTGTGTGTGTGTGTGTGTGTGTGTGTGTGTGTGTGTGTGTGTTGTGTGTGTGTGTGTGTTTGTGTTATATATATCTATATCTATATATCTATCTATCTATCTATCTATCTATCTATCTTCTATCTATCTATCTATCTTCTCTCTCTCTCTCTCTCTCTCTCTCTCTCTCTCTCTCTATATATATATATATATATATATATATATATATATATACATATACACATACATATACATACACATAAGCACATATCTACATATACATAAACATTTCCATCCGCCCGACAAATGGCAATAAGGAGCGCGTGTCCCGAGACAGCGCCGGCGAACCAGTGGAAGTCGCGTCTTGCTGTTTCGGAAATTCGCAAACTTGGCAACATTTCCTTGTACGTGACGTGATTCCTTCTATTTTAAAAGAATGAGATCACAAATTTTAATCGAGTTTCCTTTTTTGTTGTTGTTGTTGTTGTTCTTATTTTAATCGTTTCCCTTTTTTTCTTATTTTAGTCTAGTTTCCTTTTTGTTCTTATTTTAATCGTTTCCTTTTTTTCTTTATTCTTTTTTTCTTATTTTAATCGAGTATCCTTTTTTTCTTATTTTAATCGAGTTTCCTTTTTTTTTTTTCTTTTTTTTTATTTTAATCGAGTATCCTTTTTTTCTTTTTTCTTTTTTTTTCTTATTTCATCGAGTATCCTTTTTTCATTTTTCTTTCTTTTTTGTTCTTTTGTGTGTGTCTTTACTTCCTTCCATTCCAGGAAGTAAAATATTCCATTTGGGAGAGACTAAGCAATTGGGTATTTAAATGACAAGATATAAAAAAAAACTATATTTTTATCCTTGATGATTATAGTTTCAGGATCATATTTACTGTTCCTCGATCCCCGTATTTGCATTTGATTTATAACAATGATTGGCAATTTCTCCGAGTCACGATGACGGTGCACAAATGGGTCAGTGATGTACCAAATGGGATTCTATTTTCTCTTGCGGATAAAACTTGAAGATAATCCCTTTCGGAGCAAGGATTCTCGTCCAGCCATGAATACACGAGGAAATGTTGATGTTTATGTATGAGTATGTATATTAATATATATGTATTTGTATGGATGTGTGTGTGTGTGTGTGTGTGTGTTTGTGTGTGTGTGTGTGTGTGTGTGTGTGTGTGTGTGTGTGTGTGTGTGTGTGTGTGTGTGTGTGTGTGTGTGTGTGTGTGTGTGTGTGTGTGTGTGTGTGTGTGTGTGTGTGTGTGTGTGTGTGTGTGTGTGTGTGTGTGTGTGTGTGTGTGTGTGTGTGTGTGTGTTGTGTGTGTGTGTGTGTGTGTGTGTGTGTGTGTGTGTGTGTGTGTTGTGGTGGTGTGTGTGCGTGCGTGCGTGCGTGCGTGCGTGCGTGCGTGCGTGCGTGCGTGCGTGCGTGCGTGCGTGCGTGCGTGCGCATGTATATCCACATTATTTCCCATTCTATCTCTATATATGTATACTAATTTGTACATCTATTCATGTATACAAACCCAAATTTATCCTTACGTACACACACCACACACTCACATACACACAAGACAAAACCCCCCGCGCTCGTGTGCCTTCAGAAGGAACTCAATTACCGATGAACCGCAAGTGATATAGAAGCCTCCACCACGAATCCCTGAAGGCATAACTTCCTGCTTTATCCTTCGCTAAAGCAAGTTGCATGCGTTGCGTTGCGTGCTCCTGCTGCATTCCGGCGTCCAGGCAGCGGCGGCCGAGGCGAATCGTCTTTATCACGTGCAGGCAATAATCTTGGCAAAGATACCTTCATTAGGGAGTGAGAGATTAAATTGGGGAGGATGTAATTTTTGCTGTTAATGGATTATGGTTTAGGTTCTTTCTCTTTGGTCTCTTTGTCTTTGTGTCTCTATGTTTCTCTCTCTACCTCTGTCTCTTTCTCTCTCAATCTGTATCTTTCTCTTTCTCTCTTTCTTTCTTTCTCTCTTTCTCTCTCTCTCTCTGTTTATCTCTCTCTTTTTTTCTCTCCCCCCTCTCTCTCTGTCTCCCTCTCACTCAATCACTCACACTCTCTTTCTCTCCCACTCCCTTCCTCTCCCTCTTTTCTTTCCTACTCTCTTTCCTCTCTCTCTCTCTTCTCTCTCTCTCTCTCTCTCTCTCTCTCTCTCTCTCTCTCTCTCTCTCTCTCTCTCTCTCTCCTCTCTCTCTCTCTCTCTCTCTCTCTCTCCTCTCTCTCCCTCTCCCTCTCCCTCTCCCTCTCCCCTCCTCCTCTCCCCCTCTCCCTCCCCCTCCCTCCCTCCCTCCCTCCCTCTCCTCTCCCTCTCCTCTCTCTCTCTCTCTCTCTCTCTCTCTCTCTCTCTCTCTCTCTCTCTCTCTCTCTCTCTCTCTCTCTCTCTCTCCTCTCTCCTCCTCCCTCCCTCCCTCCCTCCTCCCTCCCTCCTCTCCCTCCTCCCTCCCTCTCCCTCTCCCTCTCCCTCTCCCTCTCCCCCTCTTCCCCCTCTTCCTCTTCCTCCTCTCCTCTCCCTCTCCCTCTCCCTCCCTCCCTCTTTTCTAACGCTCTCGTTCTCACTGCCTTTTTTAAAAATTTAATTCTATTTCATTCACGTATTTAACTTTCATAACTAGCAATGCACCCTGAAGTTACATCACATTCACTGCACGCCTCGCAAACACACGCACATTCCAGGCGGTTTTTCTCATCAACACCAACCATGTCGCTGCTGGTGTTGCAACCCTGCCTCCTACCCACCCTGAAATCCCCCATACCCCTACCCTGCCTCTACCCACCCATTAATCCCCCCTACCCCCTTCCTGCCTCCTACCCCCACCCACCCCCATTACCCCTACCCCCTTCTACCCCCACCCATCCATAAATGCTCTTCATTCCCAACCATCCCCAATCCTACCTTCTCTCCCCCGCTTTTCCTAACCCAACTCCCCAGAATCCCCCTACCACCCTACCCTACTCCTATCCACCCCATAAATTCCCCTCATCCCACCATACCCCACCCCCATAAAACCCCCAACCCCACCCCCCATAAATCCCACAACCTCCCCTACCCAACCCTCCATAAAAAAACCAACCCCACTCTCCTAATCCACCCATAAATCCCCACAACCTCCCCTACCCCAACCCCCATAAATCCCCACCCCAGCTCTCCTAACCCCACCTCACCCCTCAAAATCCTCCAACCCCACCACCTCTCCTACCCCCTCATAAATCCTCCAACCCCCATCCCCCCCCTCATAAATCCCCCAACCCACCCTCTCCTACCCCATCCCCCACACCTCCAACCCCATCCCATCCCATCCCCACGAGCTAAGAGACGACTTTCAGAAATCGCACTTGCAGTAGTATCAACTTCAGGAATTTGCAAGATTCAACACTCTACCGGTTTCCATGAATTACTCGGCTCTCCCGGATGTCCTGATCTGGCAAATTATAGTATTCCACTTTGCATTTGCATATATCGACCTGTCTAATTCGCCGGAACGAGCTGCCAGTAACGGCCGACTTTCCCCCGTTGTGTGTGTGTGCGTGTGTGGGGGTGGGGTGGGGGGAGGAAGGGGAGGTGGGTGTACGTGGGTGTTGTGTGTGTTTTTGGGGGAAGGGGGAGGGGGGAGTGTGTTGGGGGGGTATGTACGTGTGTGTGGTGGGGTGGGGGTGGTGTGTGTACGTGTGTGTGTGTGTGTGTGTGTGGTGTGTGTGTGTGTGTGTGTGTGTGTGTGTGTGTGTGTGTGTGTGTGTGTGTGTTGTGTGTGTGTGTGTGTGTGTGTGTGTGTGTGTGTGTGTGTGTGTGCGTGTGTTGCGTGCGTGTTGCGTGCGTGCGTGCGTGCGTGTTTGCGTGCGGTGCGTGTGCGTGCGTGCGCGTGCGTGCGTGCGTGCGTGCGTGTGGTCTGTATGCCGCCTCTGTGCGTGCGTACCATCGCCTTGTAGATTAACAATTCAGTTAGTATAATTTCCTGATTAAGGTAATCATCTAATACGCTGATAATGGCCGGATAATCATGGAAATTTAGGCGAGAATGAGGGGCTCGAGTGACGCATTTAAGCCGATTAAGGGAAGAAGGTAAATCGACGTTGACAGAGATGCCCTGATGCAATCACTGATGACCCCCACCCCACCCCCCTTCCTTCTCTCCTACCCTCCTTTTCTTATCTTCTCCTAACTCCTTCTTCTTCTCCCTCCTTTCTTATCTTCTCCTAACCCTTCTCTTCTCCCTCCTTTCTTATCTTCTAACCTTCTTCTTCTCCTCCTTTCTTATCTCCCGAGCTCCTTCTCCTTCCCTCCCCCATCCCCTACCCCTTCCACTTACTTCTTCTCTCCTCTTCCTTTCTTATCTTCCCTCTTCTTCTCCTCTTCCCCTTTCTTATCTTATCCTTCTTCTCCCTCCTTTCTTATCTTCTCCTAGCTCCTTCTCCTCTCCTCCCCCTCCACTTCCTCCTCCTCTCCTCCCTCCTTCTCTCTATCTTCTCCTTCTTCTTCTATCCCTACCCCCCACTTCCTTCTCCTCTCCTCCTCCTTTCTTATCTTCTCCTAACTCCTTTTCTTCTCCTCCTTTCTTATCTTCTAACCTTCTTCTTCTCCCTCCTTTTCTTATCCTCTCCGAGCTCCTTCTCCTCTCCCTCCCCCATCCCCCCCTCCACTTCCTTCTCTCTTCCTCTCTCCTCCTTTCTTATCTTCTCCTAACTCCTTCTTCTTCCCTCCCTCCCCCTTCTTATCTTCTAACCCTTCTTCTTCTCCTCTCTCCTCCCCCCATCCCCTACCCCCTCCACTCCTTCTCCTTCCTCCCTTCCTTTCTTCTCTTCTCCCTTACTCCTTCTTTCTCTCCCTCCTCCCTTTCTTATATTCTCATAACTCCTTCTATCTCTCCTTCCCCTTTCTCTTCCTCTCATCCTGTCTTCTTCTCCCTTCCTCTTCTCTCTATCTCCTCCTTCTCCTCCTCTTTTCCATCTTCTTTTATCCTCCTTACCCTCTTCCCTCCTCCTTCTTCCTCTCTCCCCCTTCCCCCTTTTCCTCTCTTCCCCTTCCTCCTCCCCCCCTTCCTCCTCCCCTCCCCTTCCCTCTCTTCTCTTTCCTCCCCTCCTTTCTCCCTCCTCTCTCCCCTCCTCCTTTCCATTCCCTCCAGAAGAAAGAGAATTACTGTATAAAATAAAATGTATTAAAGCCGATGACACAAAACACACTGTGACTGCCCGCCCTCCCAAATTTAGAAACATTGTGATACATATTTCTTTGTATTTCAAAAAAAGAAAAGAAAACAAACACGTCAATCGTTTTTTATTTATTTATCTATTTATTTTTTTTTTTTTTTTTTTTTTGAGGGGGCACTATGATAAATCAACTCCATGTTAAAATAAAAGGGTTTGATAATGATACAACCAACCACACATTATAGTCTTTATTCCTACACAGCCAGCAAACCAGATATATATCTTTTTTTAACCAGAATATACATCAACTAAAACCAATCACAGAGAGAAAATCACATGGTTATTGTCACATTTATTGTCTATGAAGACTACTACTATCTGAGACTCCCATTCCTTTTAAAGCGAAAATCCAATCAAAAGCATTTATGGACTCGATGCGTCAGCTTTATAGTCGTCATATCCCGGTTGTTTGTTATTTCAGGGAGATGGAGAGGAAAGGGAAAAATGAATAAATCAATAAGCAACAGGAAGTACAGATATGGATATTTGGAGATGGAGGGAAGAAGGAGAGAGGTGGAGAGAGAGATGGAGGGAAGACGAGGGAGACAGAGAGGGAGAGATGGTGGGAAGAAGAGGGAGAGAAAAGGAGAGAGATGGAGGGAAGAAGGAGAGAGGTGGAGAGGGAGATAGAGGGAAGAAGAGGAAGAGATAAGGAGAGAGATGGTGGAGAAAGGAAGGGGTGGGGAGCAAGATGGAGGGAAGAAGGAGAGAGGTGGAGAGTGATGGAGAGAAGAAAAGGGAGACAAAGAGAGACGGATAGAGGAAGAGACATGAAAGGAAATATAGATACACAGAAATCTAGATAGATATGTATGTGTATATACATACCTATATACAGAGACAGGTAGGTAGATAGCTAAACCGACAGATACAAAGACGGAAGTGAAATAGAAAGACACAAAGCCGAGTAAAAGTTGAAGGTCGCGCTAACTCCTAAGAGCGAGAGCGGAAAGGCCGAGGGAGCTTTAAAACGGAAGAGAGAGAGAGAGAGAGAGAGAGAGTGAGAGAGGAGAGAGAGAGAGAGAGAGAGAGAGAGAAGAGAGAGAGAGAGAGAAGAGAGAGAGAGAGAGAGAGAGAGAGAGAGAGAGAGAGAGAGAGATGAGGAGAGAGAGGAGAGAGAGGGAGAGAGAGAGAGAGAGAGAGAGAGAGAGAGAGAAGAGAGAGAGAGAGAGAGAGAGAGAGAGAGAGAGAGAGAGAGAGAGAGAGAGAGAGAGAGACAAACCGGCAAGAAGCGGTGTCTAATCCTAGGTCATCCTGGCCAATGACCCTGAACACCTGCCAGGTAAAAATAGAAAGAGAGAGAAGAGAGAGAGAGAGAGAGAGAGAGAGAGAGAGAGAGAGAGAGAGAGAGAGAGAGAGAGAGAGAGAGAGAGAGAGAGAGAGAGAGAGAGAGAGAGAGAGAGAGAGAGAGAGAGAGAGAGAGAGAGAGAGAGAGAGAAGAGACAGAGAGAGAGACAGAGAAGAGAGAGACAGAGACAGAGACAGAGACAGAGACAGAGACAGAGACAGGGAGAGGGAGAGGGAGAGAGAGAGTAGAATAGAAAGAGAGAGGGAGAGAGAAAGAAAAAAGAGATGGGAGTCTCGCCTGTGGAATGGTCATTACAACAGCGAGCGCCACCGAGACACCGCCATTCTCGGTCATTCTCCTTCTTCTTCTTCTTCTTCTACGGCGCCTTCTACAAAGCGCCCATCGCAATATCCTCCTTTACAGCGCCTCGTCTCTGCTGAAATGCCAGCGAGCCTCCAGAGGAAGGCGAGAGGCGCGGGCGGGTCGTGGTGCCCTATGGAGGCGTCGCTGCTCTTCCGGCGATGGGGGGGAGGGGGAGGGGGGAGGGGGACAGGGAGGAGCTGAATGATATTCTGAATATTTCATCGCCTTTTCTGAACTTCTCGGCGCGGAAAGGTCGTCCTCCTCTGACCTTAACGAAGGGGATTTGCCTAATGCGGCTAATGCGGCCACGTCGTTAGCTCCCTTCCTCGCTCCCCCGGGGATTCCCCGCGGGCGAGGGCGCGCTGTCCCTCGGGCGACGGAGCTGCGGGAGGAGCGACGGCGCCGCCCCGGGGCCTCGCGGACCCTCTTCGCGTGTGACACCCCGAGGCTCCGATAACCGGTATTGATCCTGACCTTCAGGAGGCCGCGCTCGGCGAGGCCTTCGCCGGCGCCGCGCCACGACGCTCCGGAATCCGCGCCCCGGGGCCTGGCGTCGCGCGAGGCCTCCTTCGAGCAGCCGAGGGCTGCGGGGACACTGCCGCTGCGAGGCGAGCCGCCGGCACGATGGTGGGAGCGCTGCTGATGCTCTCGTCATGGCTTGCATGTCTCCGCCACGGCATGGAGGTGCCGGGTTGCCTCCTCAGAGACCGGCGCCAGCGTGCCTCCAGCGCAGGACGGAGGTGCCAGCTGCGCCTCCACCATGAGCTGGGGCCGCTCCTCGAGCCTTCATCAAAAATCCCG
>NW_020872180.1:32500-37500 GCF_003789085.1 Penaeus vannamei
ATAAATGATCATAGTAATGAAAATGATATAATAACAATAACAATAATGATAATAATAATGATAGTAATATAATAATCATGTTAATAATAATAATAATAATATGATAATAATACTGATAATGATAATAATAACAATGATAGTAATAATAGTAATAATAATCATTATAATAAGGATGATAATAAAAATAATAAATAATAATAATGATAATAATAACTACAAATACATAAACAATGAAATAAGTAAACAAATAAACAAACAAATAGGACACGAATAGCAGTGAAAAAGTCTACGGGGCGGCGTATCACGTTTCACTATCTCGACGTATTTTATCTCTTCACCAGCGTTCAAAGCAGCGAGGAAATAGATTATGTAAATGGATGCATATCAATAGATGAAAAGCAATTTACTGTGTGTTTTTCATCATTTTTTTTTTTTTAGGTGACTTTGAAGGTACCCGTGTACATTTTCAAGCCGTGTCTGAGGTGTGTATTTCCATAGTTTGTCTGTCTGATTCACATAATCCTCTTCTCTTTTTTTTTTTTCTTCCCTGTCCCTTGTCTTCCCTTCCATCCCCTCCCCTTCATGTTTTTTTCTCCTTTCTTTCATCCTTCTTTCCTTCTCCTCTCTCCATTCCCTTCCCCGCCCACCCTGCCTCATCCCCTTCCTTCCATCCCTCTTCTCTTCTCCTCTCTCCACTCCCTTCCCCTTCCCTCCCTATCTTCCCTCTTTTCTTCCATCCCTCTTCCCTTCTCCCCTCTCCACTCCTTCCCCTTCCCTCCTGTTCTTTTCCCTCTCTTCCCTCTTCCTTCTCCTCTCTTCACTCCTTTCCCCTTCCCTCCCTATCTTCTCTCTTTTCTTCCATCCCTCTTCCCCTTCTCCTCTTTCCACTCCCTTCCCCTTCCCCTCCTTTTTCTCCTTTCTTCCATCCCTCTTCCCTTCTCTCCCTCTCCAATCCCTTCCCTTCCCCTCCTTTTCTTTTCTCCTTTCTTCCATCCCTCTTCCCCTTCTCCTCTTTTCCACTCCCTTCCCCTTCCCTCTATCTTCTCTTTCTTCTATCCCTCTTTCCTTCTCCTCTCTCCAATCCCTTCCCTTCCTCCTTTCTTTTCTCCTTTCTTCCATCCCTCTTTCCTTCCTCCTCTCTCTACTCCCTTCCCCTTCCCTCCTTTTCTTTTCTCCTTTCTTCCATCCCTCTTCCCTTCTCCTCTCTCCACTCCCTTCCCCTTCCTCCCTATCTTCTCTCTTTTCTTCCATCCCTCTTTCCTTCTCCTCTCTCCACTCCTCCCCTTCCCTCCCTATCTTCTCTCCTCTCCTCCATCTCTTCCCTTCTCCTCTCTCCACTCCCTTCCCCTTCCTCCCTTTTCTTTTCTCCTTTCTTCCATCCCTCTTCCCTTCTCCTCTCTTCACTCCTTTCCCCTTCCCTCCATATCTTCTCTCTTTTCTTCCATCCCTCTTTCCCTTCTCCCCTCTCCACTCCCTTCCCCTTCCCTCCTTTTCTTTCCTCCTCTCTTCCATTCCTCTTCCCTTCTCCTCTCTCCACTCCCTCCCTCCTATCTTCTCTCTTTTCTTCCATCCCTCTTTCCCTTCTCCTCTCTCCACTCCCCTTCCCCTTCCCTCCTTTTCTTTCTCCTCTCTCCATCCCTTCTTCCTTCTCCTCTCTCACTCCCTTCCCTTCCCTCCTTTCTTTTCTCCTTTCTTCCATCCCTCTTCCTTCTCCTCTCTCTACTCCCTTCCCCTTCCTCTTTTCTTTTCTCCTTTTCTTCCATCCCTCTTCCCTTCTCCTCTCTCCAATCCTTCCCCTTCCCTCCTTTTCTTTTCTCCTTTCTTCCATCCCTCTTCCCTTCTCTCTTTCCCACTCCCTTCCCCTTCCCTCCTTTTCTTTCTCCTCTCTTCCATCCCTCTTCCCTTCTCCCCTCTCCACTCCCTTCCCCTTCCCTCCTTTTCTTTCCTCCTCTCTTCCATCCCCTCTTCCTTCTTCTTCCAATCCTTCCCAATCTTTCCTCTCTCTATTCCTCCTTTCATCCATCCTCTTTCCTCTTCCTCTCCTCCCCATTCCCCCAACCCATGCCTAACCCCCGCATGCGGGATGCCGCGGATACACCCCGATAAGATAACACTTCAGCGAGTAACGGCCACGGATCCGACGCGGCATACGTTGGGTTACGACGGCAGAGAGGAGGCTGCGGTCGGGAATTCTTATATTGTCGCGCATACCTCGGATGCCGGCACGGGCGAAGGAGTAGGGGAGGGAGGGAAGGGAGGGAGGAGGGAAGTAGGGGAGGGAGGGAGAGGGGCGAGGGGAGTAGGGGAGGGAGCGAGGGAGGGAGAGGGGAGAGGGAGAGGGAAGTAGGTGAGGGAGGTGAGAGAGGGAAAGGGAGGGGGAGGAAGGGGGAAGGCAGAAGGGAGAAAGGAGGAAGGGGGTAGGAGTAAGGAAGGGTTGAGGAAGAGGAGAGACAGGAGAAAGGGGGGAAGGATTAGGAGAGGAATGGGAAGAGAGAGGAGAGTAGAAGAAGGGAGAAGGAGTGGAATAGAGGAAAGAGGAAGAGAGAGAAGAATGGTAGTAAAAGGGAAGACTGGGAGGACGAATTCCTTTCTTAGGACAGAACAAGGGAGAGGGAAATAGAGGAGTCAAAATGAGGGATTCCTAGCCTAGTATGATACAGGAGGGAGGGAGGGAAAGAGGGAGAGAGAGAGAGGGGGGGATGGAAGGAGGGAGGGAGGAAATGGAGGGAGGAGCAGGGAGAGAGGGTAGACATAACAGAATGAAGGATTTTTGACCTAAGAAAATGCAGGAAGAGAAGGAAGGTCGGAGAGGGATTCCCAACATAGGATTCTGAACGGGAGGTGGGGAGGGGGTTCGGGGGGGGGGGGCAAGGAAAGGGGTTTAAGATGAGACAAAGAAAGACGGTGGGTGGAGCGGGAAGTTTGATTAGAAGGAAGTAATGAAGAAAGATATGATATGAGGATGAGAGCCATGGAGTTAAGAAAATATGAATGAATGCACAGATATAGAAAGAGAGAGAGGGGAGGGGAGGAGGAGGAGGAGAGAGAGAGAGAGAGAGAGAGAGAGAGAGAGAGAGAGGGAGGGAAGGGAGGGTAGACATAACAGAGAAAGGATTTTTTGACCTAAGAAAATGCAGAAGAGAAGGAAGGTCGGAGGGGATTCCCAACATAGGATTCTGAACGGGAGGTGGGGAGGGGGTGGGGGGGGGAGCAAGGAAAGGGCTTAAGATGAGACAAAGAAAGACGGTGAGTGGAGCGAAGAAGTTTGATTAGAAGGAAGTAATGAAGAAAGATATGATATGAGAGAGAGCCATGGAGTTAAGAAAATATGAATGAATGCAGAGAGATATAGAAAGAGAGAGAGGGAAGGAGGGGAGAGAGAGAGAGAGAGAGGGAGAGAAAGGGATAGAGAGGGGGGGAGAGAGAGAGAGAGAAGAGAGAGAGAGAGAGAGAGAAGAGAGAGAGAGAGAGAGAGAGAGAGAGAGAGAGAGAGAGAGAGAGAGAAAAATAGAAAAAAAAATGCAAACAGAAACAAAATGAAACGGACAAGAGTAAGAAAAGGAAAAAACAGAAGGAGAAAAAGACAAAGAAATCAAAAACAAAAGAGAGAAAAGTGAGAAAATGACGATATCCGAGAGAGAGGAGGAGGGAAAAACAGGGCTAATGAGAAACAGAAAAGGAGGAAGCATGAAATAGGATAACGAAGGAGGTGTCAGAAGCCTACGATGAGATCTGTGATGGATAAAAAGGGATTTACGTAATATATCATTAGTGATAACGCTCGGATCGAGGCGCCAATGACAGCCTCCCCTCCACATTTTCTCTAAGAAGCTGATGCATGCTGATGTGTTTTCTCTTTCTCTTGCTCTTGCTCTTTCTTTCTTTCTTTTGCTGTTCTCGCTCTCTATTTTTTTCGATCTCTCTCTCGCACTTGCTCTTACTCTCTCTCTTTCTCTCGTTGCTCTCGCACTTGCTCTCTCTCTCTCTCTCTCTCTCTCTCTCTCTCTCTCCTCTCTCTCTCTCTCCTCTCCTCTCTCTCTTCTCTCTCTCTCTCTCTCTCTCTCCCTTTCCGTTTCCTTTCCCTTTCCCTTTCCCTTTCCTTTCCCTTTTCCTTTTCCCTTTCTCTCCCCCTCTCCCTCTCCTCGCCCTTTCCCTCTCCCTCCCTCCCTCTCTCCCTCCCTCCTCTCCCTCCCCCTCCCACTCCCCCTCCCTCTCCCTCTCCCTCTCTCTCCCTTCCTCTTCCTATGCCTCGACACATGTTTCTGCATCCGCGTGTGGGTGCGTAAGTAAGTAAGTAAGTTAATGAATAAAGTTTCCGAAGTCACTTGATGTCACCTGATTATCTGTGACTCCTTAATGAAGTAAAACATCAGGCCATCGTAAAAAAAATGATGTGGAGATTATTCTAGAATTATGGTTGTAATTACGAGAGAGAGAGAGAGGGAGGGAGGTGAGGGAGGGAGAGAGAGAGGGAGGGAGGAGAGGGAGGGGAGGGAGAAGGGAGAGAGGAGAGAGAGGAGAGAGAGGAGAGAGAGGGAGAGAGAGAGAGAGAGAGAGAGAGAGAGAGAGAGAGAGAGAGAGAGAGAGAGAGAGAGAGAGAGAGAGAGAGAGGAGAAGAGGGAGAGAGGGAGGAGGGAGGGAGGGAGAGAGAGGAGAGAGAGAGAGAGGAGAGAGAGAGAGAGAGAGAGAGAGAGAGAGAGAGAGAGAGAGAGAGAGAGAGAGAGAGAGAGAGAGAGAGAGGAGAGAGAGAGAGAGAGAGAGAGAGACCAGAGAAGAGAGAAGAATCTCTTAAAAAATACGAGAGCAGATTGAGGAAGAGATAAATACACACGAAAGATGAGCTGATAACAGTAATAATCAGAATAATGATAATGGTAATAATTGATGATAATAATAACAATAATACCACCGATAACAACAACAATAATAATAACGATAATGATAATAATAATGGTCATAACAGTAATAGTAACATGATAGTATGATTATGATAAAATAGA
>NW_020872180.1:45000-47500 GCF_003789085.1 Penaeus vannamei
GGGAGGGGAGGGGGAAGGAGGGCGAGGGGAGAGTGGGGAGGTGGAAGGGGGAAGGAGGGAGGAGAGGGGAGGAGAAAGGGGGGTAGGGAGAGTGTAGGTGAAGGGGGAGGTCCTACTTACATTTCTTTAATGGCGGGCGGTAGGACTGTTGTCATCAACAACCATCTTCATTATTTTCATTATTATCACCATCACTTCTGTCTTCATCTCCCATCTTACATTTTCACGTTGCTATTATTTTCTTTTTTTCTTTGTTTTCTTTTTGTAACTCCTGTCTACAAATCATTCTTTCATCTTTATCATATTCTTCTTTTTCTATTTTTTTGTATTCAGGTTTCCCCATTCTCCCTTTTTCTCTACATTTCTCTAATCTATATTTCTGTTGCTTCTTTCTTCTCTCTCTCTCCTCTCTCTCTCTCTCTCTCTCTCTTCTCTCTCTCTTCTCTCTCTCTCTCTCTCTCTCTCTCTCTCTCTCTCTCTCTCTCTCTCTCTCTCTCTCACACACACACACACACACACCACACACACACACACACAGCACACACACGCACACACACGCGCTCACACGCGCACACACACACACACACACACACACACACACACACACACACACACACACACACACACACACACACACACACACACACACACACACCTCCGGCAAAGTACACGAGCAAGAACCCCAACATCTACACAGATTACGAGAATGAACAACTAACAGAAGACAAAACGTATTCTTCTCCCCCTTTCTCCATCTCCTCTTTTGTCAAGATGTTTACAAAAGAAGAAAAAAGGAAAAAGAAAGGTGTAAATTGAGACGAGACGTGGGCAAAGAAAACGAGAGAGAAAGCGAAGGGAAACTCAAAGAAATTATCGTATGTTCCTGTGATTATACTCCAGGCTTTCGTGTTGTAGATCCGGACGCACTCACGATATATGGGAGAAAGACAGACATACAACAAAGCTTTTATGAACGATTACGTATCGATTAAACGTAATAAAGCGATATAAAGCAGATAGGACCAAAGGATATTTGAATAATTTGTGTGATGTGTCTTTTCCGTATATCTGAATCGAAGTGGTCACGTGATTCTTTCAAGGGAAGATCAAAGGGGGATGTTAACAAAAGGAGAAAAAATGACTAAACAGGTATTCAGGACACAACAAAACCGCGCTTTTCAAATTCTCCATTTTCCTTTTGCCAATCCACGCCAATCGCTGTCGCTAATCATCGAAAACCAATCGAAGGAAAAATAGTCGACTATATGAAAGATAATAAAAGGAAAATCGTCACTGAACAGAAGGAAAACAAACAAGGGACTTAAGGGAGACGAAAGAGGAAGAGGAAAAAGAGTCGACTATATGAAAGATAATAAAAAGGAAAATCGTCACTGAACAGAAGGAAAAAAACAAGGGACTTAAGGGAGACGAAAGAGGAAGAGGAAATAGACAAGAGGATTAAAGTAGACGCAGAATAGAGGAAGAGGAAACAAACAAGAGAAAAGGAGACGCAGAATAGAGGAAGAGGAAACAAACAAATGGACTTGAAGGAGACAAAAGAAAGAGAAAAAACAAAGAGACTTAAAGGAGACGAAAGGGGAAGAGGAAACAAACAAGAAACTTAAAGGAGACGCAGAATAGAGGAAGAGAAAGAGGGAAGAGAAAACAAACCAGGAACTTCCATGAGAAACAAAATATACCAAGAGAACAAAAAAAGATAAAGAAGACGGAGAAGAGCAAAATAAACAAGATACTTCCATGAGCAGCAAAAAACAGAGGAAGAAAACGAGAAAGAACAAGAAAGAAAAAGAAGGAGAAGAAGAGAAATTCAATTCCTCTTCGAGACGCTGATATTGACTCTTTAAAAAAAAACTTCAGCCTTGACTTCTGAAGTTTCAACAGGCCGTCGTCTCTGTTATTATGAACTTCGTGTATGCTTACAAATACGAACTTGGGAGACTCATAAATATGGAGATAAAGGAAGGGTGTCTCGGAGGTTGACTTACAGGGGTTCTATGTGTTGGGAGGATACGTGTATAGGGGGGGGGGGGGGGGAGGGGAGAATGGGAATAATGGTGGGAGGGAATTGATGGAGGTATGAGGAATGTGTGAATTGGTGATTGGTGGTGGTGTGGTGGGTGGTGGTGGTGGTGGTGGTGGTGGTGGTGGTGGTGGTGGTGGTGGGTGTGGTGGTGGTGGTGGTGGTGGTGTGGTGGTGGTGGTGGTGTGGTGGTGGTGGTGGTGGTGGTGGTGGTGGTGTTGATGATGATTATGATGATGATGATGATGATGATGATGATGGTGAAGATAGTGATGATTGATAACAGTGATGATGATAATAATAATGATGATAAAGATGAAAATACTTAATAACAGTAATGATCACAGCAAATGATAATAAAATTGTCTCACATTCCCAGACCTCTTGCGCAAAATCGTCAAAAACTTCCTTGTCCTTCCTGTCATTGCATCATCGCAACTAACAGCGCACTTACAAGGA
>NW_020872180.1:52500-67500 GCF_003789085.1 Penaeus vannamei
TCTCTCTCTCTCTCTCATGTACCTCACTTATAAGGCAAAATAAGGAAAGGAAACAAAAGCTTTATTGACGACTAGACCTAACAACCTGAACAGATCCTGAACCCTAGAATCACTTATGTCCTTTTCTCTTCTCCTTTCTTCTCTCTCTTCCCCTCCTTCCCTTTCCCCTTGCCCCTCCCCTTCCGTGTCTCCTTCGTGATGCCATACAATTCTTCCCTCCTTTTCCTCCCTCCCTTCCCTCCCTCCCCTCCCACTCCTCTCCTCCCCCCTCCCTTCTCCCCTCCCTCCCTCCCCTCCCCTCCCCTCCTCCCTCCCCACTCCCCCCCCTCTCCCCTCCCTCTCCTCCGCTTCCTGGGCCATGCGTTCGTGAGTCTTCGCATAAACGCAGTCGGATGCAGATGGACCCGTCCTTACGCGAACGTTTAGCGGGACAATAACAAGCTGGGCGTTGGCATTAAGAAAACGTTTCCCTGGGCGCTGGGTTATGCGAACGTTGGAATCTCTCGCGAACGCACAAAACAGCTGTTTCTGGTCTCTGTTTTCGAAACCGGTTCACACGAGAACCGGGGGTGGAAGAGACGACGGAGGAAAAAAAAAGGGGGGGGCAAAAAAGAAGAGAAAAGGGGGGGGGGGCAAAAAGAAGAAAAAAAAAAGGGGGGGCAAAAAAAAAGTGGGCAAAAAAAGAAGAAAAGGGGGGCAAAAAAGAAGAAAAGGGGGGCAAAAAAAAGAAGAAAGAGGGGGCAAAAAAGAAGGAAAGGGGGGGGAAGAGAAGAAAAGGGGGGCAAAAAAGAAAAAAGGGGGGCAAAAAAGTAGAAAAAGGAGGGGCCAAAAAAAAGAAGAAAAGGGTGGGGCAACTTTCAGGAGGAGAGAAAGAGGTGGGGGAAAAAAGAATAAAAAAAGGAGGGAGGGGGCAATTTTCAAGAAGAGGAAGTCATAAAACAGTCATAAAAAACATTAAACAAAATATAACAAAAATAGAATTAAGAAAGTTGTAGTAATTAACGACATCAATACCAAGGTTTCTCCATACTGTTAAGAAGGCTCATATTTCCATCAATATTACTAGGAAATCTAACCCATATGTATCTTTCGTTCATTAAAATCAAACCAAAAAAATAAGAAAGAAAAAACAAAAACAAAGGAAGGTAAGGATTTGAGATTTTCTTTCAATTTGCAGAGATAATTAAAAGAAAAGAATGAATCTCTGTTATTAAGAGAGAGAAAATGCGATTTTTCCATTTTCATTTTTCTATCGAGAACAGATTATTTTTGTACCAAGATTCACAAAGGAAAATCGTCGAGTTTACGTAAGGATTATGATGAAAAGAAAAGTGTAAAAAGTTCCGATGTCGTTGAGAAGGGAGAGCGGAGGAGGGAATCGGAGGCGAACGAGGGGAAAAAGGCGAGGCGGGGCGACGATCAGAGAGCGGAGGGTGGGGGGGAGGGGGGAGCGAGGGAAGAGGGTGGGAGGGAGAGCACGATCCCGGAGACAAGAGCTGACCGAAATGAGGTGAGGTGCTAGCCTGATTCCAGAGAGAGAGAGAGAGGAGAGATGGGAGAGGGGGAGGCACGGAGAGAAGGTGTATAGCTGGCGCGCGGGGTCTGCGGGAGGGAGACGGGGGGAGGAGAGCGGGCGGGGGGGAGGGTGAGACGAACCCGATGACTGCAGGTAGAGAGCGACGGGGGAGAAGAAGGCGAGGCGGTGACGCGGGAGGGAGGTGAGGGAGATGGAGTGAGGGGCGGAGAGAGAAGAGAGAAGAGAGAGATGAGAGAGAGAAGAGAGAGACGACGCGGGCGAGCGAGAGGAAGAACAACCGAGAGAGAGAGAGAGAGGAGAACCAGAGGCCGTGAGAGGGGACGAAGAGGGGAGAGATGAGAGAACAGAAGAGAGGTAGGGGGAGGGGAAGAGAGAGATGAGAGGGAGAGAGAGGGACGAGAGAGCGGTGAGACGGAGAGACGAGAGAGGGAAGTATGCGAACCGACGATAGGAGAGGAGGAGGAGGAGAAGGTATTAATTACAGAGAGATATAAGAGAGCGAACACTCGACAACAGAGAGAGTGAGAGAGAGAGAGAGAGGTGGGATGAGAGAGAGGATGAGAATGGAGAGAGCTGAGAGAGGAGAGGGAGGGATGGAGACCGAGATGAGATATAGACCGTGAGGACAGAGAGCGGAAGAGAAGGACACCGAGAGAAACCGACGAGTAAGAGAGAATGATCCGATGAGAGACGAGCAGGTTCGAGGCGAGGGAGGGAGGGAGGGCCTGACGAAGATGCTAGACGAGAGAGTGTCAGACGAGAGAGGAAGAAGAGAGGAGACGAGGAGAGAGATCTGAGAGAGATATATGGAGACAGACAATTTTTTTTCATTATATTTTATCTTTTTTGTGGTAAGGTATATGCTGTTCTGTGTTGTATGTGTATTTGAGTTTCAGTCAGTATCTTCTCTCTCCTAATCTCTCTCTCGCTCTCTCTATAGACACACACACATATATGTGTATATATGTTATATATATAGTTATGTAATATATATATATATATAATATATATATATATATATATATATATATTATATACATAATCTTACCTCTACAATCACATACCAAACACCCGCTTAGAATACACATAAAAAGATAATAACCTCGTAATTCGAAACCGCAAGTTACCTCGACCGCCCCACCTCAAACAACAAACACCAATAAAAGCTTCTTTAACAACCAGGCACTTTCTTTAAACAACCAGACAGCATCGCCACGGAGCCAAGCACGCAGGAACAAGGAGGAAGGGGGTTGGTAAACGGGTTGGGGAGGGGGGTTAATGGTCAGCGGACAGCCGGTCTTTCGAACAAGGGGGGGGTGCGGGGGGGGAGGTTAATGGTCCAGCGGAACGGCCGGTGTTTGTTTACATTGCGGGGAATGTCTCGATTGGGGAGGCGACTTGCAACGAAGGAAGGAAGGAGGAGGAGAGGTGAGGAGAGAGTGAGGAAGAGAGGAGGAGGGGGGGGGGAGAAAGGGCGGAAAAATGGGGGAGGAAAGGGAGAGGAAGAAATGATGGGGGGGGGAGAAGGCGGGAGAAAGGAGGAATTAAGGGAAGGGAGGGGAGGGGGGGAAGGAAGGGAGAATTAAAGGAGAGAGAAATCAGAAAAAGAGGAAAAAAGATGTTAAGGGGAGAAGAGAGAGGGGATAAAGAATTGAGATGGAAAATGAAGAAGAAAAGAGGGGTTAGGATCTGAAAAAGGGGGTGGGTGGGGGTTGAGAGTGAGGGAAGGGTGGCGGCGAGAGGGAGAGAGGGGAGATAGGGAGGGGAAGGAGAGGGCAAGTAAGGGGAAAGGGGGGAAGGAGGGGGGAGGAGGGAGGAGGGAAAGGAGGGGGGAAGCTGTTTTGGTGGGCGCGACGATTGTCGGAAAAAAACAAAGTCATTTTCCGGGAAATGTTTTCTTCTTCGGATTTTGAAGGAAAAAAATACAAAAAAGAGGAAAGAAAAAAAAATCATAATAATAGAAATGTGATCTTGTTTTTCTTTTCTTCTTCTTTCTTTTTCTTTTCCTACTTCTTTTTCTTCCTTGTTGTGTTGTTGTTTGTTATATATATATATATATTATATATATATATATATATATATATGTGTGTGTGTGTGTGTGTGTGTGTGTGTGTTGTGTGTGTGTGTGTGTGTGTGTGTGTGTAGGTGTTTATTCACACACACACACACACACACACACACACACACACACACACACACACACACACACACACACACACACACACACATACACATATATATATATATATATATATATATATATATTATATATATAACTATACACATTTTGATAGCATTTATTCGTATATATGCCACAAACACATCTATATATCTCCTTTCACTCAGCCACAAAATCTAGAAACAATTCGATACCAAAAAAAAATAAAAATAGAAAACAAAAACACTGAAAAAAGATCCTAACCCGAGCATTGCGTTGCAACCCCCTCCCCCCCTCCCCCTCCCCCAGCACACTCCCTCCCCTCCCCTAGCACACTCCCCCCCCTCCCCTTCCCCCAAGTCTTGCCCGAGCCACTCTGTGCCGCGTAAAAGATGGAGCCAATTTATCCATACTGTTTCCTCTCTCTTTTTTCCCCTTCCCTCTTTCATCTGGTCTTTTCAACTGTCCACTTTATGGCATTTTCTTACAGCGAAATTGTGTGTCTTTATGAATTTCTCTTATCTTTTGTTTTGTTGCGTGTGGGCGTGTAGGTAGGTGTTAATGTATGTGTGTTTGTGAGATGAGAAATGTATATATAGGTGTAGGGAATTTGCAGTCAGTATTGTAAGTGATGTGAATATGATCCTTATGTGCATCGGCATTTGTTTTATGATACACTTAATCATTATCATCATTATTATCATTATCTTCATTATTATTTATATCATTATTATTATTATTACTTTCATTGTTATTTATATTGTCATTATCGTTCTTAATATCATTATCATTATCCTTACCAAACTGCTTTAGACATCGATTATCTTATTCATATCTATCTTATCTTAGTTCATATTTTCATCATTTTTATTCCCTTCTGCCTTTCACTAACCAAACTGCCTCTTTCTTTTAGCTATCTTATATATATTCTTTTTTTTTTTTTACATTCGGTTATTTTTATTCACGTTTATATTATCTTTTTATTATTATTATTTTCGCAATCCAAACTGCCTCTTTCTTATATATTTACTTTTTTACATTCGGTTACTTTTATTCACGTTTATATCATTTTTTTTATTATTATTATTATTTTTTTTATATTCATTATCTTTTTATTATTATTATCATTTTCACAGTCACCAAAACAGACGCATGACACCTCGAGTTGCTACTGATCTAGCCTTCCCCATAGCGCAATGGTGCCAGCAACAACAACAACACTACATGGAAGGAATCCAGTTAATTGATATCTTAGTTATCAATAAGTTTAATTCGAAGTCATAATTTTCATATGTTTTATGCCCCCCCCCCCCAGGAAATTTGAACCAAAGTTAAGAAAAAGAAAGAAAAATGATAATAAAGAAATAAAAAAAATAGTAAAAAAAAAAATAAAAAAAGGAAAAGATAAAGAAATAAGAAATAGTTATAAGGAAGAAAATTAAAAAAAAAAACAGTCAGAGGCTCAAGAAAATGCATTATGACGTTCTTGCAACTGAGAGAGAGAGAGAGAGAAAGAGAGAGAGAGAGAGAGAGAGGACTAGTAAGAGACAGAGAGAGAGAGAAACAGACAGACAGACAAAGCCAGACAGAAACAGAGACAGAACCAAGAACCAAGACAAAAAATCCCCCCTCCTCTCCGCACGCAGCACATCCCCCACCCCCCCACCCTTCCCCTCCTCCCCCACTCAACCCCCTCCCCCCACTAACCCCCTCACCCCCACTAAACCCCACCCTTCCCCCACCCATCCTCCCCCCCCTCACCCCCACTAAACCCCCTCCCCCCACTAAACCCCCTTACCCCCCTAACCCCCCCCACTAAACCCCCCTCGCCAACAAGACCTATTAATAGCGAAGCACGAGAAAAACTCGGACGGTGAAGGAAGTGATCGCTCATTATAAAGCACAAGAGAGAGAGTTAAGCAGCTTTATTTTCTGATAGCTTTATTGTCTCAGCGGATCATCCTCGTAAGCTTTATTTGACTTCGGAGATTCATTTCGGAGTTGGTTCCCTTAAGAGAGAAGAAGAGAAGAGAAGAAGAGAAGAGAAGAGAGGAAAAAAAAAACGAAAACGAAAAAAAAAAAATTGCCATTGTTAAAAGTTTCCCACGGGTGAAGATTTCTAAGGATGGGGGGTAGGGGGGGGAGGAGGGGAGGGAGAGAAGGGGGAAGGGGGCTATGGAGGGTTGGAGTCCCAGGAAGGAGAGGGGTGTGAGGGGGGAGTAGGAGAGGGTCCCAGGAAGGAGAGGAGAGGAGGGGGGAGTAGGGAGAGAGGAGGGGTCGAAGGAAGGGAGGGGGTAGGGAGGGAAGGGGAAGGGAGGGGTAAGGGGGAGGGGAGGATGAGTCCAAGGAAGGAGGGGGGTTAAGGAGGGAATGGAAGGGGGGAGGTGGAGAGGAGGAATCCTGAATAGGAATTAGTGTCTGATATGAAGCGAGGAAATGATAGCATGATTGCAGGCTTTCTAAATCACGATGATAGTGATCATTATCATTGTTTTCCTCATCATCACTATCCTTAACATAATTACAGTTAGCCTCGTTATCATCGCCACCATAAACAGCTATTATCTTTTGTCATCATCATCGTTATCATCACAATCATTATAATGTCCCTTATCATTATCACTTTTATCATAATTATTATTACTATCACTATTATTATTATTACCATTGTTGTCATTATCATTATTATTATTATCATCATTATTATTATCACTCTCATTATTATAATTATCATTATTATCATTACCATTATTATTATTATTATCATTATCATGAGTAGTAGTAGTACCATTGCTATTATGACCATTACCATTATCTTTTATTTGCATCATCATTATCATGATTGTTATTAACATTATCATTATTACAACCATTACTACTGTAGTTATTATCATTACTATAATCATTATTATCATTGTTATCATTAAAGGCAGATGGACAGGTAAATAGAGATAGATAGATAGATAGATAAATAGAAAGAGAGAGAGAGAGAGAGAGAGAGAGAGAGAGAGAGAGAGAGAGAGAGAGAGAAGAGAGAGAGAGAGAGAGAGAGAGAGAGAGAAGAGAGAGAAGAGAGAGAGAGAGAAAGAGAGAGAGCAGAGACAGACAGCCAGAGAGATCACAAAAAAGAAAGAGAGAAGAGAAGAGAGACCAGAAAGACCAGAGCGAGACCACTCAGAAAGAGAGAAAGAGAGAGAGAGAGAGAGGACAAAGAAAGAAAGCTAGACAAAGGAGACATTCGTTAACAGTGATCGTGTGTGATGGCGGTGCTCTGTGAGTCGGAAAGATTATTGCTAATTTGGTCGAACTTCCGTCTTCGATCCCTCATAAACCCATACCCTCTCCCCCCCTCTCTCCCCCCTCCCTCATAACCTTTCCTTTGAATATCTTGCCTTCATTGTCTTACTCATGCTTTTCTCTCTGTCTCTGTCTCTGTCTCTGTCTCTGTCTCTCTCTCTCTCTCTCTCTCTCTCTCTCTCTCTCTCTCTCTCTCTCTCTCTCTCTCTCTCTCTCTCTCTCTCTCTCTCTCTCTCTCTCTCTCCTCCTTCTCTTTGACCATCCTACCCTCATTTCCATACCCATACCCTCCTCCCCCTCGGATCATACCACGCCCATCTCTCTCTCTCCTTCTCTCTTCATCCCTTTTCATCCACTTTCTTCACTTTTCCTCGAATAATCTTAGGCGAAGGCGCATCTTCTCGTCAGATAAAACCATAAAAAAATTGAGTGAGAGAGAGAGAGAGAGAGAGAGAGAGAGAGAGAGAGAGAGAGAGAAGAGAGAGAGAGAGAGAGAGAGAGAGAGAGAGAGAGAGAGGTATGTATAAAATGATACTCTTGAAAGCTAGGGAAGCGAAGTGGCGCACGTGGTTAATCTATCATATTTTTGATCGACCATCACCTCCCCCCCCCTCCACCCCCACCCCCCCATATATCAACACGGCCTGAGGGACAGACAAGATTCTTCTTCTTTCTTTCTTCTTCTTCTTCTTCTTCTTCTTCTTCTTCTTCTTCTTCTTTCTTCTTCTTCTTCTTCTTCTTTTTTCTTTCTTCTTCTTTCTTCTTCTCTCCTCCTCCTCCTTCTCTTTCTTTATCTTTCTTCTTCTTCTCCTTCTGCCTCTTCATCTTCCTTTTCCTCTTCTTTTTCTTTTTCTTCGTCTTAAACACACACACACACACACACCACACACACACACACACACACACACACACACACACACACACACACACACACACACACACACACACACACACACACAGACTTACATATACATACATATATATATATATAATATATATATATATATATATATATATATATATATATATATATATATATATATAATATATACACATATATATGTATATATATACAGGCCCGTGCAGGGCGGCCATGATCATCTTGTGACCTGTGATAAGAGCGTAAGAGGATTTCCCTTCAGCTGAGACCCTTGTCCCTGACCCAATAAAAGTACCGAACCGTTATGACAGGAGAGTCTCCTTCACTCTCCCCTTTTCTTTTCCTCTCCCTCTCCCTCCTTTCTTTTTCTCTCCTTCTTTCTTCTCCTCCCTTTTTTTTCTTTTTTCTGCTCTTCTCTTGTTTTGTTTTGTTTTTTCTTCTCTACTCGATTTTTTCTTTTTCTCGTTTTCCTAACTTTCTTTCATTACTCTTCCCTTTCCTTTTCCTCTCTTTATCTTCTTTCTTTCTCTACTTTCTTTTTTTTCTTTTCTTTTCCCTCCTTTCTTTCTTTACTCTTCCTTTCCTTTTCCTCTCTTTCTCCCTCCCTCTTTATCTTCCGTTCCTTTCCCTCCTTTCTTCCTCTCTCCTCTTTTCTTTCCTTTCCTCTCTCTCTCCCTCCTTTCTTCCTCTACTCTCCCTTTTCCCTTCCTCTACTCCTCCCTTTTCCTTTCCTTTCTCTCTCTTCCTCCCTTTCCATCTCTACCGTTTCTTTCTATCTCCTCTCTCTCTCTCTCCTTCCCTTTCTATCTCTACCTCTCTTTCTATCTACCTTCTCCACGTGTTACAACCAAGATGGCACTGAGAGGCACTCCATTATTAAGTATCGAGGAGCTACCCTAAGCAGTGCCAGATCCGGAATGGCACAATGGCACCCCCGAGGAGACAATGCCACCCGCTCGTGGATATGAACCCGTGAGAAGGAAGGTAAACATTGCAGCCGCTTTTCACTCTCCTTCCCTCGTCAGCTATTTCTTATTCTTTCTTCTTTTTTTTATTTTTAGTTTTCTTCTTTTTTCTTCTTTTCTTCTTTTTATTTTATTTTTTTTTTTTTACTTTCTTCTTCTTCTTCTTCTTCTTTTTTATCTTTAATATTGTTTTTCTTTTCTTTCTCTTTTTCTTTTCTTCTTTTACTGTTCTTTTCTTTCTCTGTTTCCTTATTCCCCTTCTTTTTCTTCTTCGTTTTTTTTTTGTTCTTGTTCTTCTCCTTCTG
Source organism: Penaeus vannamei (assembly GCF_003789085.1). Classification (NCBI taxonomy): domain Eukaryota; kingdom Metazoa; phylum Arthropoda; class Malacostraca; order Decapoda; family Penaeidae; genus Penaeus; species Penaeus vannamei. Next base: position 61,643 of record NW_020872180.1, read on the forward strand.
ATTCTTCTTTTTATTCTCCTCCTCTTCTTCTTCTTCTTCTTCTTCTTTTTTTTCTTCTCCTCCTCCTCCTTCTTCTACTTCTTCCTCTTCTTATTCTTAGTTTTCTTCTTCTTCTCACTATCATTATCGTTTCTTTTCTTCTTTTTCCTAATCTCATCTCTTCGTCTTTGCCATCATCACCATCATCATTGTCAGCGCTTGTCATCATCATCATCATCACTGTCATTAATTCCTGTGTCAAGGTTTCACTTCGTTCACATCCGTTTTTCATATTCGTTCCTGTCATCCCATCTCCCATTTCGCGAATTCTCTTTAAAAAAAAACACAAACCCTGCCTCTATATTCGTACGCCTCACATACGAAATACATCAATCTATTTATGTACAATTTATCCCACTCCATCTATTCACGTATCATTTATCCGGCGTTCATTAATTAGGGAAAATAGAGATCCACGTTCATCCCACGCTACATCTCATGCTGTAGCGAGATGTGTTCCTTCCCATCCGTCTCAGTCCGTCTACGTCTCCCATTATGTCAATATATCTGCGTTAAGATCTACATATCTATTCGACCATCTGGGAGAGGGATAGCTATGGGTGCTTGTCTGTGGGTATTGATGTGTTTGTTTGGGTGTGGGCGTTTGTGTGTGTGTGTGTGTGTGTTGTGTGTGTGTTGTGTGTGTGTGTGTGTGTGTGTGTGTGTGTGTGTGTGTGGTTGTGTGTGTGTGTGCGTGTGCGTGTGCGTGTGCGTGTGCGTGTGCGTGTGCGTGTGCGTGTGCGTGTGCGTGTGCGTGTGCGCGTGCGTGTGTGTGTGTGTGTGTGATTGGGTTGATATGTGTGTGTGTGTTTGTGTGTGTGTGTGTGTGTGTGTGTGTGTGTGTGTGTGTGTGTGTGTGTGTGTGTGTGTGTGTGTGTGTGTGTGTGTGTGTGTGTGCGTGTGCGTGCGTGCGTGCGTGCCGTGCGTGCGTGCGTGCGTGTTGTGTGCGTGTGCTTGTGCTTGTGTTTCTGTGTGTGTGTTTGTGTTTGTGTTCATGCGTCCGTGTATGTGTATAAACGCATTTTCTGTACATTAAAGGTACACTAGCTTATTTGTCTCTCTATACATCAACCACATCAACCAACCGCGTTCGCCCGCATACGCACATGCACACACACCCTCCCCCACGTAAATTTACCTCACGCACGCATCCCCCCCCCCCCCCCGCAAAGCCGCCGTCCTTCCTAACACAATAAACCCTTTTCTGAAACCCGTCTCGCGCCACGTGGAAAATATCCGAACCGCTTCCCGTTTTCCCTTGGCCGACTTGGCTTCGTGTCTCGTTCTCTTTGACCACGACTTGGACTTCGTGTCTCGCTCTCCCTTGGCCGCGACTTGGCTTCGTCGGCCGCGACTTGGGCTTCCTTCTTCCTTGACTTGGGCTTCGTGTTCACTCTCCCTTGGCCGCGACTTGGGCTTCGTGTCTCGCTCTCCCTTGGCCACGACTTGGGCTTCGTGTCTCGTTCTCCCTTGCGACTTGGGCTTCGTGTCTCCCTCTCCCTTGGCCGCGACTTGGGCTTCGTGTCTCGCTCTCCCTTGGCCGCGACTTGGGCTTCGTGTCTCGCTCTCCCTTGGCCACGACTTGGTTCGTGTTCTCGCTTCCTTGGTCACGACTTGGGCTTCGTCTCGCTCTCCTTGGTCACGACTTGGGCTTCGTGTCTCGCTCTCCCTTGCCAACTTGGGCTTCGTGTCTCCTCTCCCTTGGCCAACGACTCAGTCTTCTCGTCTCCATTGGCCACGACTTAAGCTTCGTCTCTCCCTCTCTTTGGCCACGACTTGGGCTTCGTGTCTCCCTCTCCCTTGACCACGACTTGGGCTTCGTCTCTCCCTCTCCCTTGGCCACGACTTGGGCTTCGTTTCTCGCTCTCCCTTGACTACGACTTGGGCTTCGTCTCTCCCTCTCCTTTGACCACGACTTGGGCTTCGTCTCTCGCGCTCCCTTGGCCGCGACTTGGGCTTCGTCTCTCCCTCTCCTTTGACCACGACTTGGGCTTCGTCTCTCGCTCTCCCTTGGCCGCGACTTGGCCGTCCGCCCCACGACCCCCAGGCCACTAAATCTCTGGTTTCGCGACCGGTATATACTGCCCTGACGCCCCTGTATTTCTCCCGCACATCACTTCTTGTTAGGATTCGGACTGAGGGCGTAGCCGGGGTTCCTCGGGTCGCGTCAGCTTATTCGGATATTTTTGAAGCTGTGGCTCTGGCTCTGCGCTTTGTGTTTTGTTTGTTTGTTTATTTGTTTTGTTTTGTTTGTTGTTGTTAGTGTGTGTGTGTGTCTGGGTTTTTCTCTGTTTTCTTTCTTGTCTTTCTGTTTGTTTTTCTCTTTCTTTTCTTTTCTTTCTCTTTCTTTTTTTGTCTCTTTCTCTTCTTTCTCTCTTTTTTTTTCTTTTTCTTACTCTTTCGCTTTCTTTTCTCTCTCTCTCTCTCTCTCTCTCTCTCTCTCTCTCTCTCTCTCTCTCTCTCTCTTCTCTCCTTCTCTCTCTCTCTCTCTCTCTCCACCATTCTTCCTGCCTGTATTGCTTCCCTTACCATTACCTTATCCATATCTCTCCCTCATCTTCAATCTTGCCCTTCCTTTTCCTCCCATTCAGTGAACTTCCCTCCTCCCCTCTTCTCCTCTCACTCCCTCCTCCTTCACTCCCCTCTCTCCCTCCCTCTCTTCTCTCCTCTAACTCCCCTCTCCTTCCTCTCGCTCCTCCTCCTCTCCTCCCTTCCCTCTTCCTTCTCTCATCCTCCCTTCTCCCTTCTCTAATCTCCTCCCCTCTCTCTCTCTCCCTCCCTCCTCCTCATCCCTCCTTCTCCCCTTCTCCTCTCCTTCTCCTCTTCCTCCTCTCTCCTCCTCCTCCCTCTTCTCCTCTCCATCCTCCCTTCTTCCCTTCTCCCTCCCTCCCTCTCCCCTCTCCTTTTGTCTCAAGCGTCCCGCCTCGGAGATGGGGGGAGGGGAGGAGGGAGTAGGAGGGGAAGGAAGAGAGGGAGAAGGAGGAAGGGAGGGGGGAAGGGGGGGGGGGGGGAGGAGGGGACAAGGAAGCTCACCTTTCTCACCTGGTAGAAGCTAGATCTCCCGGCCACCTTCGCCTATGTATCGCTTTCTTGTCCCTCCATTTCTCTGGCGTTCGTGCCATCTCTCTATCAATCTGTCTGTCTGTCTGTTTTTCTCTTGCTCCCCCCTCTCTCTCTTTATTTTCACGTTTCTGTCTTTGCGTTTATTGCTCTAATCTTTATGCGTGTCTGTGTCCATTCACCTATCTATCTATTTACTTATTTACATATTTCGTTCTTCACTCCCCATCTCTCTCTGTCTATCATTCTGCTTGTCTTTTTCTCCCCCTCTTCTTGCCTGATTCTCTCTTTTTCTCTCTCTCTCTCTCTCTCTCTCTCTCTCTCTCTCTCTCTCTCTCTTCTCTCTCTCTCTCTCTCTCCCTCTCTCTCTCCTCTCCTTCTCTTCCCACTCACCTACCCTCACCCTCACCTCCTCACCCTCACCCTCTCCCTCTCCCTCTCCCTCTCTCTCTCTCCCTCTCCTCTCCTTTTTCTTCTCTTTCTTCCTTTCTTCTATTATCTAGATTAACCCCCCCCCCTTTGCCTCTCCTTTCTGCTATCTCACCTCACCTGTCTTTCCTTTTTTTCTCTCATCTTTTCCTCTCCTTCTACTCTTCCCTTGCTTCTCCTTCCCCTTTCGCATCTTCTTATCGTCTCTCCTCTATCTCCTCTTTCTCACCTCGCTCCTCAGAAGGAGGAGGAGGAGGAGGAGAGAAATAATAATAATGATAATAATAATAATAATAATAATAAAATAATAATATATAATAATTAAAGAAAGAAGAAGAAGAAGAAGAAGGAAAAGAGAAAAAGAAACGAAGAAGAAAAGAAATATATAAGAAAGAGAAGAAGAAAACGAAGAAAAGAAAAGAAACATAAGAAAAAGAGAAGAAAAAAAGGAAAAAAAACAGCGAGTGGAAAAAAAAACACAGGAATGCAAACTTAAGACAGACCAGGTAAACATCCAGGAAGTGACGGCAGCGACAGCCCAGACAACCGAAGGAACATTAGTCAAACGAACACAGGAAAATTCTCCCAGGGCGGAGGACGGAGTGAGGAATCGGACGAGTTGGTGGCAGACGGTGTTGAGGGAACGATGGACGAGGGACGGTGGCAGTGCGAGAGGGTTAAAGGAAGGAAGGGAGGGAGGGAGGGGGAGAGGGGGAAAGTGGGAGGAAGGGGGAGAAAGGGGGGTTGGGGAGAGGGGGAGGTGGGGGATGGGGGAGAGGGAGTGGTGGAGGTGGGGAGGAGGGAGGAGGGAGGAGGGGGGGAGAGGGAGGAGGTTGGGGTAGAAGAGGTTGGGGTGGGGGTGGAAGGAGGGTAGGGGAGAGGGAGGGGTAGAAGGAGGGGGAGAGTAGAGGAGAGGGAGGGTGGAGGGAAAGGGAGGGTAGGGAGAGGAGGGGGGTAGAAGGAGGGATGAGGGAGAGGAAGGGGATGGAAGGAGAGGGTAGCAGGAGGGTGGGGAAGAGGGAACGTGAAGAAGGAAGGAGAGGGAGAGGGAGTGGGTAGAAAGAAGGAGAGGGAGGGGGTGAAGAAAGGCGAGGGAGAGGGAGGAAGTGAAGAGGGATGGGGAGGAAGAAAAGAGAAAGAGAGATCAGGGAAGTAGATGTAGGGAATTGAAAAGGGGTGGGGAGAGGGAAGGAACGGAAGGAAGGAGAGGAGAGGAAGGAAAAGGGGTGAGGAATACGTGAGAAGAAAACGAAAAGAGAGGTATAGAGAAAGGCAAATGGAAAATGGGGAGAGGGCGAAGTAAGGGAGAGGCGAGGAGGGGATAAAGAGAGAGAAGTGGAGAGAACACAAAAAAGAAGGAGAAGGAGAGGGGAAAAGGACAAAACGAAAGAGAGGGAGAGGGGAAGGTGACGAAAGGAAGGAGAATAGATCATGCAAAGAGAAAGGCAAAGGAATCAGCAGGAAAAGGGGGGGGGGGACGAAAGGAGGGCCAGGAAAAGGGAGTGGATAAAGGAAGGAAGAGAGGGAGGGGGAGGGAAGGCGAGGGAGGGAACGAAAGGAGGCCCAAGAAGAGGGCTGGGAGGTATAGGAAGGAAGAGAAGGAGGGAGAGGGGAAGAGGGAGGAGGAGCGAGGAAGAGAGATGGAGGAGGGAGAAGGGAGAAAGGAGAGAGGGAGCGAGGAAGGGAGATGGGGAGAGGGAGCGAGGAAGGGAGATGGGGAGAGGGAGAGGGACCGAGAAAGGGAAGAAGAGAGAGAGGGAGAGCGAGAGCCTCAAATCGATTGGCATTTGTTTATACACAAGAAACTGTGTACGTCGACGCCAGCGAACAGTCTCGACGGCCCCACACAATGATAAGGAGGACAAAGGATGTTTAGCGAGAGGAGGAGGAAAAAATATTGTTGTTTCAGAACTTGTGTAAATGGATATTAATTTCCAACGAGTCGCCCGCCATTCGGCACAGTGCCCCCGCCTATTGTTGGTGCCACCGCGAGAGCCTCGGTTGATAAGGGCGCGAGCAAGTTAATGAATTGGGAAAAGACGAATGGATGGATAACTTCGGAGAATGGAAATAAGAATGAGAGTGAGTACTAATAACGGCAAAAAGGAGACGGCAATATTGTTAATAGCAGCACAAACAACAAATACAACAACAGCAAAAATAACAAAAGAACAGAAACAAAAACAACACCACAACTAACACCAACAAAACGACCACCTTCACCTCCATCTCCACTACCTCCACACATCACTCTACCACCATCCCCCCCACCACCTCCCTCACCCCCCCACACACCCACCACCCCCACCACATCACTCCCACCACCACCA
>NW_020872180.1:70000-80000 GCF_003789085.1 Penaeus vannamei
CCTTCTCACCTCTCCCTCTGGCACTTTCCCCCTCTCTCTCCAATCTTCTCTTACTTTCTCACCTCACCCTCCCTCTCCCCCCACTTTCCCCCCTCTCTCCAATCTTTCCTCTCCCCTCTCCCCTCTCTTCCCTCTCCTCTTCCCCCTCTCGCACTCTCTTTCTTCTGCCTTCTTCCCTCTGTTTTGTTTTTCTCCCTCCCCTTCCTCTCCATTTATCCTGTTCTCTCTTCTCGCTTTCTCTCTCACTCCCTTCTCCCTTATTTTAGTCCACTTCCCCTCTTTCTTTCCCCTCATAACGCTTCTTCATTCCTGATATTAGTCTTTCCCTCTATTCCCCTCACCTTTTATATCAGTTCACTCTTAAGCCTCTATCAAGTAGTCCCCTCTTTTGCTAGTCCGGGCTCTCCTCCCTCTTTGCTCGACTCATCTCCCTCTCTGCCTCACGTCTCTCCCCTCACATATCCCTTGCTTAACTTTTCCCTTTTACCCACCCCCTTCGTTTCACTTTCTTTCCACTTCACCCTTTTATCTCCTTTCTCTCCTCTACTTTCTTCCGTACACGCTCCATCTCGCCCCGCCCTTTTTCCTCCTCTCCCCTCTTCCGTATTCTTCCCCTTACCCTTTTTGGTTCTTTCTCTTCTACTCTTCGGTTTCAAACTTCTTTCCCTTCCGACCCACTTTTCCTCTCTTCTCTCATTCACTGCTTCCTTCTCCCTCTCCCTCCCTCCTCTCTTCGTTTCCCTTCCTTCCATCTTCCGTCCATCACATCCCTCTCCCTTTCCGTTCCATCACTCCTCCCCTCATCCTCTTCCCTCACCTCCCCTCCCACCCATACCTCCCCGTCTCCATCCCCTCCCCCCTCCTCATCCTCTCCCTCCTCGCTCCTCTCCTCCCTCCTCTCATCTCCTCCTCGCCTCGTCCCTCTCGCTCTCATCTCCTCTCTCACCTCTCGCGCCTCCCTCCCTCCCCTCCTCTCCCTGCCTCACCCTACCCCTCACCGATGGCAGCCGAGTGAATTCCACCCTCACAACCTCGCTTCCCTCGCCCCAAATACAACCTCCCGCTCAGCCCATTCGCAAAAAACAGAACCGCCACGCTCATATATAACAATGAACATGACACTTTCTCTCCTCTCCGCCTGTCAGATCGAAGCCACTTCCTCAAGGATTCCCAAAGAAGTGCAGGCGTATATACTTTGATATTAATATTGACATCCCCTTTTCGAGCACTGGGATTAAGAGCAGGACAATAGGAAGATCGGCGTGGAGATGTCAATCGTCACAACGTGATAGTGATTGAGCGACTATCCGCATGATGCTGCTAATGGGTTTGCTTCTTGTTGCTATGGTTCCAGGGTTGTTGAGTTATGGTTGTATGTTATGGGGGTCCTGTATGGTGCCATTGTTCTATGGGGGCGGGTTGCGGTCCTCCTTTGCATGATCCTCATGCTGTGCTATGTTTGTTGCTAATTTGCCTTTTGTTGCCGGACTGTCATGCGGTTCAACGTGCCTTTGAGAATGCCTCGCGTGTCCAGCCGGCTGGCCATCGTTAATGTCATGGTTGTGAGTAGTATTGTCATGACAATGTTGTTTGTGTTATTGTTGTTTTGTCATTGTTGTTGTTGTTGTTATTTAATTGGTGTTTGTCATTGTTGTTGTTGTTATTATTGTTGTTTGTCATTGTTGTTGTTGTTAATTATTGGTGTTGTCATTGTTGTTGTTATTATTGTTGTTTATCATTGCTGTTGTTGTTATTATCAACAATAAATAATAATATTAATAACAATAATAAAAATAATAATAATAATAGTGATAGTGATAATAATAATAACGACAAATAATAATAACCCTTTCATTCTGATTGTCATTCTAAATCTCTGTTACAAACCGTTATCATTACTATTCCGTTTCTCCGTGTTTTCTTTTATCTTCCTAAACATCCTCTTCACATCCTTTCCTCCTCCCCCTCTTCCTCCTCCTCCTATTCGCTCTTTTATTTCTCTCCCTCCATTCCCTTGGTTTATTGGTCTCTCTTGCTCATCGCTCTCGTTTATTTGGGGTCGCTTCCTCTCCCCTCTTTCTCTCTGCTTATTGTTCGTTCCTCCTCTTTGTTTCTTTCTGTTCGTCCCTTGCTTTCTCTCTCTCTATTCCTCTCCTCCCTTTGCTCGCCTCATTTACTTCTCTGTCTCTCATTCCCTTCCATCTCCCTCTATCTCTCCTTCTCTTTAACAACATTTTGTCTCTCCCTCCCTTTAGCTTCCCTCTATCCCTCCCTTCCGTGCCTCTCCTCCCTTTTTCCCTTTAACCTCCTCCTCCCCTCCCCCCCCTTCCCTCCTCCCTTCCCCTCCCCCTTCCCTCCTACCTACCTACCTTCCCCCTCCCCCTTCCCTCCTTCCCTCTCTCCCTCCTCCTACCTTCCTCCCTTCCCCCTTCCTTCCCTCCTCTTTCCCCCTTCCTCTCCCTCCCCCTCTCCCCTTCCCCACACGCACGCACGCTTCACGCTGATAATACAGTTTCAAGATGCAATAATCCCCATCTGCTAGCCATGGGGAGGAGGAAAATGGGGGGGGCAGTGGGGGGCCGGAGGGTGGGTATTGGTGGGGAGTGGGGGGAGTGGAGGGGGGTGGGGGAGTCGGTGATGAGGGTGGGCAGTGGGGGCAATGGGGGGAGTGGAGGGAGGGGTGGCGATGTGGGTGGGCAGTGGTGGGGAGTGGAGGGGGTTGGGGAGTAGGCAATGAAGGGGGGCGGGGAGTAGGCGATAAAGGGGGAGAGGGGGATTAGGCGAATAAAGGGGGGAGTGTGGGAGTGGGGGAGGATGGGGTGCGGAAGGGATAGGCTATGAGGGTTTCAGGAGGAGGGGAATGGAAGGGGAATAGAAAGAGACGGATAAGGCGCGTGAGAGAAGGAGACGCGGATGATATGAGAGAAAAAGAGGATGGGAAAAGAAAGGGAGAAAGAAAGGTAGAGGAAAAAAGAGAGGGACAACAAAGAAAGAGAAAGAGAAAGAGAGAGAGAGAGAGAGAGAGAGAGAGAGAGAGAGAGAGAGGAAGAGAGAGAAGAGAGAGAGAGAGAGAGAGAGAGAGAGAGAGAGAAGAGGAGAGAGAGAGAGAGAGAGAGAGAGAGAGAGAGAGAGAGAGAGAGAGAGAGAGAGAGAGAGAGAGAATAAAGAATAGGGGGCGGAGGATGAGGAAGGGAAAGAGGTTGGAAACAGGTAGAGTACGTGAGCAGCTTTCTACCCGTCTGAACAAGACCTAATTTGCATCCAAAGGCGGCGTGTGCGTGTGTGTGTGTGTGTGTGTGTGTGTGTGTGTGTGTGTGTGTGTGTGTGTGTGTGTGTGTGTGTGTGTGTGTGTGTGTGTGTGTGTGTGTGTGTGCGTGTTGCGTGTGCGTGTGCGTGTGCGTGTGGCGTGTGCGTGTGCGTTGTGTGTGTGTGTGCGTGTGTGTGTGTGCGTGTCGTTTGTGTGTGTTTCCATACCACCGAAACACGATATATTAACTGAAAACATTTCTTTCCAACGTCAATATAAACAAACCCCTCCCGCCATCTCTCCGTTTTCTTTCGCGCCTCATAGAAAACGGAAGTTCTCGCGCCAAATTAAAAATCAATAAAAAAAGTCAATAAAATACAGAAAGAAAAGAAAAAAAACACGACAGTATGAATAAACAACGAATGCAAATACACAATTAAAGACCAAAGAGAGATACGAGGGGTCGACACGCGAGAGGAATCGGCCATTTTCATTCTCCTAAGTGCACCGAACCTCCTCTGGCGGGAAATTCAAATGATGCCAAGTTCTTCAATTAGCATAATGAGGCTATCAGAGGCCGATTCCTCATGATGGGCGGGTCTGAACAGCGCCCACGTCTTCTCTGATGGTCATTGGTCTAAAAAAAAATGAGGATTCGTCTGAGGTTGTTTGTATGTTGTTTGTGTTGCTTTGTGACTCGATCGGTAGTGTGGTTAATTCTAATAAGATTTTTTCTTATTTATTTTGGCCGCTATTTCACTAATATTAAAAAAAAAAGGTTTAAATAGTAATTTTTTATTTCTTAGTCTTATTATTTTTCGTCTCTATTTCACTAATATTGCCAAAAAATGTTTTTTTTATGTCTAATTATCATTTCTACCTCTATTTCACTAATATTGCAAAAAAAATAATAATAAAAATAAAAAGTTTCATTATTAGATTTTTTGTCTTATTTTACCTCGATTTCACCAAAATTGCAAAAAGAAAAAAAGAAAAAAACTCGTTAGATTTTTCTTATTTTTTCAGTATTTTTTACCTCTATTTCACTAATATTAGAAAAAAAGGGGTTTCATTATTAGATTTTTTGAATTTTTGAGTTTTATTTTCTGCCTCTATTTCACTAATATTGCCCCCCCCCCAAAAAAAAAGAGGGGGTGGGTTTCATTTTTCGATTATTTTAATTTTCTAGTCTTATTATTCTTAACCCCCCCAAAAAAAAAAAAAAAAAAAAAAAAATATAATATATATATATATATATATAATATATATATATATATATATATATATATAGATATAGATATTATCATCACCATGTACTGTTAATTAACCTCCAAGTGCCATCGAAAAGCAAGCAAATTTTGGCACTCCGATCAAAAGGAAAATCAACACTCCGAGGGCGACGGGTGCCAGCGCGAGCCGTGGCACCGAGAGAGCCGTGGCACCGAGAGCCGTGGCAGAGAGAGCCGTGGAGACAGCCGTGGCACCGAGAGCCGTTGGCACCGAGAGAGCCGTGACCGAGACAGCCGTGGCACCGAGACAGCCGTGGCACCGAGAGAGCCGTGGCACCGAGAGAAGGCATGGCACTCCGAGGCACGAATTTCTGAGAGGGGAAGGAAAAGGAGGAAAAAATGGTCGACACAGAAGGGTGAACATCAGGCAGACGCGGAGAGTAAAAAAAAAAAAAAAACGGAGATGAGATTATGATACCGTGTGATCTCAGGTGACTGGGTGCCTCCTCTTCTCTTTTCTTCTTCTTACTCTTACTCCCTCTTACTCTTCTTCTCTTCTTACTTTTCTTCTTCTTCTTCTTCTTCTCTTCTTCTTCTTCTTCTTCTTCTTACTCTTCTTTCTTCTTCTTCCTCTGATCTACTTCCCTTTCCTCTCCACCTTCCTCTTACTCTTTCTCTTCTTCCTATTCTTTTTCTTCTTCCTCTCTCATCCCCTCTTCTTCTTCCTCTTCTTTTTCCTTTTTCTCTTACTCTTCTCTTATTCTTATTCTTCCTCCACATATGTTCATGCATACATACTCATCTCTCTCTCTCTCTCTCTCTCTCTCTCTCTCTCTCTCTCTCTCTCTCTCTCTCTCTCTCTCTCTCTCTCTCTCTCTCTTCAATTTTACAAAATCTAACCTACTCCTATCGCAAACACAAAAGCCTTGGCGTCAAGAGAGGGGAGGGGGAAGAGGAGGGGAAGGAAGAGGAGAGGGGAAGGGAGGAAGAGAGGAAGAGACGGAGAGGGGAATGGAGAAGGAGAAGAGAAGGAGAGGGGAAGAGAATGAGGAGAAGGGGAAGAGAAGAGGAAGGGGGAAGAGAAGAGAGAAGAGGAAGAGAAGAGAAGAAGAGGCGAAGCAAAGAGAAGAGAGGGAAAAAGAAGAAGAGATACAGAGAAGGGGAGGAGGAAGGGAGACGGAAATATGGAATCTCTATTTGGATAACAATCGCCCCCGTGTGTTTACGCCCGGGAACGGAATGGGCGGCTTGTGGAGGTGTTCTGTGGCCTGGCTTGTGGGCGGTTTGTGGGCGGTGTTGACTGAGGGATTTCGCTTTGGTGGTGGGAGAGGGTGAGGGAGAGGAGGGGAGGGAGGAAGAGGAGAGAGAGGGATGGGGAGGGAGGAAAAAGGAGAAATGGGGTGGGGAGAGGGAAGCGGAGAGAGAGAAGGAGAAGTAGGGAGGGGAGAGGGAGAGAGAGTGAAAGAGAGAGAGAGAGAGAGAATAATAAACATAATTCCAGAGAAAGCGAGATCTTTACAAAATATACAGAACAACAAAGAAAACTGAGAGAGATACAGGTCGCCAATATAAAAGGAAGGCAAAGTACACCATCTTTCCTTCCCACTCTCTTTACTCACCCCTTTCCCCTACCGACCCTCATACATACATATCCTTCTCTAACTTCTTCCCTCCCTCTTTCCCTCCCTCCCACTACCCCTCCCTTCCTAGCTTCAATTTTCCCTCCCTCCCCCTTTCTCTCCCGTGTATTCAGCTTTCCCCACATCACACCTTCCTACTCACCAACCCACTCATCTACCCATCCATCCTCCCACCCACCCACCACTCCTCTCTCCCCTTTCTCTCTCACCACCTTCCCTCCCTCCCACCCACTCTCCACCCCCACCCTTTACCCCTTCCCTCCCACTCACCCACCCATCCTTCTCCCCTCCCTCCCTCCCCTCTCCCACTCTCCCACCCACCAATCCTCCTCCCTCTCCTACCCCACCTTCCCTCCCAGCCCCACCAATCCTTCTCTCCCCCCCTCCTTTCCATCCCCCCTCCCCCCATCCTCCTCCCACTCCCTCCTTACCACCCATCCACCCACGCAACCTTCCCCCTCCCCCTCCTACCTTCCCACCTTCCCACCCACCCTTTCCCTCCCTCTCCCTCCCCCTTCCCTCCCCCTCCTCGGCCAAGACAGCATCCAGACGCAATAAAGGGCGCGACCCTCCTTTCCATCAAGTATTTAGGACCGTCGGAGGGAGGACGTGGGCGGGGCGAAGGCGTGGGCGGGGCGAGGAACGAGAGCGAGGGTCTGAGGGGAAGGGAAGGAGGAATTCCTTGGCCTGACGGGGAAGTAATTGCTTGAGTCGGATCCAAGGGGAGAAAAAAGGGTAGGGAGGGGGGAGGGGGGAATGTAAGGGGTTTCCGAATGAGGAAGAAGAGGAGGAAGATTATCCGAGAGGGGAGAAGGAAGGGGATGAAGGAGAGGAAAAATAATTGGGAAAAGAGGGGAAAGTAAGGGGTTTCCGAATGAGGAAGAGGAGGAAGAATATCCGAGAGGGGAAAAGGAAGGGGATGAAAGAGAGGGGGAATAATCGGGAAAAAGGGGGGAAAGTAAGGGTTCCGAATGAGGAAGAGAGAATCCGAGAGGGGAGAAGGAAGGGATGAAGGAGAGGGGAATAATTGGGAAAAAGGGGAAAGTAAGAGGTTCCGAATGAGAAAGAGGAGGAGGAAGATTATCCGAAAGGGAGAAGGAAGGGATGAAGGAGAGGGGAATAATCGGAAAAAAGAGTAATTGTAAGGGGTTTCCGTATGAGGAGGGGATTATCCGAGAGGGAAGAAGGAGAGGGGGAATAATTGGGAAAAGAGGGGAAAGTAAGGGGTTTCCGAATGAGGAAGAGGAGAAGATTGTCCGAGAGGGGAGAAGGAAGGGGATGAAGGAGAGGGGGTATAATTGGGAAAAAGGGGAAAGTAAGAGGTTTCCGAATGAGGAAAAGGAAGAAGAGAGAATCCGAAAGGGGAGGTGGAAGGGTAGAGAAGGAGGGGGATGAAGGAGACGAGGATTAATCGGAAAAAAAGGGGAAAGTAAGAAGTTCCGAATGAGAAAGAGGTGAGAGAGAATATCCGATAGGGGAGAAGGTAGGAGATAAGAAGGGGAATAAATGGGGGGAAAGGGGGAAAGCAAGAGTTTCCAAATGAGAAAGAGGAGAAGAGGTTCCGAATGAGAAAGAGGAGAAAGAGAAACCGAGAGGGAAGACGGAAGGGCAAAGAAAGAAAGGAATAAGGGAAAATGGAGAATGATACAGGAGAAAAAGGGGTTTTGAATAAAGATAAGGAAAGAGAGACAGAGAAGTCAGAGAGGGGAAAGCTGAAATAAAGAAATGGGAAAGGGATGAGGGGACGGACGAGTAAAGAAGGAAGGGGGAGAGGGGAAAGGTGGAATAAACGAGAGAAAAGAGGGAAAAAACGAGGTTCCGAATGAGAAAGAGAGAAGGGAGAGACACCGAGAGGGGAAAGGAGACGTAGAAATATAGAAAAGGGATAAGGAATGGGGAGGAGAGAGAAGTAAAGAAAGAAGGGAAGAGGGAAAGGGAAATGAAGAATGAACAGCGTGATAGCGAAGAAAGGAAGAAGGAAGAAGAGAATGAAGAGGGGAGAAGAGAGAAGTAAGGAAAGAAGGGAAGAGGGAGAAAAAGGAAATGAAGAATGAACAGTGTGATAGCGAAGAAAGGAAGAAGGAAGGAAGAAGAGAGCGAAGAGGGGAGAAGAGAGAAGTAAAGAAAGAAGGGAAGAGGGGGAACAGGGAAATGAAGTACGAACAGCGTGATAGCGAAGAAAGGAAGAAGGAAGAGAGAAGAGAGTGAAAAAAAAAACAGAGAAAATGTTCGGTGTTGTTTTAGCTCAGAGCGAAAGGCTTTGTGTACGAAGTTTATAACAATATCCGTTTTTACTAAATCCTTTTAACCTCCCAAAAGAAAAACAAAAAAACGAAGACATATCTACAATATTTAGAAATCTTAAATGTACTTCCACAACATCTAACACACAATGTAAACAATCTTATTGACACTTTCTTTAAACCTCACACACTCCACTTTTATTTTTATTTTCTTCTTCTTTTCTGATTTACAAACAACCTCACAGATTTCAGGGTCAATACAACAACCTCACTCATAATAACAACCTCATAGATTTCGGAACCAGCGCAACAACCCCACTCATAACAGCAACCTCATGGATTTCGGAACCAACACAACAACCTCATTCACAATAACAACCTCACAGATTTCGGTACTTATACAACCTCACTCACAATTCCCCAAACCTCATGGAAGGTGGAGCAAGAGGTTTCTCACGTGGAGGGTGAAGGAGGAAGTATCTCTAATGGGGGTTGGAGGAGGAGCTATATCTCTCATGGGGGTTGGAGGAGCTATATCTCTCATGGGGGTTGAGGAGGAGCTATTATCTCTCATGGGGGTTGGAGGAGCTATATCTCTCATGGGGGTTGGAGGAGGAACTATATCTCTCAGGGGTTGGAGGAGGATATCTCTCATGGGTCTATATCTCTCATGGGGGTTGGAGGAGCTATATCTCTCATGGGGGTTGGAGGAGCTAATATCTCTCATGGGGGTTGGAGGAGGAACTATATCTCTCATGGGGGTTGGAGGAGGACTATATCTCTCATGGGGGTTGGGAGGAGGGGTTGGAGGAGCTATATCTCTCATGGGGGAGGAGGAGCTATATCTCTCATGGGGGTTGGAGGTAATATCTCTCATGGGGTTGGAGGAGCTATATCTCTCATGAGAGGCGCTATATCTCTCATGGGGGTTGGAGGAGGAACTATATCTTCTCATGGGGGTTGAGGAGCTATATCTCTCATGGGGTTGGAGGAGAGCTATATTCTCATGGGGGTTGGAGGAGCTATATCTCTCATGGGGTTGGATGGGGGTTGGAGGAGGAACTATATCTCTCATGGGGGTTGGAGGAGCTATATCTCTCATTGGGGGTTGGAGGAGCTTTATCTCTCATGGGGGTTGGAGGAGGAACTATATCTCTCATGGGGGTTGGAGAGCCTCTCATGGAGGAGAGCTTATCTCTCATGGGGTTGGAGGGAACTATATCTCTCATGGGGGTTGGAGGAGGAGGAACTATATCTCTCATGGGGTGTATTCTCTCATGGGTGTTGGAGGAAGCTATATCTCTCATTGGGGGTTGGAGGAGGAGCTATCTCTCATGGGGGTTGGAGGAGGAACTATATCTCTCATGGGGGTTGGAGGAGCTATATCTCTCATGGGGTTGGAGGAAGGACTGGGGGTTGGAGGAGGAATGGGGTCTTTCTCTCATGGGGGAGGAGTATATCTCTCATGGGGTTGAGGAGGAACTATATATGATGGGGGGGAGAGGAGGAGCTATATCTCTCATGGGGGTTGGAGGAGGAACTATATCTCTCATGGGGGTTGAGGAGGAACTATATCTCTCATGGGGGTGGGAGGGCTATATCTCTCATGGGGGTTGGAGGGAACTATATCTTCTCATGGGG
>NW_020872180.1:87500-90818 GCF_003789085.1 Penaeus vannamei
TTGACAGGTGAGCGATGATCATAATTAATTGATTGAAAGAAGGTGATTATAATTATCTGGTAATTGGCAGGTGGTTTATGATAGGCTTCAAATAAATAAAAATAAAAAAGTTGGTCCTGATAATTATTGTTAGTTATTGTTATTATTGTTATTCTCAAGTGCATTTTCGACAATATAGGAAAAAAGATAGATAGATTGATAGATAGATAGACTAATTGACTGATAGATAGATAGATTGATAGATAGATAGACTAATTGACTGATAGATAGATAGACTAATTGATAGATAGACTGATGAGATAGATGGACTGATAGATAGATAGATAGACTGAGATGATAGATGACTGATGATAGATAGACTGATTAATTGATAGATGGACTGATAGATAGATAGATAGACTGATTAACTGATAGATAGATGGAGATAGATAGATAGATAGACTGATTAATTGATAGATAGATGGACTGATAGATAGATAGATAGATTAATGATGATAGATGGACTGATAGATAGACTGATTGACTGATAGATAGATAGATAGATAGATAGATAGATAGATAGATAGATAGATGGATAGATAGACAAAGAAAAAGAAGGAAAAAGGTGCACAAAATAAACAAATTAAGGAATACGTGAATAAATATATAAACAAATAAACAAACAAATGAATGAACAAGTAAACAACTAAACAAGCAATAAACAAAGAAACAACTGAACAACAACAATAAACAAAGAAAGATATACGAAATATATCCCACTGCCATTCAACAAATCCAGTTTCGCTATTTGCTTCTAAGGAACACAAACGAAGGACATTTTCTTTTTTTATTGTTCGTCTTTTTATTATTTATTAAACGAAGGACTTTCTGTTTATATTATTCATTTTTTTATTATTCATTTTGTTATTATGTATTGAACGAAGGACATTTTTTTATTATTCATTCTTTTAATTATTCATTAAACGAAGGACATTCTTTTTTTATTATTCATTCTTTTTATTATTCATTTTTTTTTATTATTTATTAAACGAAGGACATTCTTTTTTTTTATTCATTTTTTATTATTTATTAAACGAAGGACATTCTTTTTTATCATTCATTTTTTTAAATTATACATTAAACGAAGGACATTCTTTATTTATCATTCTATCATATATTATTATTTTTTCTATTATTATCCTATTATTTACTATTCTTCCCAGTCTTTCCTTTTGCAATTGCTCTCGCTACACGGCTCGTTGCATGCAAGGAATATAAAACGCGTCACATTTCTTTCCCTGTTTGCTTTGTATCCGTCACTTGTTGCTCGGATACCTGTGAGAAGAAGAGGGGGGTGGGAGAGGGGGAGAAGGAGGGAGGGGGGTGGAGGAGGGGGGGTTGCAGGGGGAGGAGGGGGAGGGGAGGGGAAGGAGGGGAAAGGAGGGGGGAGGGAAGGGGGAAGGATGGGAGGGGGAGAAAGGGGGGGAGGAGGGAGGGAGGGTCCAAACCACTTTTAATTGAATTTTCATCTTTAGGGGAACTTTAGGGGGATTAATCTAGGTCTGATTACTTTAATTCTCTCTCTCTCTCTCCTCATCCTTCCTTCCTTCTTTCTCGTTCTCTTCCTTTGTATGTCTTTTGTTTTCTTTCTCTCTTCCTTTGTCTCTCTTTCTTAATCTATTTTTCTTTTTCGTCTCTCTCTCTCTCTCTCTCTCTCTCTCTCTCTCTCTCTCTCTCTCTCTCTCTCTCTCTCTCCTCTCTCTCTCTCTCTCTCTCTTTCTTTTCTCTCTAACAGTCTAATGATAATAACAACTATGATTGAGATGATGACAAAAATAATGATAATGATAACTAAAATAAGGATAAGATGATGTCATTAGTTACAAAATTATAACAACAAACACATATAAAAATAGCAAAGGATACCAAAGTCACGATAAAGAGTGACTAACAACTCACACCTCTATCCCCTCTTTCCCCTTCTCCACCTCCCTCTCCTTCCTCTCACCCCCTCCTTCCCCTTCCTCCCGTTCTTTCCTTTCCCTCTCCCTCCTCCCCATCCCATATTTCCTTTCCTCCCTTCCCCTCCTCCTCCTCCTCCCTATCCCATATTTTCTTTCCTCCTGTCTCCTTCCCTTCCTGACCTCCAATCCTCTCTTCCCCTCTTTACCCTTCCTCCTCCTCCTCCCCTCCTCCCTTCCCTCCCTTCCTCCTCCCCACCCCCTCCTCCTCCCCCCCTCCTCCTCCTCCTCCCCCACCCCTCCTACCTTCCTTCCCCTCCCTCCTCCTCCCCAACCTCCTCCCTCCTCCTCCTCCCCACCCTCCTCTCCCCCACCTCCCTCCTCCTACCCACCCTCTCCTCCTCCTCCTCCTGCTGCGGTGGTTTTGTGAAATTAAATTTGTGAAGTGATTGGACGCCGAAACCCGGTTAAGGTTTGACCAGAGTCCGGGGCCGCGTGTGTGGAGGGCTCCTTGTGTCTCTTGAAGGGTAAAGTGGTCAAAATGATGTCTGTTTTGTTGGTGGTGTTGTTTTTTTCTTCGTTGTTTTTCGTCGGTTGTTTTTTTTGTCTGTCTCTCTGTCGCTTGCTTGCTTTCGCTGTCACTCTCTCTCCTTCGATCTCTTGCTCTCTCTCTCCTCTCTCTTGTCGTTTGCTCTCGCTCCCTCTCTCTCTCGTATGCTCTCTCTCTCCTCTCTCTCTCTCTCTCTCTCTCTCTCTCTCTCTCTCTCTCCTCTCTCCTCTCTCTCTCTCTCTCTCTCTCTCTCTCTCTCTCTCTCCTCTCTCTCTCTCTCTAAATTTACTGTAAGTTCAGTATTTCTATCTTAAAAAATCAAATTCTGACCAACCTCCTCTTTATTCACATTTTCCTGTCACTTTTTTCCCCTTTTCCCAATATTCTCGTAAAGTTTCCCCGTTATACTTTATAAAATCATTTTTTTCACCTAATTATCGCAAACGCCTGGAATCAAATATTCAAACCCGGCAATTAGTGAAGCGAACCCCGTGAACCCGGCTATTAGGGATGGCCGCCCGATTAAAGAATAAATAAATGGCAAAGTCAAAACTATTAATGTGATATATATATATATATATTATATATATATATATATATATTATAATATATATATATATATATATATATAATTATCTATCTACATACACATATCTATCTCATCTATTTATCTATGTCGTCTGTCTGTCTGTCTATCTATTTCTATTTATATCTATCTATCTATCTATCTATCTATCTATCTATCTATCTATCTATCTATCTATCTATCTATCTATCTATCTATCTATCTATCTATACACATTATATACATACACATACATACATACA
>NW_020872180.1:96048-98548 GCF_003789085.1 Penaeus vannamei
AGGTCATTCCACATCAAAACCTTTGACATATTTCTTTTTTTCCTGTGTTTTTATCTATTTTCTCTTTTCTCCGAAATTATATCGACACATTTGATATGAAAAAGTGTGTGTGTGTGTCTATATATATATATATATATATATATATATATATATATATATATATATATATATATATATATATATATATATAGTATATATATATATATATATATATATATATATATATATATACATATATATATATATATATATATATATATATATACTATATATATATATATATATATATATCATATATAATATATAATATATATATATATATATATATATATATATATATATATATATATATATATATATATATATATATATATATATATATATATATATATATATATATATATATATATACATGCAGTGTAAGCTTATGATAAATATGCATGCATGCAGTGCAGATAATGCATGCATATAAGCACAAGAATTTAAATTCCCATTCATATATCTAGCTTTGTGTGTGCTTTTCCACCGGAAGGAGGCAGAGTAATTCCTATTCCATTTATCATTCGATTCAGCCGGTCTGTTTCCCTTGTTCATTACCTCCTCTTCCTTTTTATCACATTTCCCCCCTCTCAGCTGTCCATCAGGATCCCGAGTGACCCTTCGACTTCTGCTGTGTGTATGTGTTGTGTGTGTGTGTGTGTGTGTGTGGTGTGTGTGTGTGTGTGTGTGTGTGTGTGTGTGTGTGTGTGTGTGTGTGTGTGTGTGTGTGTGTGTGTGTGTGTGTGTGTGTGTTGTGTGTGTGTGTGTGTAATGTGTATTATGCGTATGAGTAAAAATAGATCACATTTCATTAGTGTAGATTTATTCACTGGTAAAATTTACACCTTAGGAACTTATGCATTTTTGTATCTACAGATTTTTTTTTTTTTTTATTTACCCCTATCTGTTTTTAGACGTGTTTATTTGTACATTCACCTATTTATGCACATATTTATAGTTTCTCTACATACAATGTACGTATTTATGTATAACCAACCTTAAAAATTGGTTCTTCTATTGACGCATTTTTACCTATATGCTTACTTTTCGATTACTTTAAGAATACTGGAGATGGCTGTACATAATAAAGAAAATGATAAAAATGAGATTAAGTAAAGATTAATAACGGCAAATCTTATTTTATGGTCATGTTCTCCAGTGACCTCATTGAGGATAATTATGATAATGATCCTATTATTACCGATGTATTGAGTATAGTAATGATAACATCAACCACAATAAGAACAATGATAATAACAATAATTATGATAATATTGATAATAATGATAATGGCATCTGTAACAGTAATCGTGTAAAAATACTGTAAAGATAATGTTGATAATGATTATGATGGTGATTATGAAAATATTGAAGCGTTAGCAATAACAAAGACAATAACAACAGTGAGAATAATTGTGACAAACAAGTAGAGAAATATTAGTTAGAGAAAACGATACTAGTTAAAAAAAAAAAAAAAAAATGTGATGTGATAACAGTAAAAGAGAATTCAATAAAAATAGTTTTGTTGTAAAATACAAAAAAGTAAAAGAAGATAATTATTCATGATGTTGATAGTTGAAATGAAGCCAAAATAAGAAAAGAATCAAACTGAATTTATGGAAAGAAAAACGATATTTTTAATAAACTCTGGCACTCGAAAAAGAAAGAAAAAAGTAGTAAAAACAGACAAATGAATAAACATAAAAGAGAGAGAGACCAAGGAAAAATAAATAAAAAATAAGCAGATTTAAATAAACATAAAAATTAAAAAGGAAAATGAAAGAATCTACCAATTTATAGAATTATTCTCCCTTCCATCTTGACATAAAACAAACAATGAAATAAATAAACAAATAAACCAAGTGAGAAAGAGAAAGAATTATCAGAAACGAGATCTACCAACTTTATAGAAGTGTCCCCCCTTCCATCTTCGCATTCCCGACGCTAGATAGAAAACGGGTCGTAATTTGAAGATACAGCGATCCGGATTTTCGGTAACTGCGCCATCTCCGCCGGCCGAAACATTGCCCGAGACACACACGACCGGAAAATCACGGATAAATGAAACAGAATGAGCAGCTTGCAGCCCCATTGCCTCCCCATTGCACGTTGCAGAGCGGAACTTCCTATAATAATACGTCTGGATGGGTGCATTGTATCATATGAATCTTTATTAATTTATTTTTTTAATGGTAGAATTATAATTGTTTGGTTGTGATTGGGACGATTTTTTAAATTGATATATGATAGTGTGAGTGATTGGAAACGAAATCTACGCAGGAATTTCCAAAATCTGATCTTCAAAAGCGGGAATGTTTAAAAAGCGAGAGAGGCGGAAAGAAACTTCTAGAACGAAACACATAATCTTGATCTGGCAGGAAAGCTTTACAACATTGCAATTGCATTTGTTGCGATATCCGATAACGCGAAAATCGGAAAATTATTAGGCAAGTTGGCAACT
>NW_020872181.1:5000-12500 GCF_003789085.1 Penaeus vannamei
ACACGCACACACACACACACACACCACACACACACACACACACACACAGACACACACAACACACACACACACACACACACACACGAACGGACAAAAAACGCAGATACTCATAAACAACCACCCCCTTCACACACACCTGTCTCGACCTCCACCTTTGGGCGAGCCACTTCCTGGAGCCGCCGCCGCGGGCCGTGCGACCCCCTCGCCCGGCACGGCGAAGGAGTCGTGTTCGGGTGATCGGCAGGACAATCGCCGACCCGATCCAGGACGCCAAGGCCGAGCCGCCGGGGACAGGGAGGGACGCCAGCTTAGTCATCTCCCCTTCTCACCTTTGTCCCTCTCCTTCCTCTTCTCTCTATCCTCTTTCTCCCTCTGTCTTCTGTACTCCTCTTCCCACTTCTACCTCTCCTCCTCCCATCCCTCTCACATCTCGATCCATCCCTATATGGACGTGTATTGGGGAAAGATCGAAAGGGAGCCAAGGCATATAAGCAAGCGAAACCAAAACAAAGACCAGAGAAAGTAAAGATAATAGAGAAAAAGAAGAGAAGATAAGAGGAGAGGAGAGAGGAGAAGAGAAGAGCTATGATAAGAGAATAGAAAAGCGAGAAAGAGAGAAGGGACTCGAGGCATGCGGTGGCACCCTCCAGCCTTCCTTGCTCGCCTTGGCATTTGCGGGCGGCACTGAGAGCTGGCGCCCCTCCCGCCTCCCCTCCCCTCTTCCCCAACGTCACATTCCCGCGCCACTCACAGCAATTGAACACACACTTCGCCACCTCCTCCCCGGGTCTCAGCCCCTTACATACTGTAGGTTTACCTTGAATCTTGCCCGGGAATTTTACTATTCGTCTACCATATCAAGGACCAAAGGCCGGCAGTCACTTATCCAGGCAAAAAAAAAAAAAAAAAAAAAAAAAAAAAAAAAAAAAAAAAATCACAGACTGCGAAACCTGCATTGCAATAGCAGCAAGCAAGCGTCTCGGCGAGCATCGGCCAGACAGCGAGAGAGTTTAGCTACTTGTCTGGGTCTATTTGCTCAAAGCCCTGCTCTCTCCCGTGAAGCGTGGCTTATAGGTCAGGATATGTCAGTTTATTGCCAACTATGCTCGCCTGACTCGCGTCGCGGGAAAAGACGAGTCAAAGTCGCTCATATGCTTCGCTGCGCTCGGCTCCGAGGCATTTGCTTGCTCAAGTTTAAATATTTTGAAATAGCATTGGTGTTGATGGGGAGGGGGGATAGAGTGGGGGGGAGTGAGGGAAGGAGGGAGGAGAGAGGGAGAAGGAGGGGGAGAAGAGAGAGAAGTGAGTGATAGTGAGAGACAGAGAGAGAAAAAGAAAGAGAGAGAGAGAGAGGTTATTAAAAATGGTTCCCCTCATCATGTACCCAATAACTGCGAACCTACAAGACAATTACAAAAAAAAAGAAAAAAAATCCAAAAAACGTATCCAATCAAAACATTACCTGGAGCTCGCATAGGCCACAGAAAAAAAGGAAAAAAAGGATTAAATATGACCTTTAGAGTTGCTACGACTCCTCAGACCCATTTCACAATCCTTGATCCTCCGCGACCAAATACCCTCAAGACCAGGAAAAAAGAGAGGAAAAAACCCTGGCCCGAAGAAGAAATCCTCCACAAGAGAATTATCCTCTGCGATTGCCAACGGTAAAGGGACTACTTCTTGCCACCTTTCCCAACTTGTTCTCCTCCACCTCTTTCCCTCTCCCATAACCTCCCCCGCGCCCGCAATTCTTTTTTTTTCTTTCTCTTTCTTTTTTCTTCCTGTCTTCTCTCTTTTTCTTTTCTTTTACTATTTTCTTTTCTTTTCTTTTCTTTTCTTTTCCATAGCCTCCCCTTCCCTCCCTCTTTAGCTTTTAAATTTCCCTTTCGTTTTTTCTTTATCTTATTCTATCCCTCCATTCCTACTTCACCTTTTTGTCTGTCCTCTTCCTCTCTTTATACTTCCTTCATCCTGCACTTCTTCCTCTCTCCCTTTACTCCCCCTCCCCCTTTCCTCCCTTCATCCGTCCATTCTTCCTTCCCTCCCTCCATCTCCATCCCACTCTCTCGCTCTCTTTCTTCCCCTTCGTCTCCCTCTCTCACTCTTCCTCTCCTCTCGCTCTTTCACTTACTCTTCCTCGTTTTCTTTCAAGTATTCCCTTCACCTACAACCTGCCTTCTCATCACACACCCCTCGTCCTCTCTGACCCTCTGTCGACCACTGCGTAACTTTTTTTTTTTCCTTTTCAAACTTCTTCCATTTCCGCCTTCGCCTTTCTATGACACACCTCGGGCAATAAGGGAGGGAAGGGGTAGGGAGGGGGAGGAAGTGGGAAAGAGGAGGGGGGGAGGGAGGGAAAGAAGAGAGAGGGTAAAGGCGAGAGAAGAAAGAGAATGAAAGAAAGTGCGAGAGACAGAGAAGCCGGAAGCTGAAAAAATATACGGAAAAAAGGGAAAAGCCGGGATATCCTCCTTGCGTCTTCTTCAGAAATGCCTCCCCCGTCCCCTCCCCCAGGGCATCCTTCCTCATTCCCCAAGAGCCTACAAGTCCTTCTGGATTTCCCAAGTCCTCTCGTCGAAGCCAGAACCATCTTCCTGGTTCAGAACCTTTCCGGTTCGAACCCCTTCGTGAGCTGCGATCGAAGGCACTCGTTTGCCTTCGAGAGCTCTCTCTCCGTAAATATATCAACTCCTGCGTGCATTCCTGGCTTTTGGTGTGTGTGTGTTTGTGTGCATGTGTGTGTATGTGCGTGCGTGTGCGTGTGCGTGTGTGTGTGTGTGTGTGTGTGTGTGTGTGTGTGTGTGTGTGAGTGAGGTGAGTGAGTTGAGTGAGTGTGTGTGTGTGTGTGTGATGTGTGTGTGTGTGTGTGTGCTGTGTGTGTGTGTGTGTGTGTGTGCGTGTGTGCCGTGCGTGCGTGCGTGCGTGCGTGTGTGTGTGTGTGTGTGTGTGTGTGTGTGTGTGTGTGTGTGTGCTTGTGTGTGTGTGTGTGCTTGTGTACGTGTGAAATGGGGGAGGGGGAGAAGGAGAGGGAGGGAGAGAGAGGTGGAGGGGACATACCTTTCCCTTACCCATCCTCCCCCCCTGCCGCATCCCTCAGATGTCCCCGGATACAGCCTCCGAACGTCACCTGACGCTGCCGCCCCTCGGACCCGCGTCGGCCTCACTCACACCTCACCTTCAGGTTTCTCCTTCACGCGCAGCCTTCTCTCTTCTTCTCTCCTTCCACGTCACTGTTTTCCGTCCCCTTTCCTTGCCTCCATCTCTTCACCATTTATCTTTTTACCCTTTCCCATTCTCTCTTCTTCTCCTTCTGCTCTTTTCCCTTCCAACTTTGCCATCCTTTCCTCCCTTTTTCATTACCTTTTATCTCCCTCCCTCCATCTCTTCTCTCCCTCCTTCCTTCCTTCCTTCTCTCCTCTCATCCTCCCTCTCTTCCTTCAACCTCCCTCCTTCCTCTCTATATCCCCGCCCCCCTCCCTCCTCCCTCCCTTCGTCCCCGTGTCCTTGGCATTTTGTGCTCCTTTCGTCCCAAGATCCTGGCTGGCCCGAACGTTAGCCACACAAAAATTTCCTTGTCGAGGTGAGCAACACACATTTCAACGAGCGCAAAACAAGTCCTGCAGGAGATACATAATCTTAACGTAGTTCGCGCGGGGGTACAGGGTAGGAGGAAGGAGGGGGAGGAGGCGGTTCCTGCCCTGCATGGCGCTTCGTAGCGACGCTTCTGCGTGCTACAATTTACAATTCTTTTTATTTTTTTATTTATTTTCACTTTTTGTGGAGGCTATCTCTTTTTTTCCTGCCCTTGCTCGATGAAATGAGCAGTTACTCAGCCTTGGCAAATCACAGCACATGTTCATTCCTTCGGCAATCGGGGCGTCGACCATCGGCATCGGCAGCAGCAATCATAACAGAACCGACCTTGCTGTCCGAGGGCACGGCGAGAGCGCACGTGGGGGCTCATCCCTTCCCCTACCTCCTCCCCTCTTCCTCTCTCCCATCCCTTTCTTGCAAACCCGAAGTAAATACTGATTAATACTAATCGATGCGCACGGGTACCCACGCAAACATTCACGCATATGAAGTTCAAATGAGCTAATCAGTCAAAGTCAAATCTCAGAAACCGAGATATAAGGAAGCCAAGATCAGTAAGCAAGTGGCATATCAGGTTTGATGAGCAAGGTTCTTGTGAGAGCTTCCGTGTAGAGCAAGGCTAGCGCTCCGGGGAATTTGCAGCTCCCCCGCGAGCGCTCCGGGGAATTACCGATACAGTGATAGCAAGGTACTACGATTTGAAAAAAATCCGATTTTCGAGGCCATATGATCATTTACGATGATTATGAAATGACTTCTGGATGTTAAATGCCAGGTACATTCCCTCTTCCTGCATCCCATCTCCCCCTCACCTCCTTCTTCCCCCTTAAACTCTCGCTCCTCACTGACCTACCCAACATTTCCCCTTCCTCAGTTCACTCCCTTCTTCCCTCGATCTCTCCCTCCCTCCCTCCTTCCCACCCTCCACCTCTCCCTTCCTAGCCCTGTCTATGACGACAGTGAGCTTTCAGGGCCAAGGGGGTCGTGATCAGCCTGTGATTGTAAACAAGGCTGCGTAACAGGAACGAGGGAATGTGTGCAATAATCCGCTTACTATAAATAAACTCGAAGACTGCTGTGCTTGCTTGCTTGCGTCAGCGTAAATGGACGTGGCATAGTCGCGGCAACTATAGGTATCGAAATGTCTGCATGTCCACATACACTCAGTATACATGTCCACATACAGTCGCAAAGGGATTTTTTAGAAATGAACACTTGATCATGCGAGCGTCAGTCGAAGCGGGACGTGGGAGTGACAGAGGTCTCTCCTCCGTCTTACGCGACGAATTCAGGTGAATGTTACTCGCACGATAATCATCACATTGCCTCACTGTTCCCGCAGGTGCAGGTGGCACCCCCTGACCTCTGTGTGCCGCGGGCCTTCGGGGTGAAGGTGCCACAAGCACGCAGCGAAGGCGTGCTCCCTGGCGCCCTTGTGCTCTTGCGCAGTCGGGATTCTAAGTAGTTTCAAGGCAGTTCTTTACGTAAACACGGGGCTTACGCGTGTACACACGTGCAGATGTACAAAAGAAACGTGAATATTTATCTATTCACATATCTAGCTCTGTATCTGTCCCTATCTCTATCACTAGATCTCATTGTCACAAAGAACTGTGCATAAGAAACCTATTTCCCTTCGTCAACGTCCCTCCATATCCCCGCCTTTCATTTAGCTCGAATAATTCTGTCAATTTAGGTACCCACTTACTTGCCAGGCAAACAAACGACAAAGTCGTAAAAATGACACAAGTCTTTCTGGATCACTTAACCCACAACTAACTGACTTCCACGCACTGTACCTTAGGACCTTTGCACCTGTGGTTTGCCTGGTACCTTGCAATGTCAGGGAAACCGTCGGGTAATTATTTCGCAACTGGTTCAGGTATTTCATTCCATATCTTTCGTCTTTTATTACTGCTATCATATTATAACACGCAGATACAAGTACATACATGAACACACTTATACAGAGAGTTAGAAACACACACACACACACACACACACACACACACACACACACACACACACACACACACACACACACACACACACACACACACACACACACACACACACATACACACAAACACACAACACACAAACATCTACACACACCTACACACACTACACACACACACCTACACACACACACACACACACACACACACACACTACACACACACACACTACACACACACACACACACACTACACACACACACACACACTACACACACACACTACACACACACACACACACACTACACTACACGCGGCACAACGCACAGCATTAATAAACGCAAGCACAAAAGAACAAAGCAATAAAAGCATGCGCTAGTCAAGAGCTCTCTCGTGTGCCTCCACAAAGCAAACACTTCCGCAATCTAACACGGTTGCAAAACCAAAGCAATGATATGTGCTATGAAAAATTGTCTCTCTCTTTTATTCATTCTTTCTCTTTCTCTATCTATCTATCTATCGATCTGTCTCCAGCTCCATCTATCTATATTTCTTTTCTATCTCTCTATCCATCTCTATTCCTATCTCTTTCTATTTCTATCTCTTTATCTCTATCTATTTCTCTCTCTTCTCTCTCTTCTCTATCTTTATCACTATGTCGATTTTCCTCTACTCTTTCTCTTTCTCTACTCTATCTCCCTATCTCTCTATTCCGAAAAAGGGTGATGGGAAAAGAGAGGAAAAAGAGAAAAGAAAACGAAAGGCAGGATTGCGAAGAGATGGAGAAACGGAGGATCGGAAATTAGAAGGAAAGGGAAAGAAAGGAAAGGAGGAATGTGAAAAGAAATGAATGATGATGAGAAAGGACGAGGCGGAGGGAGAGGAGTAGGAGGAGGAGGAAGAGGAGGAGGAGGAGGAAGAGGAAGAAGAAGAAGAGGAGGTGGAGGAAGAAGAAGATGAGGAAGATTATGATGATGATGAAAAGAAGGAGGAGGAAGAAGAAGAGGAGGTGGAGGAGGAAGATGATGACGATGAAGAGAACAAGGAGGAGGAGGAAGAGGAAGAGGAAGAAGAAGAAGAGGTGGAGGAAGAAGAAGATGAGGAAGATTATGATGATGATGAAAAGAAGGAGGAGGAAGAAGAAGAGGAGGTGGAGGAGGAAGATGATGACGATGAAGAGAACAAGGAGGAGGAAGAAGAAGAAAGGAGGAGGAGAAGGTGGGGTGTCATTAGGGAGGGTGGGAAACGAGAGGGAAAGGGGGAAGGGAAACGTCGACTTAAGTATGCTGACGAGCAGAATCACGCTCCCGGAAATATTTGTGTGATAAATCGTCAAGGAAAGAGTGTTACCTGATTACCGCTGTGCAGCTTCCTACTCGGGGGTTCTCTCTTTTCTATTCTTTTATTTCTCTTTCTCTTTCTCTTTTTCTCACTCTCGCTCTTACTCTCACTCTCTCACTCATTCACTCTCCGTCTCTTTATTTCTCTCTCTTCCCTTTCTTTCCTTTTCTTTTAATTTCATTCCTTTCCTTCCCTTTCTCCCCTCTCCCTCATTCCCTCCCCTTTTCCTCCCTTTTTCCCCTCTTCCTCCCTTACCCTCCTTGCCCTCCATCCCTCCATCTCTCCCCTCTCCTCTTTCCTTCCCTCCCTCTCTCCCCATTCTCTTCCTCCCTCTTTGACCCCTCTTACGTTCCCTCCTCTCCCCTCTTTCTTCCATCCCTCTTCCCCGCCTTTCCTCGCCCTTGTCGCATCTACGAGGCAGGGAAAGGGACGGGCTTCAACGAGTGAGTCCTCGAATGCCTTTTTTCCAGTTCGCCGCCTATGTAAGTTGATCCTTATGCGCATTTCCCCGCGAGATCCGGTCTCGGAGCCACGCGAATTGCAATCGGATCCGTACATTTCCGTCGCCTCGGCCTTCGGCGAGTGGAATGCGGTCGTTATGCACCGT
>NW_020872182.1:0-7500 GCF_003789085.1 Penaeus vannamei
TTATCATCTATCTATCTATCTTCTCTTTCTATTTTTATTTCTCCTTCTCTTCTCTCTCTCTCTCTCTCTCTTCTCTCCTCTACTCTCTCTCTCTTCATCTCTCTCTCTTCTCTCTCTCTGCTCTCTTCTCTCTCTCTCTCTCTTCTCTCTCTCCCCACTCTCCCTCTCAATTGATGTTTGCGCGTTACGAGTCGGCGCCAATCTTCTCTCCCCGCATGATCCTAAACTACCGGTTTAGCCGTCATCGTGAATGTTAAAACTCCTACACGAACGAACAATCCTGACGGAGCGGCGAAGGCTAAAGGGGAAATTGTCTTCGAGACTCTGATCCTTTTCTCTCAACATGTTTCGAAACCCTTCCTCTAGGCTGTTTCGAAGAGGCTGGCTTGAAGGAGTCGGGCGATGCGTTCTTATTTCCATATTCGACTATTATAGGTATCAGTCTGCCGATGAGATTCATATTGATGTTCAGATGGTTGATGTGTAAATAGTCTACAGCACCGTTTGAAGGTTGGATTTATATATGGATTTATATATATATATATATATATAATATATATATTATATATTTATATATATATATATTATAATATATATATATATATATTATATATATATATATATATTATGTATATATATAAAATATATATATATATATATATATATATATATATATATATATAGTTATATATATATATATATAATATGTTTATGTATGTATGTTTTTTTTTTTCTTTTTGTGAGGAGTAAACGGGGATAAACTAAATGAATTAGAGGACATTTAATGTGAATAACAGTAATAATAACAAATAATCATTTCATATTCTATCATCATAATCAGTAATAATTAACAATAATTTTCATCATTATTCAATCATCAGCGACACCTCCATCCTCATCAACATCATCTATATCCCCATCATTAACATCCCCATCAAACGCTAACAATGCCAGCAATAACAACACCAAACGAGGCAATGCATAAACAGCAAAAAAAAAAGAAAGAACAAAGATAATGGCAGCTGTTTGTGTTAAGTCCAGTGCTATGCCTGTGTCAGCGAGGCAAGGTTCATCACACGAGAATCTACTCCAACTCTTCCGATTTATTCGTCTTTTAATCCAAGTGTGATGCGGATCGTCGCCGGGGGACGACCACGCCACGAGCCTTCCTCAACGTCCCCGGGGTACCCACAGGACCCGTGCACTTATGAATACGGAACGAGATTGGGTCTTTTATCTTTTGTTTTCTCCGGTCTTGCTATCTCCTCTTTGCATGGCCCACTCTCCATTCTTTTCTGTTTATATTCCCATTATCAACAGGTCGTATTATATTCGATATCATGATATTGTCCTTTTCTCTTCGTTCTATCGGCCTCTTGTCTCTGATCTCCGACTTGGTATCTCCTTGACTTATTTCTGCGTGCACTGACAGTCACTCCTCAGTCACCTCAGTCACCTCATTACCTACCAGGCGTTATACTCAGAATCTCTCCTTATCCGTCCCTTCCCCCCTCCCTTTTTTCTTATCGTTTATTTTTTCCTCTTCTTAATTTTTCTTTTTTTTCTGTCAACTCTTCGTCTTTCTCACTTCGCTTCCCTCCCTAAGAGCATCACCCCACTCCCTCCACCTTCCTTTGTACCCTCTCCTTTCCCACCTCCCATCCCGTGCTCCCATACCCAAGCCCCCCCGCAACTCTCCTCTCCTTCCCACCCCCACACTCTCCCCCTCACAACTCTCCTCCTCCCTGCCCCACTCTCGCAACTCTCCTCTTCCCACCCCCACAGCTTCTTTCCTCCACCCCTCAACTCTCCTCCCTTCCCTTCCCCCTTTTATTTCTTCCCCGCAACCACTCCTCCTCCACCCCCACAACCTCTCCCCCTTCTCACCTTCACCCGCCTCAATTCTCCCTCTCACCCCCACAACTCTCCCTCCTTCCCCCCCGCCAACTTCTCCCTCCTCTCACTTCCCACAACTTCCTCCACCCACCCTCCCCGCAAACTCTCCTCCTCCCACCCCCGCAAACTCTCCTCCTCCCACCCCCACAGCCTCTCCTCCTCCCACCCCCACAGCTCTCCTTCCTCCCACCCCCACATGCTCTCCCTCCTCCCTCCCGCAACTTCTCTCTCCCACCGCCACGACTCTCCCCCTCTCACTCCCACAACTCCTCCTCACCCACCCCTCTCTCCCCGCAAGTAACCTCGCCCCTCCTCTTTTTCACCCGAAGGCCTGTACTTTCTCCCTTCCGCTGTGACGCCGCCCGTCAGAGGAGATCCCACGCCCGCTGGATGCTGACGAGGACCTCTCTTAACGACTCGGCGACGTCCGAGAGGTCTTCGGTGTGTGGTTGATGCTCGTGATATCGATACGGGTGATGATACGCCCGTTTGAGAGTACGGTTTACGACTTTACATGCGCATCGACGCCTAGCATGGTTATTGCTTACAGCAATCTGAGATTTTACTGGGAAGAGATCCATCGCAGTTAAGAGGGACTACGACAAACGCTGCCTTATTCCTTTGAGATGGAACACCGGATATTTTGATGAATGTGGCCATTTATTCCAGTTGTGGATTCACTGGAGAAAAGAGGGGAAGAGAATAGGGGATATGGGAAAGAGAGAACATTGGGTGGTGGGTATGAAAAGAGAGTGAGTGGGGGGAGAATAGGAAAGAGAGAGAGAGAGAGAGAGAGAGAGGGAGAGAGAGAGAGAGAGAGGAGAGAGAGAGGAGAGAGAGAGAGAGAGAGAGAGAGAGAGAGAGAGAGAGAGAGAGAGATGAGGAGAGAGAGAATGAAATAGAATGAGAAAGAAGGAGAGAGAGAGAGAAGGAAGTAGAAAAAATTAGAGAGAGAGAGAAGAAAGTTACATGAAAGAATTCAGCGAGAGTCAAGAGCATGCATGTACCGATGAGAAACGGGAGAAGAGAAGTATGCGAGAGTAGAAGAGATGCGCCACCGGACCGCAGACGAACCGTCCGTCACAACTGAACAAGACAACGCCAGCAGACCCCCGCGATCCCGCCCCCCGCCGACCTTCGCCAGGCATCTATCAACAGACGCTCGCCTCAAGACGCAACACTCAAAATCTCGCCGGCAGGCAAAGGAGTGACAGGGCGTATGCACCTCTGACGTACACAAACGGGGATATGCACCTGCTAAATCCAAGAGTTACAGGGACGAGACCATTCCAAACTTCGCCCATTTAGCCTCCAATCCAGGTAAGCCCTCTGGGCTTACTAATTAACCTTGGCATTGTTTAATTGGAAGGAATGAGATTCGTTTGAGGGAACTTCGTACAGCTGCGCTTTAGCCGCTATATCATAAACGTATATATATATATACTGTAGCGTATACCCTTACAGCCCACCCGGGCATATTCTAGGAGGTATAATGGGCTTTCATGACTGTGGCGTTTGTCTTAGTACATAGCAGGACTATCCGCAACTTTGGGGAATGCAGGCATGGAATTTCCTTGTTTTTTCTGTTGTTTGAACAACTGTAATCACAAATAATGATAATCATGATGATGAACGATAATGATGATGATGCCAGTTAGTAATATTTATATTAACAATAATGATGATGAAAATGATAAATAAAATATAACAATGATATTAGCTTGACAATAACATGGTATATAATAGTATATATTGATAGAAGTATATAGTGATATAATAATAATGTAAAATGAGGATAGCACAAAAAATGACGCATATATAAATAATGATAATGAATAAATGATAAATATAAATATTATTAGTAGTAGTATTTCATATAGAAATAATGCGATAACGAGTAACAGAAGAGTACTAGTATACTAATATAACAAGGATAATGATAAAGTACAAGATATTATATATATAAAATGATAGATAAAAGGTTATGACAATAACAGTAGTGGTTTTTTGAATAACGATACTAATTGGTTGATGATGATAATAATTGATGATATGATGATGATAATCAATGATAATAATAATAATTATATATAATATTATGATAATGATAACAGTAATAATGATAATAAATAACAAATAATGGTAACAATGATGATAAAAACAACAATATTAACTGTATAAGGTTAATGATAGCGGGCTGATGAGTAAAAATGATTATGATATATGCAGATGAAAATGAATAATAAAACTAATGATGATCAGTGAATCGGTATATGATGATACTGAAAATATATCTTATGATAAAAATGATATATGATAAGAAAATAATGGATATTAGATATATAATAGTAATAGTTATTACTAAAGGGTAATATTAATGGTGATAATAACATGATGATAATGATAACTTGAAAATGATACAGTTTTGGAACAATAATAATATGAATGGAATAATAATAGATAATATATAATAATAAATAATAATATAATAATAATAATATAATATAATAATAATAATAATAATAATAATAATTAATAATAATAATTAATAAATAATAATAATAATAATAATAATAATGATAATAATATATAATAATAATTAATAGAAGAAGAAAAATAAAAAACGAGAATGGGAATGAAAATTGCAATAAGAATATGAATGATCGATAAAATAAGACTAAGAATGTGGAAAAGAATTGCAGGCACAGGGAACGATATATAACAAGGTCTGTGACAATATTCTTAACGCAAGGAAACTAACACAGGGGCGCACACACACATGTACGCACAATAAGTTGCACATACACATACTTTCAAACATTAAACACTCACGGGTGTCAGAAACGCGTACGCATATGCATCTCGAAGAAAATATAATAATGAATTGATGAATCAGTGAATATGGTATAAATAGAAGTAAAGTGTGATTAGATGAAAAATAATGAAAAAAAGAACACATTTTCTCACACGTCAATGATGGACTATACACCACGATTACATAAATGCAAAGAGTTGATCCTTTAAAGGAAGTCGGTGATGGTGGGGGAAGAGCGGTGGGGGTCAGCGGAGTGAGAGGCGTAGGGGTACGCGGTGGACGAGAGGTTTGGTTGCGTGGGGGAGAGGGTGGGGGTCCAGTGGGAGTGAGAGTTAGGGCCGTCGTGGGCGATAGAGGGTGGGTGGTGGGGGAGAGGGTGGGGGGTCAGGGCGAGTGAGCAGGTAGGGCTCGGGGTGAGGAGGGTGCGGTGGTGGGGCGCGCAGAAGGTGTGGCCGGTCGGGCGGGCAGTGAGGAGGGTAGCAGGTTCGGCGAGAGGTAGAGGGGTGGTGTTGGGTAGAGAGGGTGGTGGTTTGCGGGGAAAGAGGGTGCGCGGTTCAAGCGCAAAGAGAGCCGGTTGTGTCGTCGGGCGATAGAGGGTGGGGTGAGTGGGAGGGGCAAGAAGATGGGGGATGGCGAGGTGTGAGGGCGCAGACTCCTAGTGTGCATAAGAAGCTATTTATACCCATATTTTTTTCTGATTCTTTTTGCTTTTCTTTTCCTTCCCCGATACACGTTTTCGGGACGTAGGCGCATATATTAAGGCTGCAGATTTAAGAGAGTTTGAAAAAAAAAAAGAAAAAAAAAAAACATTCGATGCGTGTTCATTAAGATGTCAGCCGCTGTGAGGGCAAATTGGTAAACCGTTCTGACGTCACCTTTGTAAAGCGTGAGTTGCTTACCGCCATGGGTGTGGTTGTATGCTGAGTAAAGCGCTATTTCTTAAGCAGCGACAACGCTACGCGCTCCTCTTTCCTCCTCCTGATGGACTCGTTACTACTCGTTTCAAATCCCCCAGTTAAGGCTTTGGCGTTAATCCCAACCACACTCGTCGGTGAATGGCGAGGCGCGAAGGGGCTGTTAACCCCATTAGGAGGTTTTGGTGTTAGTTGTGACACTGACACTTGCTGCGTTGCTGAGCGAGACTTGGAGAACTAGTCCCTGCTCTCTCATCTCGGTACTTCCCACCTTCTCTCTCTCTCTCTCGTCTTCGGCTCTATCTCTCTTCTCGTCTCTCATTCCTTCTCTGCTCTCTCTCTCTCTCCTCTCGTCTCTTCGTCTCCCTCTCCTCTCTCTCTCCCTGTTCCCCACATTCTCTCTGCTCTCTACTTCTCTTCTCCTTGCTTCCCAGCCTTAAAACCTCCTCTCGTCTCCGGTCATCCTCCTCCTCTCCTCGGTCTCCCTTCTGCCTTCTCTTACTTCCCCCTTCTCTCTCTGCTCTACTATCCATGCTTCCCTCTTCTCTCTCTCTCTCTCTCTCTCTCTCTCTCATTCTGTCTCCTCTCTCTCTCTTTTCTCTCCTCTCTCTCTCTCTTGTCTCTCTCTCTCTCTCCTCTCTCTCTTCTCTCGTCTCTAACTTCCACCGTTCTCTCTCTCACTCTTCCATCTCCTCTCCTCCTTTTACTTTTCCACTTCTCTCTCTCTCCTACTTATCCCATCTCTCTCGTCTCTCTTCCACATCCTTCTCTATCTCCTTCCTAACTTCCACTTCTTCTCTCTCGCTCTCTACTACTTCTAACCTAGCCTTCTCGTTCCTTCCTCCTCTCTCTCTACTTCCAACTCTCTCGATCTCTCTCGACATCCCTCTACTTTCCCACCTTCCTTCTCTCTCTCTCTCTCTCCTCATCATCTCTACCTTCCCAACCTTCCTCTCTTTCTCCCTACCTTCCACCTTCTCTCTCTCTCTACTTCCCACCTTTCTCGAGATGACCTCTCGTCTCGTCTCTTCTCTCTCTGCTCTCTCTCTCTCTTCTCTCTAACTTCCCACAATTCTCTCTTCTCTAACTTCACGCACCTTCTCTCTCTCTCCTGTCTCTTAGCTTCCCCCACCGTTCTCTTCTCTCTCTCTCTTACTTCCCAGCACCTTCTCTCCCCTCCTCCTTCTTTCTCTCTCTTCATCAAATGTTCAATTAGCATTATGGTGTTATAAATAAAAATATTTGCGAAGTCATGAGGACAAGCACGCACATTCCGGAACATTTTCCCCCTCTGACTTTTTCCTCTCCCTTTCCTCTGCCTCTTGACTAGGATTTTCCACCTTTTCTTACTCCCTTTGTTATTATCCTCTTCTACTCTCCGCTGCTTCCTCCATTCGCTTTCTCATCCGGTCATTAAGCAAGGTTCTCTGTTCTTTACATTACCGCGTTTCTCTACGTCCCTCCTTCTTTTCCCTTGCGCTGGCTCTCCTCTCTCCCCCTCTCCTCCGTCCACCTCTTTCCCTTCTCTTCCTCCCCACCTTTTCAAGCACTATCAGTAAGTTTGCAAGGCCGCCTCCCCTTTTCACCCCACCCCGCCCCGAGTCCTTTGACAATAGCGAGCCGCTGTGGTTTCCCCACGATGGGAAACAGGTGAATCAATCGTAGCCCTCTGCTTTTCCTCTCTCTCTCATTCTTCTCTCTCTTCTCTAGCTCTCTCCTTCTCTTCTCTCTCTCTCCTCTCTCTCTCTCCTTCTCTTCTCTGTTCTCTCTCGTCTCTCTGCTCTCTCTCTCTCTCTCTCTCTCTCTCTCTTCTCCCTTTCTTCCCTTCTGTCCCAACTTTATCTGTCTTTATGTCACTTCTTTCCCTCTCTCTCT
>NW_020872182.1:22500-25000 GCF_003789085.1 Penaeus vannamei
CAAGCATCTCAAAAAAAGTGAGAGAAAAAGAAAGAAAGAAAGAGAAAAAGAAAGATAGAGACAAACATGAAACCTCATTTGCATAGACAAATCTATCTATTTATCTATTCATACATCTATCTGTGTATGGTAATATTGAGAATAGTTTCTAATAGTATTTAATAGAAAATATGCATGTTTGTCACGTTTTTTAAATTGTCATTTGGTTGAATCAATTTTGTGTGTAATTGAAATACATAGACAAATACGTTTACATATTTATATATGTTAGTAGGAGGTATCTATCTATCTGTGCATGTATATATCTACTTCCCTGTCTATCTGGAATCTATCCTTTAGCTTTTTATCTATTCAATTATCTATCTATCTACCTCTCTATCTCTTTATACATGTAGATATTTATTAGTTTAACTACCTATCTACCAATCTACTTATCTCTCTCTCTCTATCTTTCTATCAGTCTCTCTGGTTATCTATCCATTAATCTGTTTTCTGTCTATCAGTTTCTATTCACCAGTCTATTTATTAATCTATCTATCAGTCAAATTATCTATCATCTATCTATTTACATATCCATCTATCTACCTTTACGCGTGACATTTATCAGGTAATTCTTCAATTAAGGTCTCCGTTTCCTTGGCAACATGCGATTTTTTAAAAAGAAGAAGAAAAGAAATGAAGAAAAAAACGTAAGATGAATAGAAAAAAATGGAATGAAAGACTCATTCTTAAAATAATTTTTCATTTGTATTATTGCCGTTTCCTTTTCTATATTTCTGTTTTGTTTCTTATTTTCATAAAACACTGGTTAACAGAGCTAGAGGGGGGGGGGGGGGGAAGGGGGAGAGGGCGTAGGAGAGAGGGACAGAGAGAAAGCGAAGAGATAGAGATAGATAGATAGATAGAGAGAGGAACAGTGAGAGAGAGAGAGAGAGAGAGAGAGAGAGAGAGGAGAGAGAGAGAGAGAGAGAGAGAAGAGAGAGAGAGAGAGAGAGAGAGAGAGAGAGAGAGAGAGAGAGTGAGAGAGAGAGAGGAGAGTGAGAGAGAGAGAGAGAGAGGAGGAGAGAGAGAGAGAGAGAGAGAGAGAGAGAGAGAGAGAGAGAGAGAGAGAGAGAGAGAGAGAGAGAGAGAGAGAGAGAGGAGAGAGAGAGAGGAGAGAGAGAGAGAGAGAGAGAGAGAGAGAGAGAGAGAGAGAGAGAGAGAGAGAGAGAGAGAGAGAGAGAGAGAGAGAGAGAGAGAGAGAAGAGAGATGAGAGAGAGAGAGAGAGAGAGAGAGAGAGAGAGAGAGAGAGAGAGAGAGAAGACAGAGAGATGAGAAAGAGAGAATAAAAGAGAGATAGAGAAACACACAGAAGAAAAACATCGACCTCGTCTTTTGTTTCTTCTTGTCTTTCGTAATAATTTCCAAAGTTCATCTCCCTTTTTTATTTCTATTAATTTTTTTTTTATCCACTTGATGGCAACACCCAACGACCGTTCTGCGTTCGGATGCGCGCGTTCGAATGCGTGTGCGCGGCTTTCATACACCCAATACCCGCGTAAAGGAGTGCCATTTGCCGATGATATTGCAGACGAGAAGCTTAGTTGCACGCCTCTGCAAGGTTATTGACGTTGGGGATATGACTTGTTCGGGTCTTATGGGCGGACTAGATGTTGCATCTTTCGTTCTGCTGTTGCACTGAGTTGCAGGTTAAAGGATGCATTCGAGTTTCCTTTTTGCGTTTTCGGGTGTTTGTTTTGAGAAAGTTGGTGATTATTTCTTTTATTTGGATGGTTTTGTAACGATGGTAATGATTGCTGATGACAGTTATGGTGGTAATGATAACAAAAATGATAATACTTGCTCGTTGTATTATTATTTCTACTGTTATCAGTAAAATAATTATCATGACTGTCATTATTACAATAATAATAATAGCAATAAAGATCATCATCAGTGGTTTCCACACTTATTAAAGTCTCAACTTATATCCATACCGCGTTTGTCATTTCTATCAACTTTATATAAATTATTTTCTCTGTATTTTTTTTCCATTAA
Source organism: Penaeus vannamei (assembly GCF_003789085.1). Taxonomy (NCBI): domain Eukaryota; kingdom Metazoa; phylum Arthropoda; class Malacostraca; order Decapoda; family Penaeidae; genus Penaeus; species Penaeus vannamei. Next base: position 24,539 of record NW_020872182.1, read on the forward strand.
ATTACAACAATCTAACCTGAAATATCCAAAATTTTGTCTAGACGTAAGTGTATAATTTATATGAAAAAAATTGTTGAGAAGACATAATCGCAGGTATAAGTATAAAATATCTCTTTGCATTCTAATAGGCAGCACTGAACACAGCGTAAAAAGGATTTTTTCGTTCAAAATTGTTTTCTGTTTTATTCTTATATCACCAAGAAACGCATATTTGATTTTGGAAAAAACAAGGATTTTTTTATACATCTAAAAAACAACAAAAAAAGAAAACTAGTGGCATTTTTTTGTCTGTGTTTCTGCCGATGGACACATTCCAAATATTTTACCATTAAAGAAAAAAAAATCTGTGACGAGAAGAAAGTTATATAAAGTTTTAATAAATATTCTAATGTCCCTTGGATGGATTACAGTCAGTTATTGAAAATTGAACTGGCTGCTCTCTCTAGCATATTCTAGGGGTTG
>NW_020872182.1:30000-32809 GCF_003789085.1 Penaeus vannamei
TAGTATACATATACTATGTAATACCTGGCATATAGTGTGTATAAATCATACATGCATACATACCTAATAATACACTCTATATAAACTATCATAACCGTGCTACATATTATATATACTGCTATATCTTATCAACTATACTATATAAATATATCTATATATATATATCATACTATATATATATATATATATACGTATATAAGCATTTTATAGTTCATACACACATACAGAAATATATAGTATATCATACTCCTATCCTATAGGTATACTTTATATATATAAATCTTTATATATATATATAATATAATATATATTATATAATATATATATAAATATAATGTATATGTATATATATATAATATATAGTACTATATATATATATATAATATATATATATATATATATAGTATAATATTATATATATACATATTATATATATAGTATACTATATCTCTTCGTACTTCACTCACTTACCCACTAAATAAATATATATATAGTATAATACTATGTATATATAATACTATCATAATTATATGATAGATAGATTAGATAGATGATAGATAAGATATACAATATACTATAATATATATTATAGCTATATTATAGTATATATATATAATATACTATATATATATAGGATAAATAAGATACGATCGATATAGGCAAATAATACCTATATTATACTATATACTATAATATATTGTATATATATATATATACCTGTATATGTATAATATTATATAGATACTAGTATATATATATTTATAGTATATATATATACTATATAATATATATTCACCTTATATTTATATCAACAAAATATATATGTACTATTACTCATATATACTATATTATATTATATATACCTCTACCTATACCTATTACTATATTATACTCACTATATCCCACATCATCTCTAATATATATATAATTATAGATAGTATAAGTATATAATATACTTATATATTCATATATATATATATATTATATATATAATTATATATACTTATATCAATGCATTTATAATATTTATATTATATACATATATATATATATATATAGTATATATATATATATTATATGTGCATATATATATAGTTATATTATATATAATATATATTAATATATAGATATACCAATATATATATATAATATATATATACTATATATAGTATATATATATATATATATTTAAGATGGTGTATTAGTATGTATATATATATATATTACTGATATATAGTATATATATAGTTCTATACTATATATAGGTTATATATAATTACCACACACACACACAGCCCAGAGCACACACACACAACACACCACATGAACACCACAACACATATAATATATTATAGTAAGTATTATATATATATTTCTTGTATATATAGTTAATATAAACATATATATAACAAATATCATATACTATATGTATATATAATATAGATGGGTATACTATGTAAATTATAAGTAATACAATTATATAGTAGCTACGTATAGTTATTAGCCAGTGTATATATATGTATAGGTATATAATATATATATTATATATATATATATATTAAGGATATATATATAATATAATCTTATAGCTTATGCACGACATATGATACTGATAGTATAGCTATTGCTATATATATCACACGCTATATAATATATATATATATTTATAAGTATGATATATAATATATATTATATAATTATATGTATAGCGTATGTTCATACATACACATAACACCACATAGCACACAACAAGCACAACACGCCACAAGACACCACACAACAACACACACAGAGCACCGCAGTGCACACACAATAGGCATGTGATCGGCGCTAACAAGCGTCACACACCCACACACATCACAACCACACCACACCGCCACACAACCGCACACAACACTATATCTATAATAATAATTATAGTAATAAAGTATAAGTAGATAATACGTATATATTATATATATTATATATATACATGTATGTGAGAGAGAGAGAGTAGAGAGCGAGAGAGAGGAGGATGAGAGGAGAGAGAGAGAGGAGAGAGCAGAGAGAGAGAGAGGAGGAGAGAGAGAATGGGACAAACAGGAGAAAATCGCACGCGAGAGAATCGAGCCTAAAAAGTGTGTGTAACGAAAATACTACCAGGCAGACAGAACAGACAAAAAGACACAGACAAACCGAAATACAACATAAGCGCTTACACGCAATACGCTCGTTTCCTTAAGCCTTCCTCATGAAGGCTTTTGCGAAGCCGCGAGTGCCCTCTTCACCCACGCTGCGCCGAAACACCAGTTGCTGATTGACTGATGCTTATGCGAGGGCGCGTCTCTCTTCTAAACGGGACTTTCTCAAAGTGCGATTGGTCAAACTGGAGGTAGCCTGGCAAGCGAGGGTAGCTGCAAAAGAGGAAATGCTATCAATATTTCTGGTTTGGTCCGAAGTATGATAGCTTTATCATGTTATTTTTATATGTTATTGTTATTTGTGCATGCTGGGCTGAGGTGCTAACGTCGGTTGTCGTCGTTACGCGAATCTTGAAAAGACTCGTATGTAGCATATATATAATATATATAGTATCATATAATATATTATATATATAATATTATATATTTAGACCATATATGTATATACGTGATAGTTATATATATATATATATAATATACTTCTATATACACACTCACACACACACACACAATATATGTATACGCATATATTATATATATAGTATATAGGATATATTATATAATATGAGTATGAATATTATTACTATATATACTCACCTGTAGTGGGTGCCGATATTTAGTAGATAGTT
>NW_020872182.1:35183-47179 GCF_003789085.1 Penaeus vannamei
CCCCCTCTCTCTTCCTCTCATTCTCTCCTTCCCTCCCCTTCTCCTCCCCTATCGCTTTATTCAACCTCCCCCTCTTTCTGTCTTTCTTTCCTCTCCCCCCTTCTCTTGTCCACCCTCCCCCCTCCTCTCCTCCCTCATTCCCCTTCGCTATACTCCCTTCCTCTATCATGTATTTCATATTCCCCCTCATCTTTTCTTCTTCCTCTCCCCTTCTCTCTCCACCCTCCTCTCTCCTCCTTCCCTCCTCCCCTTTTCCCTTCTCCCTCCCCTATCAGTTATCCACCCTCTCCCTTCTCTTTCTTCTTTCCTCCCCCCCTCTCTTTCACCCCTCCTTCGTCTCCGCGCCCCTATTCAGTTATTTCACCTCTCCCTCTCTTTCTTTCTTCCCCCCACCTCTCTTCCCCTCTGCCCCTCTCCACCTATTCATTCCTCTCCTTTTCCTCCCCCCTCTCTTCCCCTACGCCCTTATTCAATACCCCCCCATCGTCTTTCTTTCTTTCCTCACCCCCCTCTCTCTTCTCCCCCTCCAAATCTCCCACTTGTCCCTCCCCTTCCCTCCCCTCTCTCCTCCCCTCCATCACTATCTTCCAAAGATCCAGATTTTTAATTACTCCATTAATTGATTCTTGTCTTCTCTCCTCATCATCTTGATCTTCTCATTCTTCTCTACCCATTTTTTTTCCTTTTTTTAATTCTGGTCTCTCTCCCAAACTCTCTATATACTTGATCTAAGATCGGTTGCTTTTCTATTCTGCCTTCTGGTATGTCTGTCCGTCTGTTCGTCTCGTTTCTCTCTCCTTCTCTGTCTCTGTCTTGTCTGTCTGTCTTTTCTTTCTCTCTCTCTGTTTCTCCTTTTTTTCTCTTCTTCCTGGTCCTCTGTGTCTCTCCTTTTCTCTCCTCTCTTCTCTCTCTCTCTCTCCTCTCTTCTCCTCGTTTTGCCTCTCTCTCTCTTTCCTCTCTCTCTCATCTCTTCTCCTCTCTCTCTCTCTCTCTCTCTCTTCTCTCTCTCTCTCTCTCATCCTCTCTCTCTCTCTCTCTCTTCTCTTCTCTCTCTCTCTCTCTCTCTCTCTCTCTCTTTCTCTCTCTCAAACACACACACACACATTATAGTTTTATATGTTTGTTTTCCTCTATCTTCTTACAGCACCATCACTTCTTCACTAATCATAAATTATTCCTCTTCTTCTCTTAAGCTTTCTTTTCAATTTGTTTTATTTCATCTCTTATTCAGATCATTTCAGTTATTCCAATATTGAATTAAGATTTTTTTCCCTTAATCTTCCCCAATTTTCGATCTCATAAGTCTCTCTTTCTCCATTCTTTCTCTCTCCCTCCTTCTCTCTTACACCCCCTCCTTATCTTCTGTCCCATCCTTAATCTCCCTTCTCTTCCCCCTCTTTTTCGTCTTTTGAACTCTTATCTCTTCTTCCTCCCCCTCCCGGACTTCCACTTTCTTTGTTTCTCCCCCTCTCTCCCTTCTTCTCCGTCTTTTCATATCCTCTTTCTATTCTCTTTTTCCTCTCTTCCTTTCCTGTTTTTCTCCTCTCTGTGTTCGTGTTTCCTCTCTCCCTCTTCTTACCCCGCTTTCTTTGCCTCTCTCCACACTCCCTCTTTTTCTCTTTCTCATTCCCTTCATTCGTCGTACAGTTCTCTTGTTATTCACCCTCTTCCTTGGCTTCCTTTTATTAGATTTTCTTTGCCCCCCATTTATCCATTTTCTCCCTCCCTTTCCATTACCCCCTTATTCCCCTATCTCAGGGTTCCCCTCTCGTTTTCTCTCTCTCTTTCATCTCTTTTTTTTTTCCTCTCTTTCTTTTTATCTCTTCTCTCTCTCTCTCTCTCTCTCTCTCCTCTCTCTCTCTCTCTCTCTCTCTCTCTCTCATCTCTTCCTCTCTCTCTCTCTCTCTCTCTCTCTCTCTCTCCCTCCCCTCCTCCCTCCCTCCCTCCCTCCCATCCCTTCCTCTTCTCTCTCTTCTCTCTCTCTCTCTCTCTCTCTCTCTCCTCTCATCTTTCTCTCCCTCTTCTCTCTCCTCTCTCTCTCTCTCTCTCTCTCTCTCTCTCTCTCTCTCTCTCTCTCTTCTCCCTCCCTCCCTCCTTCCCTCTCTCTCTCCCTCTACCCTCCCACCCTCCCTCCCTTCCTCCCTCCCTCCCTCCCTCTCTCTCTCTCTCTCTCTCTTTCTTCCCGCTTTCTTTTCATTTCCTCCATTTTCCTTCATGCTCCCGTGCGCCCAGGAAGAAAAACGCAACGACCCATAAGTTCAGTTATTCAGACGATGATGATGAAATACCTGGGAGTCATTTGAGGGGAAAATGGCGTATGAACTGAGAGGGAGGACTTTTGGGATGAGGGGGGGAAAGGAGGGATGAGGGGAAAGGAAGGGGGTGGGGAGGGACTGAGGGGTTTGGAAGTGGGGAGGTGGTTAGGAAGAGGGGCTGGTGCTGGGGAGATGATCATGAAATAAGGGGCAAGGAGGGGGGTGGGAGTGGGAGGGGCGGGGGGTTGGAAAGTGGGGAGTGGTTGGAAGAGGGGCTGGTGTGTGGGGAGATGATCATGAAAATAAGGGGGCAAGGAGGGGTGGAGTGGGAGGCGGGGGGGTTGGGGAAGTGGGGGAGGTGGTTGGGAAGAGGGGCTGGTGCGGGAATGATCCTGCAATACGGGGGCAAGGAGGGGGTGGGGTGGGAGGGCGGGGGGGTTGGGAAGTGGGGGAGGTGTTGGGAAGAGGTGCTGGTGGCGCGGGGAGATGATCATGAAAATAAGGGGGCAAGGAGGGGGTGGGAGTGGGAGGGGCGGGGGGGGGTTGGGAAGTGGGGGAGGTGGTTGGAAGAGGGGGGTGGTGCTGGGGAGATGATCATGAAAATAAGGGGCAACGGAGGGGGGTGGGAGTGGGAGGGGCCGGGTTTGGAGTGGGGGAGGTGGTTGGGAAGAGGGGCTGGTGCTGGGAGATGATAATGAAAATAAGGGGGCAAGGAGGGGGGTGGGAGGTGGGAGGGTGCGGGGGGTTGGGAAGTGGGGGAGGTGGTTAGGAGGAAAGAGGGGCTGGTGCTGGGGAGATGATTATCGTTGAAATAAGGGGCAAGGAGGGGGGGAGGGAGGGGCGGGGGAAATGGGGGGTTTGGGGAAGTTGGGGGAGGGTGGTTAGAGAAGAGGGCTGGTAATGGGGAGATGATCATAAATAGGGGGAAGGAGGGGGGAGGGAGGGGCGGGGAAGGGGAGGGGCGAGGGAGGACTTTGGGGATGAGGGGGAAAGGAGGGGGAGGGGGGGAAGTGAGGGGGATGGGAATGGGGGAGCGGGTGGTTGGAAGAGGGGCTGGTGCTGGGGAGAATGATCATGAAATAAGGGAAGTCGGAGGGGGTGGGAGGGGGAGGGAAAGGGGGGTGGGTTGGGAGTGGGGAGGTGGTTAAGAAAAGGGCTGGTGATGGGGAGATGATCATGAAAATAATGTGATAGTCATTAAAGTAATAATGAGAAAGCTTTGATGATAGTCATATGTTAACGATGATTATTATAATCGTAATGAAATAAAGAACCATTCAATTATAAATGAAATGATGATTATTATAACCATAATGTAACAACCAATAATAATATTGATAGTAATATATGATAATGATATGGGAATGATAATGATGATAATATTCGATTAAATATGATAGTAATAAAATGATGATATTTATTATATTATTATTTATTATCATGGTTATATTATTATCACATAATCATTTTATAGTATGGAAAACATTATAATAATGATAAAAAGATGATAAACAAAATAAATACATAACATTGGATGATAAGAGGAGAGGAGAGAGAGAGGAGAGAGAGAGAGAGAGAGAGAGAGAGAGAGAGAGAGAGAGAGAGAGAGAGAGAGAGAGCAGGCAGACCGACAGACAGGTGGCAGACGAGACGAAGACAGCAGACAGACAGACAGACAAGAGACAGACAGAGAGAAAATGAAAGACAGACAGAGAAAGGGAATAGAGAGAGAAAGAAAGAAAGAAGAATGATAGACAGAGACAAAGGACATAGAGAGATAGACAGGACAGAGATAGACAAAGACACAAAGAAAGAAAAAGAAATGATAGACAGAGAAAAAAGACAGAGAGACACAGAGAGACAGAGATAGACAAACAGATCTTAAGACAGAGAAACAAAAGAAATAATAGTTCAGAGCAAAAAAGGACAGAGAACAGCACCGAGACAGAGATAGACAAACACGCAAACGACAGAGCCAGAAAAAAAAGACTAGACACAGCAAAAGACAGAGAGACAGACAGAGACAGAGACAGACAAACACACAAAGACAGAGAAAGAAAAAGAGAGCATGATAGCACAGAGGACAAGACACAGAGAGACAGAAGGAAAGAAGAGAGAAAAGAAAAGAAAAAAACAAAAATAGATAAATACAAATCCAAAGAAGACAAAAACCATGAAAACCCAGACACCAGTCCACGTGCGAGCGCGGTATCACATCTGGGACGAAACGGAGGAGTTAATGGTTTTTGCGAAATGTCAACTCGTGATAAATTGTTTGCGTTGCTCGGCCCCGCCAGGATTTGCAGGTGGGACTGGAATAGGTCGCTTTAGCGGGTGTTGAGGGCGGACGCTTGGAGGCGTTGGCAGGTGGACGTCGAGGAGGATGGAGGCGGGAGAAAGGGGGTGGTCGGGGAGTGGGGAAGGGGGGAGGTGGAGTGGAGGTGAAGAGGGGCGGTGGCGAGATGGAACACAGGGTGAGTGGAGTGGACGGCCGTAGGAAGGGGGTGAAGGTGGGGGTGAAGGTGGGGGTGGGTAAGAGGTGGTCAGCAGTGGTGGAGGGTGCCGAGGGGAATGGTGGTGGGTGGGGTGGAGGGGAGGGGGGAGAAAGGGTGGAGTGGAGATGAGGTGGAAGCGAGTGAGAAGGGTAAAAAAGGGGGTTCTTCCTTTGGGAAACAGGTGGTGGAGCGTGGAGGAGGAAGCACCGCTGGCGTGGAGGTGGAAAATGAGCAGAGGCCCGGAACGCCGTGCGGTGGAGGAGGAAAGAATTAGATTTGATCAGATGGAAAAAAAAGATCAAAGAGGCTTGAAAAAAAAATTAAAAAATAGGAAAAAAAAAAAGAAAACAATGAAGAAAAAGTCTAAGATGCGATAAAAATAAGCAAAAAGAAAAACGATTTTCAGGCGCCGCTACAGAAAAACAAGTAACATTATAATGATAACTAATAATAATAGATAATGAATAATGATGATGATAATAATAATAATAATAATGACAATAATAATAGAACGAGAAAGAAAAAGACAAAACAAAAAGTAGGAAAAAAATAAAAAATAAAAAAAGAAAGAAAGAAAAAAAAAGGAAAAAAGAAAAAAACAGACCACAAATAACATCACATCGACCACCAGATCGATGACCGAAATTATCCAAGTCATCGTTTATTAATTGAAAAAAACAAAGGATAAAAAAAAAAAGTTTGGAAAAAAAAAGTTTGAAAAAAAAATCCCATTGTGAAGAACATGTCATCTTCAGAATCTTCTTTGGAACCATAAAGACCAATTAAAGTCCATTTCACAGATCTGGCCGCGGTTCGTTAATTGGTTGTGCGTAATTAATAACATTATCCAAAGATCGAAGGTGTGTGACGCGGAGGGGGGGTGAAGCGTGGGGGGAGGGGGAAGGGAGGGGTTGGGGGCTTGGAGGCTATTGGATAAAAATTTGCTAAACATTTTTTTCTCTCTCTCTTTTCTCTCTTTCTCTCTCTTCTCTCTCTTCTCTCTCTCTCTCTCTTCTCTCTCTCTCTCTCTCTCTCTCTCTCTCTCTCTCTCTCTCTCTCTCTCTCTCTCTCTCTTTCTATTTATCTTATTCTCTTTTTTCTTCTTTGTGTTTTTCTTTGTATATTAATTCATCATATTCTTCTTTCATCATTTCATCTCTGTAATTCCCTCATTTGTATTTTGTATTGGACTAAAATTTGCCAATTCTTTTTCTCTCCTCTCTCTTATTCTCTCTCTCTCTCTCTCTATCTATCTATCTATCTATCTATCTATCTATCTCACTCACTCACTTACATTATCTATCGTATATATTTATTCGTCAGTCTTCATATGACTTAATGCTGATTACTAACATAAAAATCATGTGTGTATATGTGTTGTGTGTGTGTGTGTGTGTGTGTGTGTGTGTGTGTGTGTGTGTGATGTGTAGTGTTGTGTGTGTGTGTGTGTGTGTGTGTGTGTGTGTGTTGTGTGTCGGTGTGTGTGTGTGTTGTGTGTGTGTGTGTGTGTGTGTGTGTGTGTGTGTGTGTGTGTGTGTGTGTGTGTGATAGTGTGTGTGTGGACATATGCGTCTAGATGGATAAGCAGATGAATACAAGGAAAGCCAGATATACAAATATTTACATGTACTTGTGTATTTCTTTATTTATGATTATCCGTTGAGAAAATATCTTTTGCTCGATTTGTTGAATCTGTCTCTTACTATTTTCTTTAGATACACAAGCACAAACACACAGAAACACACACACACACACACACACACACGACAGAAGAAGAGAGACGAGAGAGAGAGAGAGAGAGAGGAGACGAGAGAGAGAGAGAGAGGAGAGAAATATAGATAGATAGAGAGAGAGAGAAAGAAAGAAAGATAGACAGATAGACAGACAGATAGATAGATAGAGAAAGAGAGATTTATACATATATTAACAGAGAGGCAGATAAAGGGATGTGTGCATGCGTTCATACATCTCTGTGTACGTGAATAAGTATCACAAGCAATAAAGGTGTGACTTAAATATAACACAGCGATAAGATAAAGGCGATAAGAGAGAGAGAGAAAAACAAACTTTTGCAACCTAAAATCTGCCACAGCCTCATTGCAGCGATAACACGAGATAACCCGGATGTAGTTCAAGGCGGTATTGCGATCAGCTGATGCTCGTAGCACCGCCTAATATGGCATTCCTTCAGGCACTCCGGCATTTTATCTCAGGCATCATAACAGGCATCATAACTATTCTATTTCACACGCTTTTTTTCTGTCGGTGAATGGGTTTTGAGGATATAAAAGCATATTTGATATAATTCCGTGGCTTTGGAAAAATATATGTTATAGTTTATTTGATTTATGGTTTATTGGAATTTGTTTATATTTATAGAATTAGCTTAAGATTCTTAGGCTATGATTGTGGTATCGGTGCTCTGTAGTCTGATGCCCCCCCCCCTCCTCCCCTAAATATGAGCTCGGATTCTCTAATCATGATGTTTATATCACGTGATAATTAATTCAGTGCCAGACGTAATGGAGGAAAATTCACACTAAAATTCCTTCTCTCTCCCAAACCTAGCTCCCCTCCTCTCCCCCCTTTCCCGATCTCCGATCTCCCCTCCTCTCCCCCTTCCCCACCCCCTCTCCTGATCTCTCCTTCCCTCTCCTCAACCCTACCTCTCCCCTCCCTCCCCAACTTATCTTGCCCCTTCCCCACCCCTTGATCTGCCCCTCCCCTCCCCCTTACCTACTTCCCCCTTCCCACCCCCTTTCCCCTCCCTCCTCCCTCCAACCTACTTCTCCCCTCCCCCTCCCCCTCCAACCTACTTCTCCCCTCCCCCCCCGAAACTACCTCCCCCTACAAAACAACTTCCCCCTTCCCCTCTACACCTACCTCTCCCCTCCCTCCAAAACCCTCTCCCCCAACCTACTTCTCCCTCAACCCCTTCCCCTACAAACTTGCTTCTTCCCTCCTCCTTTTTCCAGACCCCCTCCCCCTCCTCCTTCCCCCTTTCACCTTCCCCAGACACTCCCTTCCCCCTTTCCTCCCTTTTCCTCCTCACTTCCCCAGACCCCTCCCCCTTTCACCTTCCCAGACTCCCCACCCATCCCCTCCCCCCCGACTCCCTCCCCCCCCCCTTCCCCTTTCCCTTCCCAGACCCCCCACCCTCCCCCTCCACCTCGTCCTCTACACGTCTCATGCTTGGACCGTCATCACCAGCATCTTCGGGCGCCACCTTGAGAATCTGTAAGTCAAATGGAGGATTCTGCTAATGTCTTTTGCCAAGGAACATATGACCAGGTAAATTCACCTCCATTTAACCCTTTGAACCCCGAAATAAAATGGACTTTTTTTTTCCTTAAGTCTTCTAACGGCTGTAAATAGTAAGGAATTCAAAATAAATGGACATTTTTTTTTACCTCCAAGTCTTCTAGCGTAAATAGAAAGGAAATTCAAAATGAAATAGACATTTTTTCCTTAAGTCTTTTAATGGCTGTAAATAGTAATAATTCAAAATTAAATGGACTCCCTCCCCCCCCCCCCCCCCTCAATAGTAAGGAACTCTACGTTGAACCGTGTTCATGTTGACAAGATATAGAAAGGTATGAATGAAAATGAATATCTTCACAATACAAGAATATATTTGACCGCTTTCGATTTCGTCCGAAATACATATACATACACACACACACACACACACACTCACACTCACACACACACACACACACACACACACACACACACACACACACACACACACACACACACACACACACACACACACACACACACACACACACACACACACACACACACACACTCACACACACACACACATATATATAGATAAATAAATAAATAATATATATATATATATATATATATATATATATATATATATATATATATATATAATATATATATATATATATATATATATATGTTTGTGTGTGTGTGCGTGTGTGTTGTAAGAAATACATTTGTATGTATTTCAGACGAAACCGGTTAAATACATCTCTTGTATTGTGAAGATGTTACTTGTTCTTCATACCTTTCCTGAACTCTTCGTCATCATAAATAATAATAAATGATAAATAGGTGGCAATTTTTTTGTGCACTTCTCGTTTATTAACAAAATATCGAATGCCAAACTAAACCCTTACCTTTGGCCTTCTACCCTTCCCCTCCTTCCCCTCCTTCCCCACCTTCCCCTCCTTCCCCTCGGGCGGTGGGCGGTGGCCTATGAGGGGAGACCTTAATACAGGTTTCGGATTTAGAGATTATGAGACGAGGGGAGTTCTGTCTGCCTTTTGAAGAGGTTGAGGGGGTCGTGTGGGGGTGGGGGTGGTGTGGGGGGGGGGGGTGGGGGAGGAGTGAGTATGTGTGTGTGTTGAGAGGTGTGTGTGTGTGTGTGTGTGTGTGTGTGTATTGGGAGGTGTGTGTATGGGGGGAGGGGGAGGTGTGTATGTGGGTGTGTGGTGTGGGTGTGTGTTTAACAAGATGAATAGATATGTGATGTTAATGACATGGAATAGATAGTGGTAATGGTGATTGCGATGGGTAGTGACTCATCACATGAACAGATATAGACAGATAGATATAAATGTGCGTAAATATTATATATATATATATATATATATATATATATATATATATATATATATATATATATATATATATATATTATATATATATATATATATATATATATATATATATATATATATATATATGTTTATGTTCGTCCTCCTCTCTCTCTTCCCTTTCGCTGCGTCCTCTCTCCTCGTTTTCCTTCTTCGTTCTTCTCTCCCTCTCCTCTTCCCCTTCCAAATCCTCTACTTCCCTCCCTCACTTCTCCTTCTCCTCCTTTTTCCTCCTCCCCTTCTACGATTCTGACCCCTTTTCTCTCCTCTTCCTCCTCTTCTCTTTCTCTCTCCTTTCCCTTCTCTTTCTCTCTCCTTTCCCTTCTCTTTCTTACCTACTCCATCCCTTTCTTACTTATTTTCTTTCCCCTTTCTTTTACTATTTTATTTCTCTCCCTCCTTACCACCCCCTCTCCCCCTCCTCTTCCTTCATCCTCCCTTTAATTACAAAATCTCTCTCTCCCTCAACTCCTTCCCTTCTCCCACCTCCTCCTCCTCCTCCATCCCTTCCTCCACCTCCTCCCTTCTCCTTCCTCCTCCTCCTCCTCCTTCCCTTCCTCTACCTCCTCCCTTCTCCTTCCTCCTTCTGCTTCTTCTTGCATTTTTGGGATTAAGTTGTCATGCGGAGGAATATCAGCAAGGTAATAAACATGAGGAAAGTGCCGTGACGTTAGTGATACATTCTGCGCAATTTACTAAATCGTAGACTTTCTGCGCATTTTGCTAAATCGTAAACATTCTGCGCAATTTACTAATTCGTAGACTTTCTGCGCATTTTGCTAAATCGTAAACATTCTGCGCAATTTACTAAATCGTAGACTTTCTGCGCGTTTTGCTAAATCGTAAACATTTTGCGCAATTTACTAAATCGTAGACTTTCTACGCGTTTTGCTAAACCGTAAACATTCTGCGCAATTTACTAAATCGTAGACTTTCTGCGCATCTTGCTAAACCGTAAACATTCTGCTCAATTTACTAAATCGTAAACTTTCTACACATTTTGCTAAATCGTAAACATTCTGCTCAATTTACTGAATCGTAGACTTTCTGCGCGTTTTGCTAAATCGTAAACATTCTACGCAATTTACTAAATCGTAAACTTTCTGCGCATTTTGCTAAATCGTAAACATTCTACGCAATTTACTAAATCGTAGACTTTCTGCGCGTTTTGCTAAATCGTAAACATTCTACGCAATTTACTAAATCGTAAACTTTCTGAGCACTTTACCTAAATCGCAAAGTAAAGTGAGAAAATCTTACTCAATTTTAGAAAATCTACTTTACCTCTTTCTTTCCATTCTTTCTTTTCATTTCTTCTGTTCCCATTTTCTTGTCATTCTTTCGAGTGCATGTGTGCTTTTAATTCGGGGTCAAGGAAAAGGGGTGAAGGGAGAGAGATAAAGAGGGAGGGAAAGGGGAATGGAGAATTAAGAATGAGGGGTGGAGAAGGGAGGGAGGAAGAGAGAGAGAGAGAGAGAGAGAGAGGAGGAGAGAGAGAGAGAGAGAGAGAGAGAGAGAGAGAGAGAGAGAGAGAGAGAGAGAGAAGAGAGAGAGAGAGAGAGAGAAACAAGACAGATAGAGTAGATAAACAGATAGATAAAGAGAGAAAGAGGGAGGATAGAGAAAGAGAGAGAAGGGATAGAGAGAGAAAGAGGAGAGAGAGAGACATACACACAGATAGATATAAGTAAGAACAGATTTTAGAGAGAGAGAGAGGTAGAGAGAGAGAGGAGAGAGTAGAGAGTAACAAAGAACGAACAATCACGCAATCACCATTAATCTCCCCAACATACCACCATACTCATTCCGACCATCACCATACCCCACCCCCCCACCAAAAAAAAAAAAAAAAAAAAAAAAAAAAACGTATCGAATATATGTATATATATATATATATATCATTAGGTCATCACCATTAAAACGTTTAGCGATCATCCGAACTAGAATATTCATCACGCCGCTTCTACCTCCCCCCCTTCCCCCCCCTCCCCCCCCCTCCCCCCCCCTCCCCCCCCTCAAAAAAAATTGTTCATGTGACCCCGACTCCTGCAAATATCGCGTGCAATGTGCTACCCAGATTCATCCAAATAGCTTTGCAATCGTGACGTGTGGGCTATTTTTTTTTTTTGGGGGGGGGGGGAGGCACGGGGCGAGGGTGGGAGGGGTGGAGGGTGGGTGGGTGGGGGGAGAGGGGGAGAAGTCCCAGGGGCTTGGTATTTGATGCCACGTTGCGTAAGATTTGCAATATAGAACTTTTGTATATGGAAAGGAGTAAAATTTTTCATTCTTATTTGTGGATGTATAGATATTTTTAAGCTGTTGATTAGTTTTTTAGTTTTTTTTTGTATATATCATTTTCTCTTGATTATCTATATCTGTCCTTTGATTATTTATTATTATTTATTTTTTTGTATATATATTATTCATCTGTTCATTTATCTATATATCTGTTCGTTGATTATTTATTTGTTTCCTTTTTTGGATACATATTATCCATCTGTTGATTTATCTATATATTTAATAACTCATTTATGAAGGTATTTTATTCATTTGTGTATTTGTGCCATCTATTTATTTATCTTTTCATTACTTGGTCAATTACATTTATCTAT